>JAGFMF010011501.1:6787752-6801159 GCA_019455555.1 Galemys pyrenaicus
TCTGTGGTGAATCCTCTCACCCCCCTACACCTCTGGCCTGTACCCCAGTGCTTGTATGCATAAATAAATAAATCTTTAAAAAAAAATTAAAAAAAAAATTTGTAGTTACAAATATTGTCACGTATTCTAAGCTGGGACCCATGTAGTCCAGGCCTCTCGTGGGTAGTGTCACACTCAAAGAAGCATAGCCCACGAAGGGATTCCAATATTTATTCACATTTCCCTCCAACATTTAAAGATCCAAGCACAACCACAGAACAACTCTTATTAAAGTTCTCTGTTCTTTTCTAGTCTCTGGTCTACTTGGAAACAATAGAGCCTGTTGTTTCATTGAGCTCCAGGGGACTCTTATTCGGTGTCCCACAGAGTCACCCCAGCTCTGTAAATATACCTCCACTTCCATTCTCTGCTACCTCCTGCCCACTTGGGGAGGTTGAGAGGCACAGGACATAGGTAGAGGGGGTTCCTTGGATGCTTTGGGATTGATACCACAGTTTGGCTGAACGAGCTGGCTTTTACTTCTTCCCTCCTTCTAGAGTTCAGCAATAACAGAACTACATTGGCTGTCCTTGGTGATATGTATAGTACCTAGAAATCAGATGTTTGGCAAACATCCCACCTGGGTCTAGTAAAAATAACAGGAATAATTCTTCAAGTAGAGTGAGATTAAAAGGACAGAGTTTGTTTGTGTGTGCAAATCCATTTTCTTTCTTAGATTCTTAGAAATCACAAAATACGCACCATGGTAGGCCCTGCACTTTTCTTTGCCAAGGAGAAAATTCAAACTAAAGGCCAGCTACTGAATGGATTGCTCAGTCAAAGGAGAGCCGTGGCACATTAAATTCAATAAACCACTCAAGCTTCTTCTGATCGAATATATTATGGCAACACTATAGGCTGCAGTTTAAAAGATTAGTGAGGAAGAAACAATATGCTACTGTATTGGCTTTTTTGCTGGCAGTCTCAGCTTCAGGCACAAGATGATGCTACCTGATAGTTGCTGTGGTAACCATGCAAGGGTTCTGGGAGAGCATTTTCAAGTGGAAAAACAGAACAGCATGCGGTGAGTTCGCTGTTTAAAGAGAAAGAGGATGGGCAGCAGTTTGGAGAGTGGGAGTCTGCCAGTGTAAATCCCGCGGTGTCAGGTTTGTGAGTCTTCTGATTCTTGTAAGGCTGAGGCTGTCGTGACACGCCTACTGTGGGTGTCCAAAATGGGTTGTTATCCAGGGAAACTTTCAGGGAAAGATGGGAAGAGCTGCATCTGTACTGCGGAGAGCTGCGAGTTTGGAGAGGATGCTGTCCTGTGGAGTCCTGGGTTTTCCTCTTCCTCAAACTGTAGCTCGCCAATGTCTTGCTGACACACCAGGTTTTATGGTCACCATGGGTTACACATCCACTCAGCTTCACTCGCTCAATGCTGACTCCACCCCCATGCCCCGCACAGCGTTTCTTTGTTGGGTGTACATTTGAAAAGATTGAGGGATTCATTCCATGTTATCATGATCGCCCAGCCTATGTAAACATCACTCTACAAAATGAGCTTCCTGCTTCACTTCTGTCTGCCACTGTCTCACCCCACAAACACTTACCACCCGTGCCTTGCATTGCAGGACAGTTGTTTTATCTTCTGTGAGGGATCAGCTTCTTGGGCAGAGGTTGTTAACTCTTCACAGGGGCCAGATCTCGCCATTTGTTGGACCTCATAACATCTAAACGACTAAAGCAATATTCAGTCAGGGGGATCCTACAGCATTCCCTACGCTAACCCACAACCTTGATAGGATAGCAATTGGCCAGAGCGAGGAGTAACCACTCTCTTTTAACCAAGGTCATATACCCTCACCTTCAGTGGTGACTGCACTACCACAGATCCTTACCTGCCTGGCTCCTGGAACATCTGAAAGGATGAAAGTGTTCCTGTCTTTGAGGACGGGGACAGCAGAGTATTCTGTTCCTCCCACTCTGTTCCTCCTGTTTGTTTCTCCTAGAGCCGCATGCCTTCACCGCAGGTGCACTACTGAGATGTGTTGATTAATATTAAAGGTAGGTATCATCAAGTTGATGAAGACTTACTGCTTCCTTAGACTTTCCTCCTCAAATAAAGTGAATCTGAATTGCCTGCATACTCAGTGCACACAAGCTCTTAACAAGACCCTAGCATGGGAAGGAGTTTCTGGTGGTGAGAGTTTCACTAGAAGCAGGATCTCAGGCTGGGTAACTGCCTTTAAGTGGACTGACTCGAAGACAGGGCAAACTTGGGAGCCATACCATGGAGGAACTCTAAGGCTCTCTAGTGAGTCACTGTCTGGTCCTCCATTGTCCATCCATCCGTTCGTCTGTCTGTCCATCCCTCCAACTATCCATCTGCATTTCATCAATGTTTGCTGGATCCATTTCCCAAGGAGGCATTATGAAGAGTGAGAACAATAAGGAAAATAGTCCAAGTTCTTGTCCTATGGTGCTTGTATCGTCTAGTGGATTTTTGTTTAATTCAAAAAGCTGAAGCAGCTGCTAAATTTAGGATTTCATGACCAATTCAAGGAGACAAAACTGTATCAATAAAAAGTCCAAAAAGAAGAAGGTGGAGGAGGAAGAGGAAGAAGAGAAATATAAATGGTCAAACTTTAGATGAAAGCTGTTTAATTTCTCAACACAAAAGTAAATAAAATTAAAAGAATAATGACATATCTTTATAACTACTCAACTTGGCAAAACTTATTTTAAAAAAGTCATAATGCCAGTTGCAAAGAATGTATGAGATAATGAGCACTCTACTTTCTTGTCTTGGAAAAGTAACCTGGCACAGTCTTTTAGGGGAGCAACTTAACAATAAATGTGAAAACTACAGAAATAGTTTTTGATTTAGTAACAAAATTTCTAAGACTTGTTCTTAGGAAATAATTAAGGTTGTGCACAAAATCTAGCTAAAAAGACTCGTATGGAAGTTGTTAATAACACAACACATAACTAAATAATGATTAAAACAACTAACATGTATTGAACATTTTCTACCTCCTTCGAAGCACCCTATAACTCCTGCAAGAGACCTCTGAGATTGAGGGAAGGGGTTGAAAAATTTAAAAAATTGTGCATTCTGATTTAGCTGTAAGGAAACTGGAAAGGGTTGAGATGAGCCCATTGAGTTATGTTTCTCTTGCCTCTAGTAGTGAAAATATCAAAGCCTCCCACTAGGCAACTGACTTAATGAATTATATCATGCCATGGAAAACTAGTCAGCCATAGAAATAACAGACATGAGTAAATATCCACTTAAAAAGATATTTAAATATAATTCTAGGTTGGTGATTGTCGAATGGTGTTCATGTGTGGTCCTATGTATGTGAGAATCAATTTATAAGCATACAAAAGTACAGGAAAGTCCAGTGGTGTGGGTACCAGATACAATCAGTGACTATCTCTGGGTGCTAAGAATATTCTTTCACCCTCCCCCCCAAGCCACCATCTGTTTATTTTTCTTTTTTATCTTTATTCTTAAATATTTTTAAAAAATCAACCTGCAGTTTTATTTAAAAAACCTTTATATTTACTAGTTTAACTGACTGGTATTATTGACTTATATTCGTATTCCAAGTCATCACATGACATCTGACTCTTGTTTCCCCGAATTAACATTGCTTCCCCTGGGGTGTCATAAAAATCATCCTGGATTGAGAGCCAGCAGACCTGGGTTTCAGGCTGAGCTCATCTATTCACGTGTCCAGGATGTGTCCCAAGGCAAGCCACCCGCTCCTCTGGCCTCAGCACGATGATGGCTGAGGAGCTGAACTCTGAGGTCCCTTCCAGTCCTAACACTCCAGGAGCTCTCATGCATTCATTTTTCTCCTTTGCAGACAGCCTGTAACCATTTCCAGTCTTCAGGACAAGGATTTAAGAATTGAAACCATTTTGGTCTATATAAAAGCATGGATAAACACCTGCCTAACCCACTTTAAGAAATAATAACATGACATTTATAAACCACTTTGCACAGTGTTTATGAATTCCCTCCCTGGAGGCTCTGAGTTTGACTCTACTTATTCCAGTTATTCACATGCCTACATACGGGTAAGGGATTTGCAACTGTGAGGGGGAATGAATGCTTCCTCTTGAGATTACTGTGGATTCAGTGTTTCCTATTACATATTGCAAAATGTGTTAAGACCCGTTTCTCTGCCACAGAAAATGACTCCCCCCAAATAAAGTATGATTTCATTTTATTCCTGTTTCCTTCCCAGAGGTATCTATGGGCAATTTTCCTTCCTAAAACAGCTGAGCTGGGCTGGAATTGCGTATCAGTGTGGCAGCTTTGCCATATAAAGGCAGCTGAGAGCAGCAGAACCCACTCTTCAGAGGGTTTTTCTCTGGGAATGAACAATTTGAGAGGTGTTTGATATACATTGCTACCTGCAAAATAATTCTAAGACTGCTGACCTTAGGTTCTGCATTTGAGGGTCTTCATCTCACAGTATGTCTCCATATCAGAATTCCCATCCTGGTATGTTAGTTACAACTGATAATGAGCAGATAAAATGATGAGTTTTCCAATGCATTCATAGTCTTGTTTAGTTACTTATAGAATTTGTAAGTTGCTGGGTGGTCTTTTCCATACCATTTGGAAAGACAAGAGCATAGAGATAAGCTCTGCTATTTCTAGTTTGAGTATTTCTGCTAAGGAATGGTGGTGCCATTAAACCACTGGGCACAAGGCAGATCCAGACAATGGCTAAAACAAGAAGAGGCAGACCCTGGATATACTAATTATCACAGGTAAGAGGAGACCAACATGCCAGTGTCATAAAGGGGGCTTCATTCCAATATCTATAGGGTTGTGGGTGATTAAGGGTTCTGGCCCCAACATCAGACAAACCTGAATTTACTTTTCAATCTTCCTCCTGTTACTTATGGAGTTTGGGGGAAATTACTTAATCAGGACCCAAAAGCCTTGTCCCATTTATTAGGGTCAACATATATATTAAATAAGATCTGTCTGCTAGGGAGCTAGTGGGGGAAACCTGACCCATGGTAGACAGTCAATAAACAGACACTATTGACATAATTTTTAATAAAACATGGTGTTCATTCCCTTTCATTCATTTCCCATACAGAGTACATAAGAATGTGAAGTGCGATAATAAAAGATGAGTTGAGAGGCACAGATTAGAACACATAATTATCACTGTTTACTTGGCATACCTTGCCTGTAGTTTGCAACTGTAGACATTGGGTAGAATAAATTATGGCATAAATAAATAAAGCATCCACAGAATGCTTTTAAAAGCCAACCTGAAAAATACTAAGAGATAATGTTATGCTGCATGTTTAAGGATTCATTTACGTTTAGACATTTTTGGTTTGTTTTAGCATTTTTTTTTTTAACCTTTGAAGCCCTAACTGGAAAATTCTTATCAGTTCAGTTAGCACTTAATTTAACTTTTCCTGTTTTTTATATATTTTTATATATATTTTATATATTTTTTATATATTATATATATATTTTCCTGTTGTTTATATATTTCCCTACACTACTAGGTTGGGATACTGAAGTTATGTGATCCATAAAGCTTGTAGTTCATTCTAGACTCTTACTATGCTCTAGATACCATGTATGTAGACACTCAGTACAAAAGCATTTCCTCTTTCAAAGAGTTGACAGCCAAATATAGGGAGAAAAATGTACCAACTTCAATTGCAAATTTTTCCTCTTCTCCAGTCTTCAAAGAGATTAAGTGATGAATTTTTGTTGTTGTTGAGTAGTTTTAAAGTATAATGAAATATTATAGAAAATATTGCTGTTACAATGGTGACCTTAAATGGAAGATGTCAAATCTAGCAACCGAGACACAGAAAAGCCTTCATAGGAAGAAAGATTGTTACAAAGGGCTGGGGTCGTGTCATATTTATTTCTGCTCCTAATTCTCTGCTCCTTACCCTCCCCTCCGCCAACCTACCACAGTGTCAGCATGTTGCCCACTGGACTTAATTGTGTACTTTGAGATTCACAGAGCACTCTCTTCTTTCAACTGGAGGTGACTTTTCTCTGGGAGGGCCAATGAAATGAGATCAGAAACTATGATCCTAGAGGAAAAAAAATCCATCAAAATAACTTTTATGAACTAACTTCTGAAAAATGAAATGGAAGAGAATTTAGAGTTAAATAGCCTGGAGCATGGATTCTGGATTTGCCACTTAACAGTTGTGTGAACTTGGATGAGTGACACAAATTCTTTGATTTTAAATTTATGTGCCTCTAAAAATGCCATAGTGAGGCACAGAATACAAAATCAGTTGGCAAAGTTTGTGGCATTTATAAGACTCTCATTAAATTTTAATTTATCTCAATTTATACCAGAAGATAGTCCAGAATATTTTGAACAATCCCTGTACTCCATCCTCCACCTGACTGATTAACACAGGAGGATCTATTTTGATGGTATTATTTAGATATTTAAGGCTTGGTTAAATAATCTCTTACTCTGTCATAGTATATTGTGAACACTCTTTAGTGATTGTTGTTTTTATCAGCTGGGATTTTATTGGATTTTAATTTCAGACCCCAATGACAGGCTTTAGGGTTGTTTTCAGCAAAATACACCACCTGGTTATCTAAGAATGGCATACCTTTTTATCCAAGTATGGACTTAGGTCTAGAACAGAGTTACCTAAAGTCACAGAAAGTTTAAAATTTATATCAACAATTATTTCTCTGTAGATCTATTGGAGACACACCAGATAAGGACAGAGAGCAGTGAAGTGATGACACAGCATCCTTCAGGAGTGAGTGCTGAAAGAAGCAAAGCACACTTTGAAGGTGAGAAGGGCAAAGAAGGGCATCTTACAGAAATGGCTAAGCCAGCCTTTCTCAGAATCATATGAAAAAAATCTAGAGAATATAAACTCGACTTCTCTGCGATGAGTCAACTTGATAGCTCTACTGCTATACACACTTTGAAATTATGTGTTCTGTGTTTAAAATGGGAAATTGAAGTTTGACAAAGTCATTTGGACTAACCCAGAGTCTCATGCAAAGCAACTGATTCAGAGCTATTAACACAGCAGATTTCTCGGTTCATTGAGAATTTGATGTAGTAGGGGAATCTCCTTGTGATTCTTTCCATTTCCAGGTTCAGATGAACTGCCCTTTCTGGGTCTCTAGATTGTTTCTCTGATTACTTTTTAAGTGTCTCTCAGGAAAGGTTTTCCTCAATTTGGTGCTCACCGTTCCAAGCCTTTTGCTTCTATCCCTCTCTCCTTGCTCCCTACTATTTTTTTTAATACACCATTTTTGAGAAACCACATCATATAGAGAACTCCTTAACTATAGTTCTCAACTCTTCATTCCTTTCTTGACTGTCTACTCAAATTTATCCCTTAGAGTCGTGTAGTGATAGTCCATATCTCTTTTCCTCTAAACAGTTACCAAAATATGCAGTTGGTTCTTTCTGAGTATTGTGAAGGTCCACCTTCTTATCTACCCATGGGGCGGGGGGGTGGGGGGGAACGACGACACTATGTTTCCAGACTCTCAATCCAGTTAACCATATAGGAAGTGAGTGGAGTTCCTAGACCTCTATTATATGGTGAATTGAAATTTTCCCTCTTGACTTCTACACCTCCAATTTCTCTTAGTTTAGTCAATGGAAGCCTGAGAAGCTGCCAACATCATTTCTATTGTTTCCAGCTTCACTGTTGGAATACCTTGCCCAGAAACTGCAGAGGACACAGCTAAAAGTAGCACATTTACACCTGCAGCCTTATCCATTTTGTTGGTAGGGCCTTAGGAGACTCTTTTGGAGAGTAAGAACTTATGTAAGAAACATTCTCTTATCACTCCTTATGTTTGCTGCTCAATAAAACATACATTTTCAGACTTTCTGGTGTAAGAGGAAGAAGTTTTATAAAAATGTCTGTCCTCTTCACACAAAAAGAGAAACAGTATTCACCTGTTTAGTGCCATGGTGAGAGTCAGGCATGCGGTAGTCAGTGTGGGGTTGAGTTGATGTGTGAAAGCTTGGATGCACTCGTGGCCTCATTGCTTCATCTCTGTGCCCTCCACACTCAAAGGGGAAGAGTCAGACCAAGGTCCTCTATAGAGCAGGTGCCATGAGTAGCTTTTGGTCTGACACCTTTGGGTGTATGGTTGGGGAGGGGAAAGTATTAGGAAGCATCTATTGGTGTCAAGTTAACCTGTGTTCTTGAATATAATTTTATTAGCACTAATCAGGCATTTTTGTAATACAGGATCTATAATTACTTTGGGGCTCAGAAAAAAAGGGGGAATAATCACTATCTCAAACTCCAATAAGACCAGGTTTTCTGTTTTTACTGATTCTTAAATTTATATATATATATATATATTTACATAAAACAACCATATACTTTACCACAACAATTGTTCTTCCTTAGATGTTCTAACGTCAATCTTAAAGAAACAAAGTGTTAAAAACCACCTCATACCCAATGTGATTTTAGCAGAAGGATGGAGACTTTAAGAGAGGGATGGGCTGATGGAGTTAACCATGTACTAGAGATGGGGAAACAAACACAGGTGGGTAAAAATGACATACTATTTCTATAGATGCTAAAGGAGTCACTAGGATAACCCTATCTCGGTTTTAACTGAGTCGGCCAGTCTGTTTTTTTGCCTTCTGTTATGTTCTACAGAACTTAGTGGACTCTTAATCTTATTATCTCAAATTTTTTATTTAGTTTGGGGCAGAGGTAAATTCAGTAATTCTACAACTCAAGAAAAAGGCATTAAGAAGCATGGTATGGCTCTTGAGGAAAATAGCACTTTTTCATCATTGCCTAACTATAGGTAGATAGATAGTAGATGATAGGAAAATAGATAATTTTATCTAAATCTGCCTTTATTGACTTAGTTTGTGTCATGTCTGTCATATTCAAATGCCTTTTCATACCTCAATAGATAACTTGTGCCTTGGGTAAATCACTATGTTTCTCATCTTCTGTTTTCTCGAATCCAAAGTGAAATCATCAAATTTCCCTTTATCTCAAATCATGAGTGGAGTAGAGTAATTCGTTTGAAAGGTAACTGAGGCCCAAGTGCTTTGGCTACTGATTGTGGTTTCCTTAGTCTATCAACTCCCAATTTACAAGGGGGTGAAGGAGCACCCTGAGTAAACAGTTACTCCCTAACCAAGCTCATTCACTCATACATAAGCATGCTAAGTTAGAGGCTCTGATGAGGCCATGTCACAGCAAAGGTGATCAGTGACCTCTCAAGGGACTCACCAGATCTGAAAAAAAAAAAAAAAATCATGAAACACAACCATGGTCTAAACTTAAATGGGGTCATATTTCTTCTGTTAATGATTTGGTGACTGATATGACAATTTCATTTGACTTCAGTCACCCTTAGTCTCAGTTGTATGTCCTGAGAGAAAATATCTACAGAAGGATGAACAGAGCTTTATGCTTTGGGATTCACACAGCCTAGCTCTGGGACTCCTATTCTTTGTTAAAAACAAAGGTAACGTGTTCCTTTTAGTCATGTATGCATCTCTGGCCTAAAGGAGATGTGCGGTTCTGTCAGCTCTGTGGCACTTATGCAAGTTCATCTCTGCCCTAGTCACATTCCTTAGTGTCTCACCGATTAAAGCAAGTCACATGTCAGTGCCTAAGATACAGAGCTGGAGGTTGTATTCTGTCCATCATAAAGTCAGACAAAGGTGTTCCTGTATGATTCCACTACAGAGGAGGAATTATTAGACCCAGTAATTAAATATACCATATTTAGCATGAAGATTTACTATCTGAAAGAAAATAAAATCATTATCGTCATTTAGTGTACCATGTATAATGGCGACAAATTCTTTTTTTAAAAAATTGCTATACTTTAGCTTTTTCCTGTGTTTTTGGGCAATTCAACAGTCCGTTCTTTGCTAAGGACCCCACTTTCTCAAGGAGGAGAAGAGTATCAGTTATTATCTTTTCATTTTAAACTCACTCTTGTATATGCTCCTTTCTGATGCTGAGGCTAGACGCTGCAAGGTCACATTTTTGCTTTGCTAACTGATTCCACACTGGGCTTTGCCGATAGGGGGTGCTAGAGAAGACTGAAAGACTGGAGTAGGAAGCATCTCTTCTTTATCACCAAGCAGATATTTTTCACCTAGCAATAGCAGCTCATTCCAGTAATTGCTTTGAGCCAGGTATGCAGTGTTTCCTACGCTCGCAGCTTTAGCTGAGCAGCAGCCCCACCTTCCAACTTTCCCCTCTTTATCTCTACGAGTAGTAGCCTGACTGCCTCCTGCAGTTGTTACTTCATCTCACCTCAGTGTCTCTTTTTTTTCAGTTAACAGCTCTTTGTATCTAATATGCCACCGTTAATATTAAATTCCTTTTAAAAATAACTGGTGTGAACATGGCAGAATAGAGAGGTTTACAGCATTCTCTCTCCCAAACACAACTGAAAAAAAATAATAAAACTGGAATAAACGAGCTCAAATGAAGATCTGAAGAATATACAATTTGCTAGAAGGTTTTGCACTGAGATTGATGGCTTGCTGTGGGCCAGCTGAGTGAAGAAGCGAATGAAGTTGCAGGCAGGGCTGCAGAACAGGCTGGGGTCAGGCATGGAGCCACCTGGTGCCATGAATATTGCCCAGAGCAGCTGTGTGTACACAGATGGACGGGAGCACCATCTCTTGGAGTTCGATGTCCTGCAAACCACTACTCTCTTTCTTCATAACCCTCCCTTGGCTAGGTTAGGTGCTCCAAGTATGTCTGGTGATACAGGTCAGGGTCTGGCTGGCTAGTCAAAGTCAACTTAGGACTTGTAGCCACAAGGCCCAAGGCCTGAGTCCAAGTGTGGTCAGGCCAGCTGGTCAACCTGAGATTTAGAGCCATAAGGCCCAAAACTGGACACTGTGTCTGAGCCCAGCTGGCTGGCTGACCTCAGACTTAGTACTGCAAGGCTCGAGGCTTGAGGTCCGAGACCCAGATCATGGATCTGGGTCCAGCCAGTTGGGAGAATTCAGACATGGCACAGTTAAGGCTCCAATGCCCCAGGCCGGGCCCCAGTATGGGTCCGATTCTCAGTCCAGCAAGCTAGTTGACCTTCAGACCCTCCAAACTGAGTCTGAGTGCAGATCCCACCAGCTGCTTGACCTTAGACTGGGAGCCTCAGCCAAAGGTCTGAGGCCTGAGTTCAGGTTCAAGTCCGAGTCTGGGTCCATGTCTGGCTTTGGCCAGCTGGCTGACTTCTGGGGCCTCGAGGCTGAGTTCAGATCTGGTCGTGTTGGCTGGTCCAGTCAGCTCAGTGCCACAAGGCTCAAGGCCCAAGGCCGGGTTTCTACAGTACTCATCACAAAATATTAAAATGACTATTTTCCATGTCTGTCTTCACCACAATGTAAACTCTGGGAGAGAGATGTGTGTGTTTTATCCTATTGTGTCTCCAGTTCCTGGCATATGGTAGGCCTTTCACAGATGGTTAATGGAAGGGCTTACAAAGAGCATGGCTTTATGGGAGTGGGGGAGGTGGCAGTAAGAAATGAAGAGATTGCAGGCTCTGATTTTTGCTGAACTTCTCTTGGAGCTGCTGGTGAGTCCAAAATGGGTGGTCTGCAACATTCTGTAGAGAAGACCCACATTCGGATGGGCGAGAGCTGTCCTGGCCCTTGTGAAGCAGAAAAGGCAGCATGCGGTGCTCTGGGCATCCATTTCTTCAGCGAGGGCTCTGCTGTCCCGTGCTCACCGATGGGCCACCAAGCACGGCTGATGGATTGGGAAGGCTCACAGCCTGACTCCTCTACTTCATGAAGGTTAGAGACGCTCCACTTTTTCACTGGTTTTGTGTTTGCTTCTGTTTTTTGCAATCTTTTATATGTGCTTCCATGTGATCCTTA
The DNA here is from genome assembly GCA_019455555.1 of Galemys pyrenaicus. Taxonomy (NCBI): domain Eukaryota; kingdom Metazoa; phylum Chordata; class Mammalia; order Eulipotyphla; family Talpidae; genus Galemys; species Galemys pyrenaicus. The sequence continues at coordinate 6,799,623 of JAGFMF010011501.1, forward strand.
TTGATATCGCTGTTGCTGAGTTTGGGCCCATTTCCAGAGAAGGTTGGATTTGTTCTTACTTTTCCATCCAATAAATTCATCTGTTAAGTATTGGGAGAATTCTGGAAACTCCATCACTAGCTGGCAACTATCACATTTCTTAGGAAGAGAAAAAGCTTCAATTTAGTTGGAGACATATTTCTTGTGCGGTAATGGATTTAAGACAAAAAAATATATTGCACATTTGGGCTTGGACCTTGATTTTTCAACATATATCTTTCATGTGTTAGGGCTGATGATGCATATTTTCCCCTTGGGGATCTTCCTTTTCTTGAGACATTAAATTGCTTGCTCAGATGTATAAAGCATCTACTACCAAGAGTGAATGTGCTAATTAGCAATGGCAAAAAATATGTACACTAACATTGAGAAAGAGAGGGAGATCAAAATCCTATTTCATTTGATATTTTATGTTTACAAACAGGGAAAATTAACATAAAGTAACTTCCTTTATCTAACTGACAATTTAGAAGTGAAAGACATGAATGCATTGTGTGGAAGGAGGAAAGAAGAAGCTTTGTTTTAAAAATGCCTCCCTGGCAGATATTCTATACCAATAGTTCTTAACCCCTGCCAGCCATGAGCCCTGGAGGAAGCTCCTCTCATAAGCCTTCCTGCTTTCCCTGAGTGCTATCCATTGCCTCGACATTCCTCTACATAACAATAGCAGAGCTAGTCTTGAAGGTCACCACCACCAAACAGTCTTCTAACCTGGCTAATTCTAGTTATTATTGTTATAACGTAATCTTTCCATTTTCTAACTCAGTGGTTCTCAAAGTGGTCTGTGACCCAGCAGAAGTACTACTTGGGTACAGGATAGAAATGCACACTGTTAGGCACAACTCCAAACCTGCTGAGTAATGAATCTGGGGGCAATCTCTGGCTTAATAGTCACTCCAGGTGATTCTGATGCATACGGTAACTGGAAACATCTTGCCAATAGTCCAAAGTAGTAGACAAGAACCACAACAAGCATTAAACCTATACTAACCAATTAATGATAGTCCGTATGCTTTTGAAGATTCAGTCAGTCATCAACATCACGCCAGGAATTGCTTCTGAAGTTTAGAAAGTTATGGCTGAAGGTCAGTTTCTAAACACCGCTACTTCTGAAAGTCTTCATGATAACAAATCTTGCTTTCTTCAGAGAGACTGAGGTTTATAATAATAGCTCTCTGTTTCTTAGTAAGCCAGAAATTTAACTTTTCTGTCTTAGATATATATTGGAAGAATTTCATCTTTCAATAAGAGTATCATTGTAGATTTTGAGACAGTAAAGATTTGCCTTTGAAACAGAATTTACCCACATTGCTGAAACTTTGGTGGGGAGGACTTCTAAACAACATGACATAACTTGCGGGCTAACCATGAATTAGAGGAATGACTTTTTTTTTTTTTTAAGATTTATTTACTTATGCATACAAGCACTGGGGCACAGGCCAGAGGTGTGGGGGGGTGAGAGGATTCACCACAGAGAGCAGGGAGCAGAACAGGCAGA
>JAGFMF010011501.1:6801209-7077497 GCA_019455555.1 Galemys pyrenaicus
CCCTGGCCGGCAGCAGGGATCGAACTCGTGCTGCAGTGGCTGCGATTTGCTTCATAGTGCGTTGCTTAACCCACTGCGCCACCAGGGGAGGCCCCAGAGGAATGACTTATTTATAAAAGAAAAAAGAAATGAGATAAAATCATTATTATATATACTGCATTGTGATAGAGTAAACATTCATTTTATAAAAAGATATGATAGAATAATAGAAAAATGGGAGAGAAGAAATAAAGGTATGAGGGTGGTCTTAGTACTAAGTTATAATTTTCTATAATAGTAAATCATAAAAAAAAGGTTATGCATGGCAGAGTTGAAATAGATATAAAACAAATGATATCACAATGGGCATCTATTACATTTTAATGCAATTCATGGACTATTTGTTGAGCATATACCTTGTCTTATTAGATCCTGTAGATATAAAGGTCAAATTCTGTCATAGCAGACAGGCTGTAAGTAATTTCAGTACAATTGTCATTTTGACCATGGCAATAGTGGTGATAAAAAGTTATAAAGAGTTGGTTGTGCACATTAAACCTTTTAAAGATGAGTAAGTGCTTCCTAGGCAGACTGAAAAGGGGAGATCATCTCAAGGGGTGAAGGCAGAGGTGTGAAAGTAAGATTGGAATTTGGAAAATAGTGAGTTCTTTGGGGCAATGGCCAGAAGTGAGCCTGGGTAAATAGTTTGGGACTAGGATGTGAAGAGTCTCAGCACCACGATCAGGAGCTTAGATTTATCCTCAAGGTATAATTTCCACTTTTGCTTAAAGGAACAATGTTAGTTTTAAAATGTGGATATAACCCTTAGCAGAAACAGACTGACCTTTATTGTTCTCAACAGGGGTGTATTGTGGACTGTATTTTCTTCCCCAAATTATACGTTGACACCCTATTGACCCTAATGTATTTGTAGGAAGGAAGTTATGAAGATGAAATGATTTCACAGGGTGGAGCTCTATATGGTAGAATTGATATTCTTAGAAGAAGAGACACAAGAGAGCTTTCTTCCTATTTCTGTCTCCACCAGGTAAGGACACAGTAAGAGGGTTGTGACTGAAAGCCAGGAAGTTCTTACCAGAACCCAAAGGTGAGTTCCCACCAAAACCATGATCTCAGATGTCTAGCTTCTAGAACTATAAGAAAAAAAATTCCATTTTTTAAGTCACCCAGTCTGCTATGGTCATTTGTCATGCAATCCTGGGCAGACAAAGACAAGGTGCTCCTGACATTGGTTGGAAAAATCCTTCACTGTACAGGACTACTCCTTCAATACTGACTATTTAGTATCTCTGGTTCCCAATCATGAAATATTAATAGTATTTCTCTGTTACTATGACAACAACAAAATGCTTGCACACATTTCCAAATACCCCTTACTGGGGAACAGTACTGTTCCTGGTAGAAAACCACAAAAGGAAGCTGTTACAACTACTATAATTAAAATGGATCCATCATCTTCCAGATTGCTTAGCAACTGTAGAGGGTGGCAGAGTAAAGCAGTGTGGTATAACAAGAACAAACTTGACATCAACCCAAGAATCATCTCAAGAATCTGTGGGGTTGGATGGGGTCTTTGATTTTGAGAAAGCAAAAGTAATCCCTTGTCTTGCTACCAGATGACTAGTGCATCATATACCACAGCAAAAAACAAACAAAACAATAACTACAAATACTTCCAAACCAAAGAAAACAATAAGGGAACACACTATTTAGTGCCAGTCTTCAAAATAAATGAAGCTGAGTTCTTTTTATTAAGCTGCTTACTCTTTAGGAAAATGTTATTCTTGATTTCTGCAATACTGGATTTGACAGATAAGTGATTCTTTGAAGATATAATAATTGCTGAGGGAATTGCTATTTATCTCACCCTGACAGAACTGAATTTAACCTTGGTAAACTTGTGAGGTTTTTTTTTTTTTTTTTTTAACTGCCATGTATTTTATTTGGAGAACCCGTTTTTTTCTGAAAGCTCTTTCAAATTCTGCAAGTCTATAGAATATTTTAACCACATCCTAAGTTTCATCATGTTCCTTTACATTCAGTGGCAAATAATTTTTTTTCTATTGCTATAGATTTATTTTTCTCTTCTTGGGTGTCATGTAAATGAATTCAAGCACCTTGATTCTTTTGTGTCTGGCTTTTTTCATTCAACATGTTTTTGAGACTCATTCATATTGGTATGTGTAATGGTTGTTCATTTCATTTCATTTTATTGCTGAGTAGTATTCCAGTGAATGAGTAAGGTGCAGTATGTTCATCTGTTCTGTTAATGGATATGTGAGCTGTCTCCAGTTTGGGCCTATTTTGAAGAAAACTGTTAAGATTAGTGTCCATGTCTTTCCATGGATATTAGTTTTCACTTTTTACCGAGAAGTGGAATTGTTGATTCATAGAGCAGATGAATATTTAAGATAAATTGAAAAAAAGTTTCCCAAAGTTTCTACTGAATTTTGCAGTCCACTGATAATGTATGTGAGTTCCAGGTACTTTTCATCCTTGCCTTTTATTTTCAGTCTTTTTAAATTTTAGCCATTCAAAGTGGTTATGAAACAGTATTTCATTAGTTTCATGGACTAAATTCTCCATGAACCAACATGGGAAGTACCTTGAAGACTGTTCAAAGAAAAAAATACTTGTAAGGCGTGAAGGAAGCAGGAGTGGGCTGAGGGAGAAAATTAACTGTGATAAAGAAGAGGCCAGTCAATACTATAAGGAGCCCTGAATTTGAGCACTGTCCTATGTGAGGAAGGATGGCTGGGCCATTGCACCTCATTGTTGTCCTGTTACTGTTTTTTGGTTGCCACCAGGGAGAGAGGCTGTGATGTGGTTAGTCAGAAGGATTCCTGAAGAGAAAGGGAGCAACTGTGAGTCATCAGCTGTCAGTACTCCAGCCACAGAGAAGATGAATCTGAAAGGGGGGTCTGGATGGTGTGTCATAGGGCCATTACAAGATTCTTTGGTTGTTTTCTTTTCCATAGAGGTATCCAATTTTCCTCCCACCATTTGCTTAAAAGTGTTTTCTTTCCTTCGTTGAGATGATTTGGTACCTTGGTCAAAAATCAAGTGTGTGGGTCAGTATCTCTATTCTATTTCACTGATCTTTTTGTTTGCTTTTATGGTGATATCCAACTGTTTGAGGAATATAGTTTTATGGTAATTGATGTTATTGGGTAGTATAAGTCTTGCAAATACCACATATGTGGAATATAGCAAAATAAAACAAAGGGTTAGATAAAGTCAAATCAATAAGAAACCCCAGAAATCTGATAGCAGAGCTGAGGTTATCAGAGGAGGAGGGGAAAGGGAGAGGACAAGGTAGGAAGCACAATGGGCTATAGGGGTGGCCTATTTGTGCTTTGATGATGGATGCCCTGAAGGGGGAGAGCCTATACCTCTAAATCATAAACAACATTGTAAACCAATGTCACCTCAATTAAAAAAAATTGGTTTTTTTGTTCTTGACTTTAATGAGTTATTTATGTATTGTAAATTTTAACCCTTGATGGATGGTTGATATGCAAATATGTTTTTTATTTTGATAAAAGTGTTTTTTTTTTTTTTTGGTGCAGAAGACTTTTAATTGGATGTAGTTTGATTTGTTTATTTTTTACCCTTAGTCTTGTCAAATCCTTAGAAACATATTTAAGACTGAGGAGCTTATTGCATGTATTTTCCTCTGTGTTTTATGGTTTCAGATGATACATCCAAGTCTTTAATCCATTTGCATCAACTTCTGTATGTGGTGTAAGACCCATGATGTACTTCTAATCTTTTGCATGTGGTTATCTAGTCTTCCCACTATGACTTACTGAATGGCTTTTCCTTACTCCATTCTATGTTCTTGGCATTTGTAATGGCAACTTTGACTCCATTGATTTTTTTTTCTACTTTTTAAATCTTTTTTTATTTCATTAATTTCTGCTCCTGTATTGTATTTTTTTGTACTGTTTTGGATTTAATTTTCTTTTTTGTTTTCTAGTTTCTTAAGCGGAAACTTAGATAATCAAGTTTTTATATTTTCTTATTTTCTAATAAAGGTATTTAAAGTTATAAATTTCCCTTTAAAATTGCTTTAATACATCTTACAAATTTTAATGTATTTTCATTATCATTCAGTTAAACACATTTTCAAATTTCCCTTGTGATTTCTCTGTAACGCATGGGTTATTTAGATGTGTGTAGCTAACTTTCCAAATATTGGAGGATTTCTTAATGTCTTATTATAATCAATTTCTAATTTAATATTGTTGTCATCAGAGAGCATACTCTGCATCTTCTTTTGGTGAATGCTTCACACACATTTGAAAAGAATGTACCTATTTGTATATCTGCTGTGGTTATTGGGTATTGTTCTAAAATATCAATTTGTTATTAAACAGGTAGCCATTTTTACACTTTCTATACCATTTCTACTTTTACCTATTTGTTTTATCAACTACATCAGTAAGGATAGTATAATTCCTTATGTCTACATTTAAAAAAAATAAGTGGATTTTCCCATTTTTTCCTCTTGTTCTCTTGACATTTGACTCATGTATTTGGAAAACTTTTATTTGTGTTTACACACATTTAGAGGATTTTATAACTTCTTGATGACTTGACCCTTAATCACTAAACTCTGGTAACATCCTTGATCTTGAAATCTCTGCTACTGATATAGTCACAAAACTTATTTTATACCTAGTATTTGGAAGTTTTATCATTTTACTTTAGCTATCTTTGCCTTTATATTTAAAGTAGGTTTCTTGTAAACAGCACAGAGCTTTAATAGTTTAACAAATAGTAAGACAATCTTTGTCTTTTAATGGGTGTGATTAATTTAAAATTAGTATATTTATTAACAGGGTTAAGCCTGAGTCAACCATTTTGCTATTTATTTCTGTCTCTTCTAGTCTTTATTTATTCTTTTAAATTTATCTCCTCTGTTGACTTTTTGGCTATTTGCCCTAGATATTACAATAGGTAACTTTCACTTAATATGGTCTATCTTCCACATAATTAATTATATTATATACAGTAGAAGGATCCTATTATGGTATAAAGATGTTTATTCCTACTATAATCCTTTGTATTCAGGGGATATAAATTTTATTATTATAAATTCTCTAAATTCCAAACAACACAGTACTATTTTTTTTTTAAAGATTTATTTATTTATGCATACAAGCACTGGGGTACAGGCCAGAGGTATGGGGGGGTGAGAGGATTCACTACAGAGAGCGGAGAGCAGAACAGGCAGATCAACGGAAGTACACTGCTGAGGGGAGCAGCGGGCACAGCAGGAGAGGTCTGCTGCACCATGTGGGTCCCCGCCTGGCCGGCAGCAGGGATCGAACTCATGCTGCAGTGACTGCGGTTTGTTTCATAACCCACTGCGCCACCAGGGAGGCCCCACAGTACTATTTTTATTTACTAAAATTGTGCTATTTTCATTTACCTGGTTGTCCAAGTAAATGAATTATATATGTGTACCTGAAAAATGTGTATAAATGGTGAACATGTTGAGGTGTATAATACATGTATAGTTATATATCTTAACATATTTACCATTGCAGTTGCTCCTCATTCTCCCTGCAGGTCCTCAGAGGACAATTCCTTCAACTCTCCTGCTCTCAACCTTTTGAGTACTAACCCCATGAATTTACTTAAGGACAGTGGAAAAGAGTTGCTAAATCAGTATAAACTTGTTTTGTGGCTGGAATCCTTGGGTTTCAAATTCGCTATGGCCATCTACAACCCTATCTATATCAGATCGTCCCTATTCACTAGTCTGACAGGGATGCAGACATGACTTTCTTTTCTCCTAAGAAGGGCTTGCCATTTTCTGAAACTTAGTTTATTTAGATCTCTTTTAATCCTTGGGTCCCTGACAGATTAATAAAAAAAATCACCTACAGCTAAAATTTGGCAATTTCTGTAGAGTATTCTTGTTGATGGGATGAAAACAACAGTTTCTTATAATTTTTTACATGATTGCAAGAAATGGAAGTCCCCCAAAATCTCTTTATTTATTATTAAAATTTTTCATTTTCTTACTTTGTATACAATGTTTGTGTACAATATTTGATTTCTATGCTCATGTGTAGTCCCCATAAATCTCCCACTACCACGTTACCCACGAGCCATCACTTACAGCCCCTTGTGTTCTTCCCTCCCCTATTTTGACCCATCTCTCTCCTCCTCCCCTGCTGTATGTCTCAGATCTATAGTTTGCCTTCAAGTTTTGGCTCTATTTTGCCAATATCTCTTTAAATGTATTTGTGGGGGCATCCCTGGCGACCTGGGGTTAAATCTCAGTGCCATCACCACAAAGGCCCACCACAAAGGCCTAAGTTCCATCCCCTGCTAGCTCCAGGGAGCTAGCAGACTTCTCCTGTTTTACTGGCGGCTCCCCTTAGTAGACCCCCCTACTCCCATATCTCTGGCCTTCACTCCAGTTCTATGCAAAAATAAATAAAAATATTTTTAAAAATTGAATAATTGTATTTGTGGAACTCAGTCCCTCAGGGCAACTTCATAAGCTTTGGGAGTTTTCTGATCACTTGCATTTAGCACAAGGTCTTATAGTCAACAATTCAAATGTTCAGTCCAACATAATAATAAATTATTAAAATTTCATTTCTTTACCCTGTTTCTCAATTCCAGCTTATTGCAGCAGTGGGAGAGGAGAGCATCAATAGTTTTCCTCCCCACCCCTATGTTTTTGCCCTTACTCTTACCTTTCTAATCTTCTTTCAAACTCATTTCAGATGGGAAGAATAAGGACCCCATGAGGCAACAATGGGTTCAGCATACACTGTGGCTTCTGAACATAGCATCTTGCATGTCCAGTATTTTGAGCTGAAGGACATTGAGAAAACAACAGGAGCAGGAAGCTTTACTCTGACCTTCCCCTCACCTTCCTCCTCGGAAACAAATCATAAAATCCCTCCTGTGAAAGGTGTCCTCCTGGCATCCCGAAGGAAGAGAGTGTTTTTATTTGTGGAGACAAGGGATACCGAGAAGAATCTGAACAAACAGACCTTGCTAAGTGTCTCCCAGTTTGCCCGAAATCTATGATTGCCCACTGTTTATGAAATCCAATGAAAATGTTAGAGAAAAAGGTAGTCCTAAATAAATCACATAGATAGTTTTATGGACTCCAACCCCCACTCTAGACCACCAGTGTTCCAAAACCACAAATCGGATAATATCATTATCGAAGAGTGGATCACTGGAACCTGAGGGTAAGGTTAAGCAGGCAGGCTGGCTATAAAACCAGAGAGGTGAGCCTTGGGCTCTCTCTTCCTTTAAAGCCATCTCACTTAATTCAGAGCGAGCTCTCAAAGCACCATTGCATTGCAGCTCAAAAAATCTAGTAAAATATTTGCAAATTTGTATCTCTCTCTTCCCTTGGTGTTATTTCTACTTCATTCCCCTTCTTTTGTAAAATAACACTCTTTAATAACTTTTATCATGTATACCTAAAGTTAAAACTTATTATAAAAATCTTCTAAACACACAGGTAAAAACCCAGTAAAATAAAAAAAAACATTTTATATTAGGGTTGCCCTATAACAAAAATACTCAGATCTATGGAAAATAGAAAAAACAGACTCTAACTTGTGTCCTTCATGGGGCGGGGAGACAGTGGAGGAAGGAGCAATGGGACTCACTATCTTTTGCAGTTTCAACCTCTCCCAAAAGTGAATTCCTGCACCAATTAATCTGGAATTCCCTTATCAGCACCAGGGAGGTAACCTTCAGGATAAGACACCCCCTTCTCCCCCTGAGGGAAGGTGACTATTCTGCTAAGGATCCCTCTTCCTGTCTATAAACACCCTCCATGTTGTAAAACCCTGGTAGGATCTAGTGGAATACTACTGATTCATGAATCATCTTTTAGAGTTAATTCTATATCTGAGTTTGTGAATTTTGATTTTTTACAGATCTGTTTCTTTGGGTCTTTATTTCCTTTGGGTCATGAAAATCTAATATTGGATAAATGTGCTTGCCTTTCTCTGATTAATCTGTCTTTATCAGTAAAATTTTCAGATGCAGCCAGGAAACGTAAGAAGATTGAGGAAAACTTTTTCACCTCTTACAATTGTTCTATTGAGTTATGACATCCTTCTCACACCCAGTTGTAATATCCATTGATCGCTAGGAGATTGAGGATCCTCCTAGGAGATCTTCAGTTGAATCGACAATGGGAACAAAGCAGAGACGTGTCTCTCAGATGGAGTTTGATTGGAAATGCACAGACTGAAATCAGAAAGTAGGTAGAAACGCCCCTGAGACAAAACTGTAAGGAATTATGTTCTCAGTGTGCCACTGACATAGAAATAATATGCATGTAGCTTCCTGGAGTTGTACAAGACATCAGGTCTGTCTGGTTCATGCTTGTTATGGGGATTCTTAAAAGAAACCAGGGCAGAGGAATGGGAGTCACTGCCTTCCCTTCTGTCTGCATACCACAGTTGTCCAGGCACATATGATGTCACGGTGCAGTGTGCACACTGAGAAATGGGTGGGCAGGGCCATCAGCAGGACTTGGTACCCCAGCCTGGAGTTCTAACTCAGCTCTGGTGAGATCAGAAGTTAGGCTTATGGCAGATTCAGCTGGACTCTTCAAAGGCTACTGAGCTGGAGACAGCAGTGCCAGTATCTCACCAGTAGTGGGTGACAGAACTTCAACAAAGGGACTGAACTCAGATGGAGAGAGGTAGGTATTTAGCAAGGCAGAACAATAACAACTTTTCTCATGAACACGCCTAAAACCCTTTTTTCCTTTGGGAATGTCAAATATCCCTTAGGGGTGGGTAAATATTGTGCTGAAACTAATTTTGAAGATGCAGGAAAATATTTGTAAACCCATGGATATTTTTCATAGGTTTAATTGGCTTTTAATCTCAAGACTGGTGATACTGAGAGCACTTGCTTTGCATTATTTTTCTATTTATTTAAAGTCTACTTTTATGTATATGTTTATTGGCTATGGGGTCATTAATTAATTAACACATGGAAATATAACTAAGGGAGGAAACAAGCCAATGTGTCAAAGTCTTGGTCCCAGATGAATTGGTGGGTTGGTGGTGATGGTGGTGGGTTAATGGTGGAGATAGAGGATCAAGAATTTTCTTGTCTACTGAATTGAGATGGAAGGAGTTGAGCTGGATATGGATCTATAAATATGGACTGGACTTCCTCAGTGCAGAAAGAGGTTGTATCATCAGCTGAGACGTACAGAAGGCAAGAGTGGAATGGGGGTTCTTAAGAAGAGCCATGAACATCTAACAATTCATTAGGGAGTTTGTGGTTGACTCAACAACTATGAAGGGATTGCTGAGTGGTGCCAAGGGCCCCAACGGAGCTGAAGTCCCTTCGTTGACCTCCTAGGTCTCTGGGTTAGGTGCCTTCCCGTGGACTTCCATGACACTCTGTCTATCCATTCTGACAATACTTATCACACTACATTGTAATGTTGAGCATCCCTGCCCCATCTAATATTATGCTCTAAAGAGGAGACCCTGCCTCCTGTTTACTGTTTTGTGCAAGTGAGCCTAGAAAAGTATATTTTGCTGTTTCTAGGGCATAGGGGGTGCTCAATAAATACTGGCTGAATAAGCATCAGTATGAGATTTCTCCCATTACTTAGGATAGAGAAGCAAACATCTGAAGTGTTTAAAGGCTTTGTAGGGAGAGTGCAGCAGAGGGTGACAGTGTTAAAGGTGCTGGCCAGAGCCTTGTTGACACAATGCTTCCTGAGGGCTGGGTTGCGGAGAATGTGAGAGGCGGTGCCTGCCAATGGGAAGAAGTCTGGGTGAGGCCTTGGGAGTGGAGTGATTTGGGAAGCATTCCTGTTGAGGCAGGGCTGGGATGTGACCTCGGCAGTTCCAAATGTGTTCCTGGCCTTAAAGTTTTACTTCTAAGTGCATTCCTCAAAATCCAATGGGACCTTCCCATCATCAAGGATAAGGAAGAGGAAAAGTTTAAACAACAGATTACACTTGAAAAACAGATTTGTGAGTGGGAGAAGTGAACAGATATTAGAACTTGATATTTTTTAATGACAATATTGACTTGAAATTTATATAGATTTTTTTAATTTATACAATCATGGGGTTAAACTTTTTAGTGCTCAAAACTTTTGCATTAATATTATCCTGGTTTTGAAAGCATATATACATATATATATAGAGAGAGAGAGAAAGAGAGAGGACATACCCAGACATTGGGCCTAGCAAATGGGGGTCTCATCTGGCAGGTTGACATTGACCTGAAAACAGTCTTTAGGTCTTCCTTCCATTCATTTATTTTACTAATAATTAGTACATATTTCCACTGACATCCCAATGAGTTAAATTTACATGTCTTTTTAATGGTCTTTGTTGAGCCACCCAAGACTTCCCTTTCTATTTTGTAGATATGTTATTTAGAAATACTATACAGGGCAACAAGAGAAGATCTGCACAGATTTAGGAATCTTATGAGAAAGGAACACTTACAGGTTCAGAAAAGTGCATTAAGAGCTCACATCTGCTGGGATATTTAAACTCCACACCACTCTAGCAGGGACTAAACAACTACTTTGTGGAAAACTCTGAACAGAAGGAAAATATAGTCTACTCTGGCTCTAAAAAGCTTACAGTTAGGTAGAGAATAACAAGAATGGTGTAAGAGAAAGCAGAATTGTGAAGGAGTTAGAAGAGAGATACAAAAGCAATAAAAATTCAGCAGAGAAAGAAACTGCTCTCTGGTACATAAAGGGCCTCCATTAATTATACTATTAATAATTAAATAACTTTTATAAATATCATATTACTAATATATTTATACTAACAAGTACTACATTTCTAATAAAATAGGGTCTTATAATTTACAGTTAGTTCAGTTTTCCATAGAGTAACTATAGGGTTATTAATTCTATTTTGGCAAGCCCTAAGGAAATGTATCCCCAATACCTGCATCTTGATTCAAAATGATGGGTGAGTACAATAGATATATTAGATAACAATGCATTTTAGAAAAAGATCAAGTAAATGGGTTGTAAACAGTTAAGTTAGTGTTAAAATCCATCTACATTTTTATCAACCAATGGTTCATACTTTTTATAGTAAATAAACTTTATTTCCTCAAGATGCTGCTGCCAGCAGTCACAGATTTGCATATAATACAGTCAGGTATGGATTCTTTACCATTTACATAGTATTTTTTCCTCTGAAAAATACAGGGACAAAAGTACTAAATAGACAATGCTGCTTGGATTTATTTTGTCATTATCAATTTTAAAAACCCAGTCGGTATACCTCTAACCTAATCTTACACTGTTTGAAGATTGACCTAGAGAACTATACTATTTGTACGTGAAATTCTACATAGCTACTAAATTCAGAAAGAAAGTGTAGGTGCCTGAAGCCATAAAGTGCAAAACAAAGGGAATAAATATGGCCAGTGGCACGCTTACTGGTATAGAAAACTCAACACAATTCAGAAGTGAAATTGAAATTTTCCTTCTGGAAAAAGACTTAAGAGTAACCCCTAAGTTTAACGGCAGTACCAGGGATGGAGTCTGTTTATTCATACATAAGGGGATTTAATCACATGTGCTTCCTTAAAAAACTAAGACACTGTACTTCCTGAGGCTTGTAACTAAGGCTTCATCTGCTATTTACAGATACTTAAAAATAAGGCAACGCACACACCTTCAGTCTAAATGTTCAGCTTTAGCATTACAGTAATAACTGTATAGTCTAAGTTTTTAGTATCTTATAGTACATTTTCTCTATTATTGTAAAACATCTGTAGAAATTAATTATATTTCAAATATTTCAGTTTAGTAAGAAGTGGAAGAAGTTAGAGGTAGATCTGGGAAACATTCAGATATTTGAAAAGCAATTTGTAAAGTATTAGTGAAATCGGTGACCAACATTAAAATTTCAGGTTGCTGTTGAAACTCCTAAAATACATCTAGACCATATTAAGTAACAGTATTTTTTCCTTTCAGAGTAAAACTACAGTTTGAGAAAGAAGAGGGTTTTGGAAGTTCCTGGAAATGACAGATAAATGGACTCATTGACTATGCAACGTCAAACTGTGGCAGGGCCTGTGGCTCTTATTAGCAAAAATGGGCCTTGGTCAGATCCATACCATTAGTTGGGCAAATTTCCTCACACTTCAGAGTTTCCTTTTCTTCATGAAATAAGCAAGGATAAAAACAACTATCTCTTAAGGTTAATGGGAAATTGAAATGAGGTGTCACATAAGTAAGTACCTAAAAATGCTTTATTAGAACTTGTTCTGCCCTACTCTTCCTTATTTCTTTTCACAGACTTGAATGAGGTCTTAGTTCATGTGTCCTTTCCTTCTTAGCATGGACAGGTTGATGACAATGCTATTCCAAGGAATAGTGGGAATTCAACTTTCTTATCAGTAAAATTTGTACAAACATCCCAGCCTAGATAAGCTTGGATTTTGGCAGCAATTATTTGAAGATCATTTGATGAATTAACCTCAAATTCCTCAAATGTGATGTTTCTTGCTTGTGTTTTATGTAACCCCCCCTCTCTGTTCCAACAGTCAATAGAGACAACGTTACTGAAAGCTATCAGGAAAGATTGTGAGACACTAGACACTGTCCAGGGCACTGTTTTTGCTTATCTCTCTCCCTTTCAACTGTCTTTGATCTATTTTACAAGTCTGCACATTGTAGAAACTGAGGAATCCAAATGATTCCCATCTATAGCAATACAAGTGAATAGTGTTCAGTGGAATGAAAATAACTAATTTTGCATCTATTTGTAAATTCTTTTCAACAGTCCTCATCGCATATCAGTCTGTGGTTCTTTGAATTCTTCTTTGAACTAGTTATTACCTCTCATTGGGTCTCTCGTGAATTAATGCATTAAGTCAAATCTTTGATCCATGTTCATTTATATGAAAGTCTTAGTTTTACAGGATTTAAAAATTATCCTTTTTTAGTGTTTTTAGGGTGTCCTAGCACTGGCCTGGAGGCATGGAGAGGAACGTCAGTTGGATACATGTGAAACACCTGTCACTGGCTCACGTAAGTGGATTTAGTAATACTGACTGCTGATTGCACTGGATTTGAGAGAAGGGGATCAGGGTTGGAGTAAGTAGAAAGGTTCAGAGAGAAGGTGTGACTTCATTATTAATACATTAGAAGCCCAGGGGAAATAGAGAGAGAACTTGAGGAGAGCACAAGATCTGGTGGAAATCAGCACCACCTTTTTAGAGAGATTTGTTTCTAACAAGACCTGGAGAGGAAAAATAATAATCAAGGCTAAGTTTTATTTGGCATCTACAACATAGACAGCAACGAGTGCCAGAGATTCTCAGACCTGGGCACCCATTACAATCACCTGTAAAAACGTAAAAAGGTTGGTGCCTGTGTTACAGGGCAGGGAGAGGAGCACCCAGAACCCCCAAGCCTGCCCTCTCTGAATGGGTTCTGCCATCCGCCGCATTAAGACAAACACACAAAAACTTTAATGGAAAGGAACTTTAATACAACTAGGGTACAATAAAGAAAGAACAAAGAATATAGTTACTAAGTTAAGCATCCAAAGTTACCCATCTCCTTGAGGGTAAAAGTCCAGCCAAATGGGATTGGCCCAAAGCAAGGCCCCAAAGCCTGCCACAAGTCTAAAGGACCTTTCAGTGGAGACCCATAGGAAAGGGTCAGAAAGAGTCAGACAAATCTGGGAGGAAAAGAGCAAAATCAAAATCAAGATGAAAGCTGCCATGGTTAGCCTCCCCACGGGTCTCTCACCCACATCTGTTCCAACCAGCCCAAGACCAAAAAGCAAGCACAGTTTCTTCACATGTCCCTCTGCTCCACATGCCTCCTCCAGGTCTCCTTGCTGTTCTCCATCTTCCTTTCTTCTTTTCTCTTCTCTGCAGAAATCTTCTTATCCTCAGCTCCACCCACTTAGGGTGGAACCAGGATATTTGAAACTTCCCCTTTTCCTGGGACCACCCTGTTACACCTGGACCCCATTCCTAGAAATTCTAATGTAATTGGGTGGGGGTGGGTGGGTGGAGAGGTACCAAGGAAAGCTCCCCAGATGATACTATAATCAAGCCAGGTTAACTAGCTGCTGTGCAATGCAATTTACATGTGTTCTTTGATTTAATTTCATTTAACCTGCATAGTAACCCCACAAGAGAGAGATTCCCAGTCTTGTTTTATAGATGAGGAAACAAAAAGTGCAGAGAGACTGAATGGTTTGCAGAGGGACTTCTGTGATCTGCTGCGAGGAGAATAAGCTTCTTTGAGGGTGGTGCCTAATGTTCAAATGTTGCAATGGCATTTATACTTATGAAAATAGAAATCACTTATCAGCATGTATTTATCAAGTACCGACTATGTGCCATGCTCTGGTTTAGGGACTGGGGATAAATATGATGGTCAAAACAAAGCCCTTACCATCATTCTGATAAAGGGGAGAGAGCTGGCTATTCCACTCTTCTCCGAAACGAGCAAGTACATGGGAACATGGCATTCCTCTAGGGCGGACCACAGAAACAAAAAGATACAAGGGTCACGAAATATGATGTCCTTGTTAATGCGGAGAGTTTGGGGTGGGGTATGAGCATCTGCCTTTCTGGCCATGCCTGGGTCATGCAGATCATGACAGGCTCTAGCCCACATTTTGATTTTTGACTTTATATTTCAGATAGCACGGTCAATGAAGACCTCTGTGACTCAGTCTCGATTTCTGTAATTGAGCCAATAACTGATCCTACTACATGAAAGTTGTTTATGTGTTAAAGCAGAGTGTGACACAGACACTTATACACCTATGTACATAATAGACTTTCTAAGTCCATTATTTGCTTTAAAATTTAAAACTTCACATCAAGTAAGAACATGCTGATAGAAGCCAACAGGACATAGGGAACTTAGGGTAAATGATAGCTACCCTCCACTGACAGTGTTATTTCCATGTCTTATGAAATACAGTGATCTCAGGGTACAATTATGCAGTTGAACTCTTTGAATGATTTTGGGTTTCTTGAATTTAATAATTTTAGAAATGGCTGCTTCTCTGTGTAAAAATTAATCTCAATTTATGAAATAAAGAGGAGTCTTCTTTCTATCATTTTATAGAAATTATTTGAGAAAGAGGGAAGTTTTCATGGAAAATAGGAATATAGGAATTAGAGATATTTTTATAGAAGAAGTCAATTATACTGGAAAATGTTCTCAATCTATAAACAGAACGCTAGGACTATACACAGATGATTTGAGTAGCTAAGATAACTCATTTTCAACAGATGATGCATTTCAGAACTGCACTTCAAAAATCTATTTTTCTAAAATGTATAAAGCTAAAAAGCCCCCGACTCCCCCAACTCACCTTTAGAAAAATCCTCTAGTGAACTTTATATTAAGAAATTTTATTGTAAAGAGAAGATAGTTCCACATTTTTCTGTTTAGGGAGTTTGGTTTTTCTCTTTTATGTAGTGTGGTTATCACATTAGAATAATCTTGTGTAGAACTATAATCTAGTTACATATCTTTGTTATTAGTGTCAATGATAATTACACCATACATTTGTGATGGTTCTTACAATTTTCAGAGGCTTTCACGTACATTATTTCATTTTGTATGCTCTGCAACTTTGAGTGGGAAGCCAGACAAGGATAATTGTTTAAGAGGGAAGACAGGTAAGGTTCACCCACATCACCTGACTGATAAATGATGGAACCAGAATTAGAACCCACGGCTTCTGGTTTCTAACTCAGTGCTCTGCACCTGACCCATCCAATATTATACTCTGGTTCTGACAAGGAATTCTGTAATGATCTCACTGAATACATTAAACAGAAATCAGAAGATGTAGGGCTACAGACCTGGAGCAAAATCCAGAGAAGGTAAGGAAGCCTGTTTTAATTATGTTGCTTTATCTTTATATATAGTTTCCAGGTTTATCAAGATATAATTGACATGTAGCATTACTGAACATATTAAACAGAAATAAGAAGATGTAGGGCTACATGCATTGTATAGGTTTAAGGTACAACGTGTTGATTTGATACACATATATTGCAAAATGATTACTACCATAACCCTAGCTAACACCTCCATCACGTTACTTAAAAATCCACTTTCTTAACTTTCAGTTATACAATAGCATCATCATCATCCCCACAAAGTACATTAGATCCCAAGAGTTTATCTTCTAATTGGAAGTTTGTACCCTTTAGTTAGCATCTCCCACTTCCCCTATCTTCCAGCTGTGGTAATCGCCATTCTACTTTGTTTCTATGAGTTCAGCTGCATATAGGTGATATCATACAGTATTTATCTTTCTCTGTCTGACTGCTTTCATTTAGCTTAATACCCTCCAGATCCATCTATGTTGTCATGAGTGGCAGGATTTCCTTATTTCTCATGACTAAATAATATTCCATAGTATATATATACCATATCGTCTTTACTTACTCATAGGTTGACAGGAATTTTGGTTGCTTCCCTATTTTTTTATTTCCCTTTAAATACCTGAATGATTGAAGGAAGCATAACTTCAAAATGATACAACTCTATCAGGTTTCTGGGGTGATGATCCAGGGTGATGAATCAAGTGTTCTTTCTGAAAACTAGTGGTGGCACTATCCAAGTGGGAAAATGATGAAAAAGTACCAAAAATGCTCATTTCCAAGGTCATTGTTCCTATCACTCCTTAACTCTATGCCCATATACCCTCAGGTGGATTACTGGGGTTTCTGGGAGAAATCTGAGATCCCCCCTGGAACCTCTTCATTCAGTCACTTTGCTTCCCCCCCACACACACACACACTCCCTCCTCGCCACATACACACACCCCCGCACATGCACTCCCACACTTTCAAGGAATATATTTATTCCCTGTTCCTTCCTCTTCCCTCTGATGATCAGTGCAGAAGATGCTTTAGCATAAGGGACAGTAAAAAGATTGAGGACCCTCCACATAGTACTATGAATATATTACACAAGGCAAGCAGCAGCAAGAAAGCAAACACTTTAAAAAACTAATTAGAATGGTATGTTATTTAGCTAGCATGTGATTTTCTGTAGTTTGCTGTGTTTTGGAAGCTTGCTAAGTCCTGGCCATGAAGAATTACCCCTATTCATCTTTGTGTCTGCATCTAATTACCCATGAAGTCCAGAAAGATCTCTCTGACTCAAGTCCAGTCTTATTCACTATTTTCATTTGTTTTGGAATCATCTGAGGAACAGTTGCTTAGATGGGGGTGAAAAGTGGAAGAGATTTAAAAGGGTAACGTTTGTGAAAGATGAAAGGAAGTAGAAGTAGAGGCAAGCCGTTAGACCATGATGCTGTTCTGACACCTGTGACAAGCAGGGAACAAAGGAGGATTCAAGAGATTGCAGTGAAGTTCCAAGAAGAGTGCTCATCAAGGGAGCTTGAAAAGGCACAGTGACCTTTGTATCACTTCTATGCTCCATCCTTGGGTCAGGGATGTCCAGGTAACACTTAATTTTAGCCTGAATACTGAGTTAGAGCCTGAAGGTGTCCATAGTCAAAGATTGGCAACAATTTCTCTTTTGAAAGTAGATTTTATTGGGGGACCCTCTGACAGTTGCCACTCTGAACAAAGGAAACTATGTGCTTAGATGTATAGATGAGAGGATAGACCCTAGCTAATGAATTTATGCCATATGACAAGAACATGGATACAGATTCATGCATCTAACCATGCATCCATGCATCTATGTATCCATGCACCATGCACTCATGCACCGATATATCCATCTATCCACCATCCATCCATCCATCCACCCACCCACCCATCCATCCACACATCCACTTATTTATTGCCTTGGTTGATAGTAGTTACCTCTGAAGCTTCTGTCAGAACCTATCCCTGGTATTGCCTCAATATCAAATCCACATTTTGCTTTTTTTTTTTCTACTAAGAACATAGTCTGTGGGTGACAACCAATCTGTGTTTCTGCCCACTCTGCATCTATCACTGTTTGACTATAAATCAACCTGTTGGACATCTGAGGGCACATCCTTTGCCACAGCTAGATTCTGCCAGTCTGACATACCCCTTTCTTAAGACTTACTAGTAATTTGCTCCACTGTATGGACTATAATTCATGTTCTGACCCAACGACAGTGTTCCAGGCCTAGAAAGTACAGTGCAAGTAATGAAGTTCATCGCACTGCCCTTAGCTTCAGGGTCAATGAGAATAACTAAGGAGGGGCAGAGATGGTGAGCTGACTTGGCTCATAGACCTTCCAATTCTTAAGTTTTTGAAACTGTTTACCCTCAAGATAACCCCGACCTCTGGTAATACTATTTCATAACCTCTCCCCAAATTGTATAGCAACCTTCCATGAGAAATCATTAGCATCATTTTGAAAGCACATGGTGGGAGATAGTGGAAATGATTAGGGGTTGGCAAGGGATAGAGGTTGATTTTTTAAAAAAATATTTCTATCAATTAGAATTTAATTTTCCTCTAAATCCTTTTCTTTCTTTCATCCTATTACTTCTCTCAAAGAATATGGGTCTCACCATATTAGGAGCCAATTCCTATTTTTTTCCCCCAGAACAGTATTTTGTATCTTATAGAAACATGCATTTGCAAGTATTCCATCAAGGAGTTTAAAAAACATAAAACTTGCAGTCATATTTTTGGGAGTAAATTTTATTGTTATTGCTTTAAAACACAATCAAATGAAAACAAGAATTCCATTAGTAGTTGAATATTGTAATAATAGAGTCGAGAATAAATTTTATTGCTATAGGAACTATAAAATAGCAATAATAAAACACACTATTATTGTGAATAAATTGTGTTGAGATGACTAACTAGAAAGCTATAAAACAATGATAAAGAATAATCTAATCACCAGGAAAGATACGATAATAATTTACCCTTGTTAGCAAGGAGTCCATGGTTCCAGTTCATTGACTCTGAGTGCTCTAGGTTACGACTTGCATGCCATAAGGCTGCAGAAATATAATCTTTGGCCAGTAGGTTGGCAGGAGACCCTATGTTACAGTGAAATTGGACTTGAGGATTGAGGAAAATCCAATTTTCAGTGACTGTTCAAAAACCTTATGTAGTAATGCCAAATATCCTTGCAATATATTTAAAAAAATTGTTTGAAGGTTTTTTACTAACAATTTGTATGTTTTATTTGAATGAATGCACTTCCACATATTTATCTTTATTTATGCTACTTTTCTTCGAATAGCAGCATGGAATTATATATTTATTGGGGAAGGGAAGAGTCTATTCTCATCTTGCTTTTTATTTAGATTACCCATGCATCTCTCTGCTCTGAGTCCTTCTTGGTCCCACTCCAATTAGGAGGAGGATGGGGAAAAACACCCTAGACTCAGATGTTTTACTGTTTCTGTGAAACTCACATCTCCATTAAGACTTTTGTTAGGCCCACTGAGGTGACTCTTTATCCTGCATTTGGGAGAGGGGAAGTGTCGTGGGTATTATAGTTTACTCTTTCTCCTCAACATCATGAAAATTTAAATTCAAGATTCCAGTTGACATCATCCGAAGGCAATGAGGGCAGATCATATCAAGGAAGTGTTCCGTAAAGTGCCATTATCCTGGCTGAGCTCTGCTGACGGCACCTTCTTTATTCACTGCCTCCACTCTCGCTTCCCTTCCTTCTTTCACCAATTCCTGTCAGGTTTTGTCCCTACCGTATGCTGACTGACATTGCTCTTTTCAAGATCTTCAGGCGCTCCTATCCCAAGAGGTATGATTGTGCTCCTTCGAGTCAACTTCTGAATAACACCTGACCCAGTTGTCAACTCCCCCTTTCTTCCTCACTTGCTTCAGGTACTCAACTGCCTGTCAGTCTTCCACCTACTTCTCTGACTTTCTCATTTTCCATTGCTGGACTCTTTTTTTTTTTTTAAGATTTATTTTCTTTATTTTTGCACACAAGAGCTGGGGCGTAGGCCAGAAATGTGTGTGTGTGTGTGTGTGTGTGTGTGTAGGAGCAGTGAGAGGATTCCCCAGAGACAGAGTGGGGAGCAGAACAGGCAGATTGACTGAAACACACTGCTGAGGGGAGCAGCGGTGAGGCAGGAGAGGTCTGCTGCTCCATGTGGGTCAGCTCCCTGGCCTTGGATTGAACTTGTGCTGCAATGACTGCTGATAGCTTCATAGTGCTGAGACTTAACCCCTTGAACCACAAAGGAGACACCTGGATTCTTCTCTTCAATCAAGAAGACCGACCAACCCCAAATCAGATCTTCATTCTTCTTTTCCTGGTCTCTACTCACACCCTACATGAGCTGTTACCTGTGGCTTCAAACACCATCTCCTGTGCTGAATGGTTACATATGCGTGCACCTTACTCCAGAGTCCTCTGAGCTCCAGCTTGCCATCACCACTGCCTACTGACAACCCCTGGGTATCTAAAAAGCATTTCAAATACACCATCTATTATCCCATTAGACCTGTGTGGAGGGAACAGTGTGAGGGAACAGCAGGTCACCGTCTAAGTACAGGTAATAGAGGAATTTGCATAGGGAAAAAAACTTCTTTCTGGAAACAAGTGCTTGTGTAAGTATGGTTTTAGAGCATAAATGAAAAAATGATAGTTTTTCAATATTAAAAAAAAGCTGTTTGAGGAAATGATAGAGTTAATGAAGGAACTGATTACACAGCTTCTGCTGAGTTGTTCACTAACTGACTTAATCTTGATTGTGGGAGCCAACACCTTGGATTGACAGAGCTATTTGGTCTGCTGGCTAGTTAGGGAAACCAAGATTTCCTGCTCTCTCTGCAGAAGAATGAAACGGCTTCTTGGAATCTCTTACCTCTTCTGGGTGCTGATACCTGTGGGGCTAGGATATAATAGGTGAGTACGAAGGGGGAGGAATGGTTGACGATTATAGTATTCATTCATTGGAGAGATTTTCTCAACATCAGTCAGCTTGATTTGTCCCTCTTTCTCACATTCACACCACCATGAGTTGACAATAATAGAGATCGCTAAAGTTTTATTGTGGACATTAATATTCTTGGATAAATATATAAGTAAAAATAGATATGTTTTGTGAATGAAAGGGGAAAATTTATAATGAAAATTTTATATTGTTTACTCAGTGTCTCAGTTGGTAAATCACATTATTTTTATTATTAAGAAAAATATTTAGGATGTTTTACACTACCAAATAATTTCCCTAACAGATAATAACTGTTAATGTTTTAGGGTACATAGATAACAAATTATGTAGTATACTTTTGTCAAAAATTTTTAGTTAAGTTATATTACAGAAGTTTTCCTATAATATTCATAATTCATTTAAAATATACTGCAATTGCTAATAATATTCCATCATTATTACCCTGTGGGGCATTTAGTTGCTTTCTACTTAGTTATTTTTGAAAATAATACCATGAGAAGCATTTAACTACATAATTTTTTTGTTTTGCAAATCTTTGCTTATTTCCCTAATGTAAATTATAAGAAGTGGGGTATTGGGTTAGAAGTTGAGAAAAAGAATCTGCTACACACAGCCTTATTCCCATTTTAAGAACTTGCACCTGCTTACACTTCCAACAGTGTATGAAGGCATTTTTTTAAATGTTTGCCAATTTGACAAATGAAAACTAACCCCAATTCACTTACTTCACATTTTGTTGATTTCTAGTAAGACTAATTATGATACATTGTTTATTGCTCATTTTAATAGTTTATAAATTACCCATTCACCACGTAGCCACTTTTGTATTCTTTCCCTATTTATAATGAATAATGATGCCATCTCTAAATATATGATATATATATGTATATTTTTAAATCTTTGTCTATATGTGTGTGGTGTAGTTTCCATTTAAAGTGTGTTTTCCCTTGTTCATGTAGAGCTCATTATTTTGCTCATTTGGCATATTGCAGCAAACATGGAGTTATAAGTAGGGTTTCTGCTTCTGCTTCATGGTTGCGAATCTTGCCATGAATTTGCTCTCACAACAGAACATTTACTCTGATTTTTGCCACAGACTATGTGACCTGAATTTGTCTCTTAGCTTCACAGTCTGATTTCAAATACATAAAGACAGTTGAGGATTTATATGATGCCCAAACCAGCTTACAGACCCTGGGTCCTTACCCCATCTGCAGGGACATTGGCCTTTGATTGCAAAAAAAAAGAAAAAAAAATGAAATTTGCTTGAAAATATCATGAGCCTTAAAATTTATACATCTTTTGACCCAGTATCCTTGCATCTAGAAATTTATACTGAGGAAATGAACTAAGTAGGGAAAGAGTTTTAAGCATTCAGATACAGCCCTAACTATAATATACATATTATTTTAAATATTATAACATTTGGAAACAACCTAAGTGTTCTATGATAAGTTATGTAAATACTGACATTATATATGACAATTGGATATTAGTAACCTATTAGAATAATGACTGAGGACAAAATGTTAATAGTGTAAGAAAAGAGATTTTATATTAAAAGTAAAGTACAGAATACAAAATGTAAAAAAAATATATATAAAAGTATCCCAATGGCCACTGCTATCTTTGGTTGGTAATTTCCCTCATTTCTTGCAACTATTCTTACTTTTACAAATATTCTACCTAAAGATGCATACAATTTTTCCTTAAAAAACTGATTGCCACACCCAGGTTAAAGTATGGAAGTGATTAAGCTCAGATAATAGGACAAGATGGTGCTTCATAAATGCATTCTAGAAAACCCTTCAAGGCTGCTAGTCTTGCTCCTTGTTGCTTATTTTTATTTTCAAAATATTTACTGGTAAAGGCCGCCCTGGTGGCGCTAGGGGTTGAGCGCTGCATGGGGAGTTTTCGCAGCCTCTACAGCATGAGTTCGATATCCAGCCAGGGAGGGGACCCACATGGCGCAGCAGACCTCTCCTGCCTCACCCACTGCTCCCCTCAGCAGTGTATTCTGGTGTATCTGCCTGTTCCGCTTCCCACTCTGTCTCTGGTGAATTCTCTCATCATCCTCCCTTCCCATGCCTCTGGCCTGTACCCCAGATCTTATGTGCATAAATTAAAAATCTTTAAAAAAATTTACTGATATAAAATAATGTCCACTTTTATATGACTTTTACCAACTCCTAACATAAGTTTGATGACATTTATAATACTCTTTATTTACTCTGTGTGATGTCATGGTTATCTAAAAAATCAAAGTTAACAAAGATGACAAATTTTGTGATCTTTCTCTGGAGCACTTAACTGAGATGGTCTCTCATATATCTCACCTGCAACAAAAGTGTACGTCTGGAGTCATTCGGGATCTAGCAATATTCATCAAATGTCCTGAAAATGTTTATCCTCCAGAACCTACAAATTCTTTTTCCTGAAATGGAGCTCCAGAAAATAGTCAGAAATGAGCACAAAAATGTATGCATACATTCATTAACTTAAGAATTATTTACAAAAGGGCCTCACCCTGGTGGCGCAAGGTGTTGAACACCCCGCACTGTGGAGCTTCCATAGTCACTGCAGCGCGACTTCAATCCGCGGCCAGGGAGGGGACCCCCACTGCAAGGCAGACCTCCCCTGTCTTGCCCACTTCTCCCCTCAGCAGTATATATCAGTCGATCTGCCTGTTTTGCTCCTTGCTCTGTCACTGGTGACTCCTTTCACCCTTCACCTCTGGCCTGTAACCTAGTTCTTGTATGCATAAATTAATAAAATATTTTTAAAAATTTTACAACAAATTAAAAAAGGAAAACAACTATAATATTCAGTATAGACAATATTTAAATACAAATTTGCCTCAATATTCATTAGTATTTTTGCCACCTTACACATTCTAGTCAAAATTCCATCAGACACCTTTGATCTGCAGTATTTATTAATAATCTACCTCAAAGAGTCTTTTCCTCTGTTAAACATTCTTATTCAAAAAGAAAACACAATGTACAATAATCTTCACATTTGATTGGTGAGATGAAACTAGTGACAATTTGGGGGATTAGCCAGCTTTTCCTTTCCTCTCTACATGTATTATTCATCACCCAAGAAATTGCCTAGAAACAGGGTACCTACTGCCTTTTGTAAGTAGATGGTTTAAACCTTGCCTGAACTAAGTATTTGGTTTTCTGAGGCATAAGTATGGTGTTTAATTTTGTGTAAAAGTGATAAGCACATTTAAGATCCGGGGTTTTCACTCAAATCCCATAAGGTTTGCTTTCTTTGCAAATTGCGTGGACCCAGTCTTTCAGTGCCTGGTTTAGGAGGCAGTATGTGCACATATTTTGCAGCCATTAGTTGGGGGAGAGCCACATGTTGGTGC
Organism: Galemys pyrenaicus; assembly: GCA_019455555.1. NCBI lineage: Eukaryota > Metazoa > Chordata > Mammalia > Eulipotyphla > Talpidae > Galemys > Galemys pyrenaicus. The sequence goes on from JAGFMF010011501.1 coordinate 6,825,490, forward strand.
TTATGGTGTTCAGTTACCTTGAATTTATTTCCTTCCATATTATGAAATTTTCAGGAAATACCAACATAACTGAAACAACAATTCCCCAGGTGCCAGTCCTGCTTTTTTCTGTAGTCAGTTTCCTGCCCCACTGAGCAGATAGCTATGATAAAGAAAGAATCATCCAGGAGCTGAACTGTGTGGAGTTAAAAGCAGGGTCTCTGAACATCCACCACCCCTGGCCCCAGTGCTGCTGTGAAAGCATCTTCAACAATCTCACTTCCAGGCAGGACACCATGGCGGGACAGCCAGTATGAAGGGTGAGGAGGGAGGCAGCCACCAAAAAGACAGCCTTCTCTTTTGCTTCATTCCCTGTCCTCTCCATTCTGAAAGAACACTAAAATAACTTTTTAATGACTTGGCAATGCTGATACTTATTTTGCTCGATAGTCCAAATCAGAGATAGTTTTTGAAATTTGACCAGTAACAATTATATGCTCATTTTCTGGAGTATAATAAAGATAATGATTTAGCCTAAGCAACACATTTTTCAGAAAAGACAACAACCTGGAATGATAGTGTTTAACTTAGGGATAGTCATTAGGCATAGATACACACACATATGTGTGTATGTTAGGGCGTGTGAATGCACGCACACACGCACGCACAGAGTGGGTCCTCAAATAACATCCTTTCATTTCAGATCATTTTATTTTAATATTGATGAGAGGAAAACAATCCCAGCCATTGACATTGGAGGACTAACTTTTTTTTTTTTTAAGGATTTATTTATCTATGCATACAAGCACTGGGGTACAGGCCAGAGGTGTGGGGGTTGGTGAGAGGATTCACCACAGAGAACAGGGAGCAGAACAGACAGATCAACAGAAGTACACTGCTGAGGGCAGCAGTGGGTGAGGCAGGAGAGGTCTGCTGCACCATGTGGGTCCCCTCCCTGGCCGGCAGCAGGGATTGAACTCGTGCTGCAGTGGCTGCGGTCTGCTTCATAGTGCGTTGCTTAACCCACTGCGCCACCAGGGAGGCCCGGAGGACTAACTTTCCTTGTACCTCTTTTCACTTGAATTTTCAGAATCTAAAAGCCTGTCAATGATGTTCAGTGAGGACTGAGAGCATAAATCAAGTCCTGAGAACAGTGCTGGCATGCATAATTGCTGGCACGCTGGTGGTTGTTACTATTACTGTCTATGCTTGGGTTCAGGATTCCCTTTTCCCTGTCTTTAATACACTTAGCACACCATGTAAGTGGTAGTTAACCAGGCACTAGTTTATCATACCTCGTGACTTATTATTTAATAACTAAGAAATTTTGTTTTTCATATATCTATATCTTAATCCCATAAGTAATTTAAATTCTGTAAGAAAGAAATCAACTTTTCTGTTGCCATTACTTTATTACTATTTTTTGCACAGAGTAACAACAATTGGTTTATTGAATGAATAAAATAAGATATGACTGCTTTGACCAGTACTTAACATATGAAACTCAGTAAAAGTTAACTAGTATTATAACATATATTTAGATATATATACTCACATATATGAATGCTAGTTATCTAATAAAGATCTGAAATGTGTATATATTCATATGTAGAGTGTAGAAATTTATGTTCAGATTGAATTTTATGAGTTTTAAATACACCAGGGGATGTACATATTTTCTTTAAAAAATAATATATTTTATAAATCAATCATCCTCAAGATATTATTTGTACCAGTATATATATTATATTGAAATTGCTGACTCTGAATTACTCTTGCTTATTAAAAAAAATTAAATGAATAATAACTACTAGAAACAAATCCCTGAATAGCATGGAGAAACATATTGTTTCTCAACGATTACAATTTTAATAACATTTGCTTTCTTTGATCTTCTTCAAAAATTAATTTTCATTGTTTTAACTAATTACACAATCCAATCTCATGAAATTTTCACTAGGACAAATTAAATAAGTTAAAATTTATTAAACCATGTAGAACCATATTTAGAATTTTGAGGTCAAAGAGCTTCTATTAAATTCAAATTATTATTAATATTAACAACAATTAAAAAGAATAAATGCATCTAAGTTTAAAGTCCTGAAATGTTTAAAGTCCTGAAATTTTTGTAGAGAAATTGGTTTTCATTAGAGTCGTGACTGAGGTCCATGTTATTAACTGAACCAGATTAAATAATTAAAATTTCCTCAATCCAGTTAGTTATGTATATATGAATGGAGTTTGAGTTTTAATTAACTCTCTCAAAATATTTTGTAGTCTAGTATTGTTTGAAGATATATCAGTTAGATGGCTAAATTATTCTTCACACAGTTTTTATTTTTAATATCTTTGCAGCTAAATAGTGTTTTCTCTTTGCTTTGTCTTGCACTATATTGTATGTTAACATTTATTAAGCATTGATTAGGTGTCAGAAATTGTATTCATTATTAAGCATGAATTAGGTATTATTCCCTTTTTACAGATAAGGAAATGAAGACTCAGAGAAAGAGAAGATATTATACCATAAATGTCCAGGGAAAAATTGTGGGGAAATAGATAAAAGTTATTGAAACATTTGCTTATTAGATCTGTCACACAGTGCCATGCAATGTAGCATCACAAGCCAAAAGCTCCGTCCTAGTGCAATTAACATAAGACTTTGCTCCATATTGTATTTGTTGGGTCAATGAACTACCAGTTTGTGAAAATATAACCCCATTTCTTATTTAAATAAAGCCTTTTAACTAAGGAACAAAAACATTCACTAAGCCTGTGTATGATTTAGAGACAGATTGCTGGCTGTATGACTTACTAGTACTAAAACTATTTGCAAGTTACATAATTCTCTTGGCCTTAGTTACCTTATTTTACAACAAGGCTGATAATACTTCACAGAGTTGTAAGGATAATAAATTATATAACATGAATGAATTGGGCTAATATGTCACAGACTTGTAAGGAGAATAAATTACATAACATGCAAGAATCGGGCTGCCATTGAACTTGGCATAAAAGAGGTACTGAATAATTTTATTAAACTGTTTGTTAAAAGATAAACCACAAACAGACAATCTGAATAGGACCATATTAATTAAAAATTTAATCTAGAATTAATAATCTTTCAGAACCAAAAATACCAGGTCCAGGTGGACTCACTGGTATTCCAAACATTTAAGGAAGAAATTATCCCCATATTTTCCAGAAGACAGAAGCAAAGGGAATACTTCTTAACTCTCTATGAGGACAGTACTACCCCAATACCAAAACCAAGGACATTACAAAAAAAGACTAATATGTATCAAAAACATAGATGTAAAAACCTACAAGCAAATATTAGCAAATTGAATCCAACAATGTATAAAAAGAATTACATACCGTATCACCAGGTGATATTTATACAAGGTATGCAAGCTGGTTTGACAGTCAATAATCAATTCATGTAATCAATCACATCACTAGGCTAAAAATTTAAAAAAAAAAACCCTGCATGAGCATATCTGTAGATACAGAAAAAGCTTTTTACAAAGTTCTACACACAGTAAATTAGAAATAGAGGGGTACTTCCTCAACTTCATAAAGATTAACTATAGGGGTTTCCCTAGTGGTGCAAGGGGTTAAGTCTCAGCACTATGAAGCTATCAACAGCCACTGCAGTATGAGTGTGATTCCTGGCCATGGAGCTGACCCACATGGCATAGCAGATCACTCCTGCCTCACCGGCTTCTCCTCTTAGCAGTGTATTTCAGTGAATCTGCCTGTTCTGCTCCCCACTCTGTCTATGGTGACTCCTCTCACCCCCCACACCTCTGGCCTACACCGCAGCTCTTGAATGCATAAATAAATTTTTAAAAATCCTTAAAAAGTTAATAACTATAGAAAACTACAACTAACACCTTACTTACTGGTGAAAAATTAGAAACTTTTCTTCTAAGGTTGGTAACAAGGCAAGGACATCCACTTTTACCATTGCTTTTGATGTCCTAGCTAGAACCATGGGAAAGGTAATGGAAATGAAAGACAAACAGATTGGGAAGGAAAGAATTAAACTGACCTTGTTCTCTGATGACATGATCATTTATTCAAAAAATTTGAAAGAACTGACAAAAATGCAAACCAAAAAATAAGTGATTATAGCAAACATAATAAAAACATAAGCAAACATAATGAACACACCAGGCTAATGTATAAAAATCGATCACTTGTCTATATACCAGTAGTAAATGTGGGATTTAAAATTATAAACACATTATCACTTAGCTCATTGCCTCCCCAAAATGAAATACCTGTACATATGTACAAGATCTATATGAGGAAACAATACAATTGTAATGATATATGTCAAGTAAGAACAAAGTTAATGAAGAGATTGTCCATATTCATGGATAAGAAGACTCAAATTTGAACTATAATCCCAATCAAAATTCCAGCAAGTTATTTTGTGGATTTTGTGGAGAAGAAATGGTGCAGAATAACTAACATAATGCTACATGAGAACAGAGTCAGAGCACTGATGCTATTTGCCTCAAGATTTACTATAAAACTACCTGATTACACAGTGTGGTGTTGGTGAAAAAATAGACACATTAATGGACTAGACCAGAGTATATGGAAATAGACCCATAAAGATAATCAATTGAGCTTTTAATATAAGAAAGACAATACAATTAGGAAAATACTATTTTCAACAAATGGTGATGAAACAATCAGACATCAACTCATAAAAATTGTGAATTTAAACACTGACCTTACACTCTTAACTCAAATTGGATTATAAACCTAAATGTAAAGTGCAAAACCACAGCTCCCCTAGGAGATATTATAGGAAGGAACTTAGATGACTTAGACTATGCTGATGACTCTCTAAATGCAACACTAAAAGCACAACCCATGAAAGAAATAACTGACATTTGGTTTTCATGAAAGGGTGAACTGGTGGTGGGAATTTCACGGGGACTGCACAATGATGTAAAAGATATAAATTTTAAAAATGTTAAAAGTAAAAATATATATAAGCTTTAAGATCACAAAAAAAGAGAAAAAAAAACCAAATTGATCTAAAAATGGATGAAAGACCTACACAGTTTACCAAAGAAGATATATTGGTGGCATGTGAAAGATGTTAAACATTTGATGTCATTAAGAAATTAAACAGAAAACATACCTATTAGAATGGCGAAAATTCAGAACACTGAACATCAAATGTTGACAAGGATGAGGATCAACAGAAACTGTCATTCATTACTGGTAGGAATGCAAACTGGTACATCCACTTTGGAAGACAGTTTGGTAGTTTCTCATAAACCTGATATAGTTGTTCCATAAGATCCAGCAATCACACTACCTGGTATTTACCCAACTGAATTGAATACTTAAGTCCACACAAAACCCAGCATGTGAATGTTTATAGTTTTAATCATACTTGGAAGCACCCAAGATATCCTCTAGAAGGTAGAGGATACACATAAAGGGACAGTGTATGACATTAAAAGGAAATGCACTACCATACCATGAAAAGACATGGAGGAAATGTGTGTTTATAACTAAGTGAAAGAAGCCAAATGAACAGGCTAACTCATGTCTAATTCTAGCCATGTGACAGCCTTGAAAAGGTAAAACAAGATTAAAAAAAAAAATGAACAGATGTTTGTCTGGGTTTGGTGGGGAGGAAGGGATGAATAGGCAGATATCAGAGGATTTTTAGGGCAGTAGAACTATTCTATATGGTAGTGTAATGCATTGATATATGTCATGATACATTTGTGCATAACCACAGAATAAATAACACTAAGTAAACCTTCATGCAGCCATGGGCATGGGAGATAATGATGTGTCAATGTGAGCACAGTGATTGTAACAGTGGTGCGGGGTGTGGATAGTGGAAGAATCTGTGTGTGGTGGGGGAACATGGGGTTACATAAGAACTCTGTACTTTTCATCTAATTTTTCTTTGAACCTAAAACTATTCTAAATGAGTTTTATTTTAAAAAAGTATAAATGCTTACTAAAATGAGTTTTTTATACGCAGTTCAGTGGTTAGCACTGCAGGCTCTTCAGTCAGACTGGCAGGCTTTAAATCTCAGTAACACTTTCTCTATGACTTAATATCTTCATCTCTGAAATGGGGATAATAAGATACCTATTATCTTACCCGTTATAAAATGGTGATAACCTAGATCAGAGTTTTGAAGAGAAGTAAATTAGATTTAAATTGCCTAAACCAGTGAGTGTCTCATAATTCATTTCAGTTCAATAAATCTTAGCAGTTATTTCCCTTACAAATGTAAAAGTATTTTCATCTGCAACATCTTCCTGGCTGATCCTTAGAATATCCCACCATCCTCCTTGCAAAGCTGGCCTGACTGTCTTCACGGCCGGGGAAGAAGCTTTAGGGCAGAGACTTGGGGGTTGCCCAAGTTCTTATGACTAGTGAGTCACAGAGACAGGACTTCAGAGCTGGCTTTTTTTGCTCCAAATCCTACATTTTCCCACCAGTTTTCCCACCCTCATGATATCTTAGTTTCATCACTGCTTTTTGTCTGACTCTCTTCCTTTTCAAGAGCCCCACCACAACCTGGACCAGAGGTTGCGGAAAAGGCAGGAAGTCCATGGAGCCTGGAGACCTATCGGTATGACACATACCACCGCATGGAGGAGGTGAGCCAGGGAATGGGGGATGGGAGGGATGGGGAAGGAAATGGGAAGACGGGGGTATTGGGGCATGGGCGAATGGGGGGTTATAGGGGGTAGGGGAGATGGGGGAATCGGGAGGGATGGGGCAATGGGGGGGGTTGTAGGGCGGGCTGTGGCAGTCCCTGTGAGCTTCAGGATGGGCGGGGCATCTCATTGGTCATACCCACAGACTGGAGGGCTCAAAACAGTAGGTTGAGATTTGCCAATGTGCTGAGTTTGATAGATTCTCAGACATCACTCCTCAATCAACGTCATTCATACTACAAGTCCTGTGATAGCTAATAGAAAAGGAAAATCAACAACAAAAAGGAGGGAAAGAACACCCTAAATCATTTTGCTCTTGTGAACATGAATCAGAATTAACACTGACTCTTATCCAAGCCATCAGCTGGTTTAAGCAGAACAGGGTCAATGCATATATGGGTGCGGGACATAGAATGAAGAAGCCCTTTTGAAGCAGAGAGAGTTGAAAATATGATATTTTCTATAGGTTGTAAAGAACGCAGGCAACAGCTTTTAAGAGAGAAAACCTTTTTGTGAAGAAATATTTGTATTTCTATCAAAGTAAGTTTGGTGGTTTCCAAAACTAGACTCAGTAAAAAAAAAATTAGCTACTATATATGCATGTATGTGGAGTGTGTATGTGTGTGTGCGCGTGTGTGACATTATGCAAAACCTTTTTTGAGTCTTAAATTTTTTAAAAATGGAACTGCTGGATTAAAGAGTATACATATCTACATTTGTTATATAAATACACATTATCCCCCAGAAAGGCTGGAATCATTTATTCTCTAAGTATTCAGGAATATTTTAATAATTCCCCTCAAAATTTTCAGAGTGCAAGAAAGAATTTACACAAGAAAGAACTGAGTGTGAAAATTACCCAGTCACATCCTAATAATTATCTTAATATGTCATATTTGTGAATCCCCTTATTCCAGTCACATTTATATAATCCCATGGTCTTGATTTTTACATGGTGTGAGAATCGTCAGTAAATCAGCATCTATTTAGGACTGCTCAATTTAATCAAAATGATTAACTTGGGTTTGACTCAGAAACTCCTGTAGGCATGTAGCGGCAGGATGGAGGCACTGGAGGAAGGTTCGGGATGGTTCTGGGCAGACGGGTCAAGGAGGGAGAGTCTTGGAGCCCTAGGTGGCTTTTATACTTTATTTAGTACAGGTGTCCAGGTACATGGCAGGCATGGGTGCCGGGAGGCTGGCAGGCCTCCCAGCCCCCAGCGCATCTCACCCTCTCGGCTGCTTCTTCTCTCTCTGCTGCTGCTGCTGGTAGGTGCTCTCGCTGTTGGTCGGTCCGGTCCTCACAGTTCTGTCTGTTGATCCTCACAGTTCTCACAGTTCTGGCGTCCTCATGATGCCGCCCATTTATGCCCATGTCCAACACAGGTGCGCCCACCTGCGCACGCCCACCCTGGAATGCTCGCAGCACCGCAGGTGTCCGTCATCAGTAGTGGGAGGGTGGAAATACCTGATCAACCTTTACCCTACAAGGCATGTTCTGTGAAGGGCATATCCAGCTCTTTAATCTGGAACCATGAACATTTCTAGCAATGGATATTTTTGATTATCTGTAGGGCCAGTGAAAAGTGATCAGGTTTTTCTGCCCTCCCGCCATTGGTGTCGATGATGGTCACCTGCGGTCCTGCACGCATGCCTAATGGCGGCACCTCAAGGAGGGTGTGGGCATGCGCAAGTGAGCGCACCTGGGCTGAGACATGGGCATGTAGAAGGGCGCCATCGCAAGGACGCCAGCAGCAGTTGAGAAGAGAAGGGGAGAGAAAGAGCAGAGAACAGAGCAGAAAGAGAGGAGGAGAAGACAGCAGAAGGAGAGCAGAGGCTAGATGACCAGAGAGAGTGAAGATGTGCCAGGGGTAGGAGGTCTGCCCGCCTCCTGCCCCCACCCCTGCCCCCACCTGCCTGCCGTGTACCTGGTCGCCTCTCAGATAAGAGTGATAAAAGCCTGAAAAAGCCACCGAGGGCTCTAGGACTCCTCCTTGACCCGTCTGCTTGGATCACTGAGAACCTGCTCCGTGACTTGCTGGCACCACAGTATCCAAAAAGATGTAAGGAGATTCTGCAAAATAATCCTGAAAATTTTGACTTGATTGGGAACCTCATGGAAGTTAAGTCCAGAGACCACTTGAAAGATATTTTTGTAAATTTTAAATATTAGTAAGAATTTGAGAGCTTGTTTGGAGGTTCTAGCAGGGGAGCGCAGCTACTCTATACCCTCGACCGAAGACCGGTCCGTCTCTATTCGGGGAAGGCCGTCCTCTTCCAGCGAGCGCGCAGCTTCGGGAGGGACGCACATGGAGCGGCGAGGGAGGAAGGGGACACCCGCCCAGCCAGATCAGCCGAATCAACCTGACGATCAGTGGGGTGACAGATGCCGCAGCCAGACCGCCCGCACATCCGAGAATTTGATCTGTAAAGTTGATAGGGACTTGTTGGCAAAGTTGATCTTTAAAGAAAATGGGAGCAGGACAATAATAACTCATCGGTTTTGACACAGTTCGTGTAGCACAGAGCTGTGCCTTGTAGAGGTGAGTCCAGAGTGCAGTAACTTAAGAAGCAGTTATCTTAGAGGCAAGCAACAGTCCTTTTATTGTTCTCCCTGGTTATTTCAGATCTATCAGTGGATGAGCCAGATAAGTGAGAAGTACAAGGACGTGGTGACTCAGCATTTACTCGGGATGACCTATGAGGCCCAACCCATGTATTATTTGAAGGTGAGTGTGAAGGCTGAGCATTATCTTACTGGGGAAGGAGATGTCCTGCCCATCCATAGAATTTCATGCAGTACTTAGGGGCTCTTGTCCAGAAAAGTAGACAAACTTAAGCAATGCAGAAAGACTGTCCCCTTTTCCATCCCAAAACAGGCTTTTAAAATTCAAAACCTATGAAGGCTCTTATAACTTAATCTGGATGAAATCAACTTCTAAAGAGAATTGGGAATGGTTGGGCATGAGATATAAAAAGAGTAAGGCCCAGAAGCAGGAAAGCGTATTCCTTAGCTTTCTTCACACCAGGCCTCTCTCGTCCCTCCTACAATGGGCCCTTAGCATTGTGGGTGGAAGCTGGTCACTCACCTTGCACTGTCTATGTGGGTGGTTTCTGGTCTGTGCTCTGTGAAGTTCTGGGGCCTCACAGGCTCTCACCAAGCTGAGAGAAGGGGCAGCATGAGGAAAACGCTCCCGCTCATGCATCAGCTGGAGTCAGCTCACTTTTCTTGTATATTTTGGCCTTTTTAAAATTGTGCTTTTTAAAAAACATTTTTTAAAATAATCTTCAGCTTTGTTTCCCTTCATTTTACGGTTGAGGGAACAGAGACCTAAGGAAGTGAAATGACTTGGGCAAGTTCACATAGCAGCACAGCCAGGGTGCAAACCAGATCTCCAGGCTCCCTACCCCTTTTGCATGTGGCATGAATGGCCACTTGCCCCAGGGCCAGGCCTTTGGAGCACTTTGTCCTAGACTAGTGATTTTTAATCCTTTTTGCACGTTAAAATCAACTGGGATGCTTCAAGAATTACTGATGCCTGGTTCCCACCTACAAGAATCCTGAGCTCATTGTTCCAGATGGGACTGACCATGCTGTGGAAGCACCAGTGTATAGCCAGGATGGACAACCTGTGCCCCAAGGCAATGGTCTTCAAAGGGTGGTCTCTGTACTAGCAGCATCTATGTTATCTGGGTACTTGTTAGAAATGCATGTTCTCAGGATCTACTGCAGATCTACTTAATCAGAAACTGGGGTGGGGCTCAACTATCTGTTTTAACAAGAGCTCCTCTGGGTGATTTGGATATACACTCAAGTTTTAGAGCCTCCATGCATGTCTAACAGTGCCAGGTGATGCAGGGGATACAGGCACAGGTGGCCAGGAACCACTCTTAAAGAAACATGGCCAAAGCAACTGGCCTTTGAAACAAGTCTTACTTTAGGAACTAGCATTACTCAGTTCACTGCCCTTTAATGCTTACTGTAGACATCTTCATTTATAAGGGAGAGTTACAAACATGAGAGTTATCTACAACTATAAAAAATGTACTCTCTCTAAAATAGAATTCACCCAGGAATTGCATAAGTGATTGGTTTATCATGGGACTCCCACTTATCTGATTTTCTATAAACTATTAAACTCTGTGCTGAGTCAACTGAAAAGACATGAAACATCTTCTGCCCAGGTCATATTTTAAAGAATTGATAATAAGGAAACAATATAATAAGCATAAAACTAATGTACATATACTCCTAAAAGAGGTAATCATAAAATGAAAGCAAAAGGTAGTTTAGAGGTCAAGCTGGCAGCTTTGAAAGTGGGTGAGGCAAAAATGAAAAAGGTCCTGACCTGTATTTATCTCAGTTTGTAAGTTTCTTACTGATAAAGAAGAGTCATCAGCCCTGCTCCCAGTGGCTTTCAATGAATAACTAGAGTCCAGGCCATTCACAAATCCAAAACAGATGGGGCTGCTACAGACAAGGGTGTGTCCAGCTTCTTTTTCAACAAAGAGAATCAACTATTGGTTAACTCCTAGCTACCACGCTGCTCTGAAAGCAGAGGGGATCCTTTTTTTCTGGATTGGGGCTAAACTGAGGTGCAAGAATGACAAATGGTGAGCTTTGGCTATTCGAGGATTTTTGTGTCTCCAGATGAATAAGAGAACCATATAAAGATCAAGGGAAGGAATAGAAACAATAATAATAATAACAACAACAACAAGAAAGAAACAAAAACCAAAAATGAAAAAACAAAGACAAACTGGGGACACTTGATGGGGAGGGAAGAGGGAAAGGGTGGAGGGCAGACAGGTGCACGGGGGTGATGGTAACTGAGGTGATGGTGCACTGGTGTTATGGTGATGGGGAATACATGGGGATTACAATTGATGTCAAATATATGTAAATTTTAAAAAATTTATATTAAACATATGTAAATAATAAAAAAAATAAAACTTGAAAAAAAAAAAAGAATGACAAACGGGAAAATAGCAAAGAAGCTTGGGCTGGCTGGGAGTGGAGGAGTTTCTAAGGAAAGGGGAGTTTAAATATTTAATAAGTATTGCAGATTATGATTTGGAGAGCATCAGAGATCACAGAAATTGAAGTGAAGGCTTGGATACATTTTTACTACCTATGATTTTTGTGTAATAATTCTTGAATCCCCCTTGCACCCTTTACAACTCAGTGAACAGTATGTGATAAGGTTCCTTGTTTGTAGAAAGCCTCGTGGTTTGTGACTTGGGATTTTCTGCCTTTTATTTACAGTAGGGATTAATTTAGGGGTAGGTAAGACCAGGCTTTGCATGAGGGTGTAGACTTGAGAACGGCAGCCAAAGCAACCATCAGGAGGCTGCAGTCAAGGAAGGTCATGTTGCTGGGTATCTCTGTCAGCACCCTTGCCTCATGCTTGGACTCGATGACAGAAGAAAGGGGCCTCTAGGGGAAGTTCCAAAACCTGGTAGCTTTGAACAGTGGGCTATGAAAACAGTGGTCATTTGTTAACAGAGCATGGATGTCCCCTCCAGATCAGTCAACCATCCAATAACACCAAGAAGATCATCTGGATGGACTGTGGAATTCATGCCAGGGAATGGATTGCCCCAGCTTTTTGCCAGTGGTTTGTAAAAGAAGTAAGTGCCTTCAACTTCCTAATAATGGTTAACCACCCACAAAACATCTATCATGTCTGGCTATTTAAATAAGGTGCTTCTTTCATGTGTTACCAATGCAACTTTCTCCTGAACTACCCCTTGACGCCAAGGGAAATGGGTTAATAGTGCCTTCAGCAAAAAGTTAAGTATTTTGATCTCTTTCTAATGCATCCAAGATCATTTTTATTGGAAGGGAAACATATCAAAATGTAGAAGAAAATGCATCTTGGATAACAGATGAATTTGGATCCTGGTCCAGACTCTTTCTAATAATCATAGACAAGTTTTTTTTTACACTAGGACTTTTAGTTTTTCACTTGCAGAAGTGTGAAATGACTAATGCAGGCATCTCTTGTGTGGATCAAGAGGTTTAGCATGGAAAACACATAGCACAGTGAATTTAACTCCTAACCCTTAGAATAACATATCTTTGAAGGTAATATAAAGTACTTTTGTGTCAGTCTTTCTAGTCACCCAAACATAAGGAAGCTACAAAGAGCAGATCTTAAAGTACGATTCTTAGACTGACAGCATCAGTATACTGCAAAAATTGTTGGATTCCACCTATTCACTCTGATCCAATGGTGAGGAGGGTGGAAATAGGGGGAAATTCTAGCTGTCTGTTTTTTAACAGCACTCCACATGATTCTGATACATGCTGAAATTTGAGGACTTCTTCCATAACAAATAGGACGACTGTTTCGTGGGTTGAAGTTTAAGGGTAGACATTAATACACAGTCATCTCTTATAGTTAATAATTATATAGAAGATTAAGAACAGCCCTCTCTCAGGACTATTGCAAACAGTTCTCTCTTAAACTTCCAGATTCTACATAACTATAAAGACAACACAAGGATAAGAAATTTCCTTAGAAACCTCGACTTCTACGTGCTTCCAGTTCTTAACATCGATGGTTATAACTACACTTGGACAACTGTGAGTCCATGAGGTTTGGCCTTGCAGTGAATTCTTAAGCTATCACTAGATCTTGACTCAGGTTCATTTTTCTGATCTCAGTCATCAGTTTTAAAAATGTTTGTGGTCATGTGAAGAAAAACTTGTTTGGGATAAAAATCAAAATATTTAATCCAACAAATTCAGGATGGAGTAGGTCATAGTCCTTAGAGTTGAAGTTTTACACATACTTTGAGTTTTTTTGTTGTTGTTTGTTTTTGACAAACAACAAAATCGTGTCTTTAAAATGGTTCCAAAGGATATCACTCCACAAATGAGTCCTTGTTTCTAGAAAGTGTTCATTTCTCCCCCTCCTCTACTGTACCCTTTGTGAAACTGCTTACTCTGCAATGATCTTTCTGGTCTGCTCATTAGTCAGGTCCTCCTCTCTGAGCCTGCCCAGCAAAAGTTGTCTTTAACCCCTTCTCCACACATTGGTCTTCTGCTTCCAGAAATGTGCAGAGACCATCCTTGATACCCCCGCAACAGCCTTTTTCCATCTGCCAAGCTGTTTCCCTTTCATCTTGTATCACTCAGACATAAAATAAAATTCTGAAGTTTTCCTTGATTAAGCAGGGCACACCTACCAGGTCCTGATGATGTGCTCCTGAGGAAAAGGCCCAATGACTCCCTCCAACTTGATGGTTTACACGTATGTGCACTTTTGGTTGTACAGGTGTTCTTGTTATTGAAGGAACATTGCTAGCCCATTTGTGAGACTGGAAATTATATGCACAGGCTTCACGATGGTAAAGACACATTCTTCCAGACAATTCTCAGGGCCATCCTTCATGTTTCCGGACCACCCATCATCACTAACAACTGTGATTTATGAGACCTGAGAAATGCAGCGCCCCGTGTTTCTCTCTGACAGAATCGGCTTTGGAGGAAATCCCGTTCATCCCATGATAATGGCACATGTTTTGGGACTGATCTCAATCGAAATTTTGATGTACAGTGGTGTAGTAAGTACACATTTGTAGATGAATTGATGACAGAAGAAAATATGGAACAAACAAGCAATGAAAGATATCATTTAGTTGAAATAGAACTTGTAAATGAACTTCTTAATCATGTAATTCATCTTTATCTGTAGTTGCTTCATCTCTCTGCCTTAGCTTTCTCTCGTATAGCACATAGTGATACCAGCAGCGATACCATCAGAGCAATAGACTGTTGTGGTGATTATATTCCTGATTCCACCCACAGAGGCCTGAGGGAGGGTGAATGCTTGTTCTAGGTCAAGCTCATGTTTGCCATTTCCCCACTTCCCAGGTATTGGTGCATCTAAAAACTGCCAAGATTTAACGTTCTGTGGGACAGGACCAGTGTCTGAACCGGAGACTAAGGCCGTTTCCAGCTTCATAGAGAGCAAGAAGGAGGACATTTTGTGCTTCCTGACCATCCACTCTCATGGGCAGCTCATTCTTACGCCTTATGGATACACCAAAAATAAATCCAGCAACCATGAAGAACTGGTAAGACCAGTGTCCAAGCCTTAGAGAAGCCTCTCTAGGACCCTGCTCTTCCTTTCCCTGATTTCCGTTTCCAAGAATTTGACTGCAGCCTGCTTTTGTTCTCTCTGCTCTTCCTTTTTTTCTTTCTCCTGCTTTTTACACTCTTGCCAGATGCCTGCTGGGAAGTCTTCAGGTTAAATGCTGCTTTACCTACATTAATTAACTACCTGTTTCATAAAGTGTCAAGTTGGGAGACATCTTAGGTATTCGTCTATAATATAAATGAGATGATTATGTTAATAATCTGCAGCAATGCGCTTTCATTTCTGTAAATTCTCTTGAAGCTCCATTCAGCAATTATAGCTTTTGAACCATGCTTTAGAGAACTTGCCAGCTGTTAGTGGAATATGGCATATCTAAAATAACATGGCTAAATAATATCTGCTCTCTTCTCCGCTAAACACAATGCTTTATTTTCTTCTAAACTCTGCCTCTAGTATTTGCCTAGGAATATCTGCAAGGGGAAATGCCAGTGAAATCCAAGACGGGCGAGGGGAAATGTACTTTGTCTTTCTGGAACCCGCTCTGAAGCTGTGTTTACCCAAGCACTGGTAGACAGTTACTTAGCAGGACAGGGATCTTGGCATTTTTGTGACCCTGAGGACAAATAGATGCAAATCAAAGGGAGGGTGAATTTAGAATGGTTATGTTTGTTATCTTTTTATTTTTTTAATTATTTTCTCAGCTTATAATTGTGGCAAACATACACATAACATAAAATTTACTATCTTAACCATTTTAAGTGGGTAGATCAGAAGTGTTAAGTATGCTTTAACATTATTTATGATGTGACATACATAACTGAGTAACATCCCACACAATATTCAAAATTTTTTCATCTTACATACTTGAAGTTTTATACCCTCTAAACAACAACTTTCTGTCCTCTTTACCCCTGGCAACCTCTCCATTCCTTTATCTTTGACTATAGCTACCTTATGATAATGAACTCATACAGTGTCTGACTTAATTCATGTAGCATAATGTCTTCAAGGTTTATCCACATGATGTCATGTATCAGACTCCTGCAGGGTTGACTAAAGCTTCTTGTGTGTCTACACCATATTTCTTTACCCATAATCCATCGATGGGCATGGATTTACTTCTACCTTTCCTTGGCTATGTGGATAATGCCGCTATGAACAAGGGTGTACAAACATCTCTGAGATTCCACTCTCAGTTTGGGGGAGGGGTATGTACAACAAAAGTAGAATTGCTGGGTCTTAGGGAAATTTGATTTTCACTTTTGAGAAACCACCAGACTATTTTTCATATATGTTACATCATTTTATCCTCTCATCAGTACTTGTTATTTTCTATTTACTTTTTTGTTTTGCTTTTAAAACAAGTTCCCAGAGAAGGCTGGCATGGGTGTGGGTGAACCTTTCTCTTAAGGTCATGGAAGCCTTGTACTGTGACCCACTCATTCTGTCACACCTCCTCTCCTGCCCCCACTGGAACATGACCCATAAAACACAGGGCATCACACTGAAACACAACCACTATAGATATTTGTAAAGGGGAGGATCTCCCTTACCCTAGCAGTCAAAAACATCCAGTGACACCCTAAAATCTTTCTTGTAATTGCTCCTGGGCCTTTGTACTATGTGATTATATTGCAAACTGTGGAAATAACTAACATTTGCCTAAAATGTTATAACTTATGAGGAAATTTTATAGCCATTATCACTTGACTCATAATAATCAGTTTACTCTGGAAATGCGGAAACTGAGACCTTGATGTAGCTGTATTCCCAGAGCCCCTATAGACAGTAAGTGGTTGAGTGGGGGCTGGAATTGTCTTCAGACCCCAGAGGCGACCTTCCCCCAACCACCCATACTGCCTCTCTCCACTCAGCAGAGTATACAATTTCTGGGACCTGTTACCAACTTAGAGACCTGTGCATGATAGCTTATCTCTCCCTCATTTCTGAGCCCTAGAAGTTCTATTTCTTTGGTAAACAAGTCTGCAGAAACAGATTTCAGTTGAGAAGGCCAACCCCTCCTTATTTCCCAGTTCCTGTGCTATTTCTCATCGATGTCTACTTTCTGCTTAAAGGGATCTGTGACAAACACAAACGGACCACCAAAGACAGGCCATTATCGATCTCTGATGAGACATGCCTTCCTCCAGCAGAGAAAAAGGAAATCCGTGTACCTCTGTATTTTTCTAGGGAACTTCATTCCCGTTTTGGTTCTGGGAAACAGATATCACATAACCATTTGGCAGGTTTATATTCATAAGTGAGACAGTTCTGTCTGAAGATTAGCTTCAAGTTGGAGCTCCCAGGCTGAAGGGAGCAGGAGGCAGAAGGGATGTGGGCAACTGCGTTGCCCCAGCTGGAAGGGAACTCTAAGATGGGAATTACTGGTAGTTCTGCAGTACGAAAACAGAAGTTGAGACATTGCATTAGAAAGGTTGCTTCAGTTCTAATCAGGTCTCAGGTGCATAAATATTCCTCTTCAAGACTTTTCAGTGAAAAGACCATGTGAAAGTCTCTCCACCACGTGTTACCCTGATTGGTGATGACACAAGTGGTTTCAGATTCGTAGGGACAAGTTTTAATGGAGAGCACAAAGGCACAGGATCAAGCCAGATGTTCAAGGAGGTTTCCATTTCTGGTACTGTTTACAACCACCAGAGATTACTAGTTAATCTCTCTGTATTTGCAAAACCAGAAGTTTGTCAAAACCACAGTAAATATTATACAACATAATAGACAACTTGGTGATCACTATGGAGAGGAAACATAACTATCTATCGTCCCTTTCTAAACTGCTCTGCAAATTACAATAGCTTTAAGAATTCTAATTTTTAGATACTGTTTTTACATTTTTTGAAAGCCCTAAGATAGCTTTACTAATAAGGACATAATTTTGGATATGAATTATCTTAGTATGTATCATTATCAATTAGAGACATTCACAGAACAATATATTCTTCATTATAATATTTATAAAATGGGTTCTTAAGAATATATGCACAAAATTATATTCATTCTTGTGATTATACTATCTTATGTATATGTGGTTTTTATTTGCACCTCAGTCTTCCAACTTTGCAAGAGTTAGGGTAGACATAAAAATAAACATCTCCATAAACAATTCACATAATCACAATAAAATATGGTCAGCTAAAACTAGTCCAATGAGCAAGTCTTTTAAACTAAAGTTAGCGAGTTGGATTCTGGCAAACTGTACTCCCTTCCTGTCCTGGAGTTGCTCAACAATTTTGCATCCTTGTTAGAAATTTTCTCTTCTATAGCTTGAGCTAAGTTTTTATTACTTTCAAAAACTTTGACTAATGACACTTGCACATCTGACTCCTTTTTACGTGTACATTAACATATTCACATCTTCCCTTTTTTTTTGAAGATTTATTCATACAATAACTGGGGTGTAGGCCAGGGGTGTGGGGGTGACAAGATTCACTAGAGACAGAGTAGGGAACAGAACAGAAGAACCAACTACAATAGACTGTTGAGGGGAGCAGCGGGTGAGACAGGAGAGGTTTGATTTACCATGTGGGTCAGTTCCCTAGCTGGGGATTGAACTCATACATCAGCAGCTGGTGATAGCTTGATAATGCTGAGACTTAACCCCTTGTATCACCACGGAAGCCCCCATATCTTCCCTTTCAATGTCAAACTCTTAAGTGAGTTTATATTCTATAATTTCATTTCTTCCCTTTTCAGTCATCCCTAGTGGTTTCTATCTATACTATACTGCCCAAACTAGTCTAACCATAGTTGCCAATGAGTACATCAATAAATGCAGTCAAATAATTCCAATTTTAAGTAGCTTGATTCACATATCAAGGCCTGTTTCCTAGTCCAAGCTCTGCCCTCACACACAAATACTGGGGTCTTAATTCTCTGTGTGCCTCCTTATGAGTATATGCCCATAGGAAATTCTCAGGGCTCAGGGAAGGAGTTACTAAACAGGCATGAAGTCTTCAACAATGTAAGTGATGTACTACTAGCAAAAGATTTTTATTGTTTTGACTAGAGAGTGTGTTGGGCTGAGAAGAAGGGAAGCAGAGAAACTGGTTATCTTTGTAGTCTAGTGAGGGAGATAGAAGAATAGTCAGGAGTTGCACCCCTAGAAAGAGAAGTTACAAACTCCAGGTTTCTGTTTCATCTTTGCAGAAAAAGACCAACTGTATAATCTAGAATCACGCCTGTGTACCTCTTATGTATGTTACATCTCTTACTATTATTTACTGCCCCACTGTAATTGCGGATGGAATTGTTTTAAAAACAAGTTCTTTTTTCAATGAAAAGGGGCAAGTGGGAAGACTGTTCCCATCCCATCGCCAGGGCTTGAGGAGAGGGAACCATATAGAATGTATGTCTGGCAACTGGAAGAAGAAATAGTTGTCCAAGGTGAGATACAGGAAAGAAAGAAAAAAAAAATGCAAGGAACCCTTTGGATGGAATACGTGGCCAAGAGATGACCCACATAACCCAAATAGATCCATGGGGCCCCATGTGGGCCAGTTAGCATGGAGTTAGCATCAAAACAACACAGAAACACAGGAACTAAAAATAATTAGAATCATTCCACTCCTTTACTGGAGACTCAAAAATGTCTAAAAGTAGTAGGATTGGTAAATCCTAACAACCCTAGGTCTCGTGCTTTTCATTTCAGTCACAAAGTAGCTACCCTGAGACCTATCTTCCCACCTGTCACTCTTATTTCCTTGTTGGAATTCTTCATCAACCCCCTTTTTTCCTATAAAAATCTTTACTTTTTAAGATTATATCATTTATTGGTTGAGGTAACATTGGCTTCCAACACCATATATGATTCAGAGGCACAGGGTCACACCTTTTCAGGTGCAAGTGGCCACTCCACACCCGCCACGCATGCACCCAGTTCACAGGAGTACATAAATTTCTTCAAAGTTTCTCAAGTATTAAAAATCTGCCACATCATTCGGCAATGCCACTCCTAGGTATCTACCCAAAGAATAGACGGAATTCCCTCTATGACTTGACTTCTCATAGTTTCCTCTTCTTCCAATACACAACTCTTGTAATGCCTTCTGAGGTAAAGGAGTAAAGCAGTTTTATTCTGTGAACATCTTTGGGTTTTTCCAACCCTTTATCCCAATTCTGGACAACACAAGTCCAGGAACTAAATCAGATTCAGAATCTCTTTTCAGGAAAAGAGAGAGAAGGTGACTGACCAAAGGTTGAATTCCTAGTAGAGAGTGGAGAGGAGGCACAAAGCTTGCAAACATGTTCAAGTTAATGTTTTTTCTTAGCTATACCCAGACATCCCAAGGACCCCGAGGATGCTGCCCACAACTGCTGCATACGAGCCCACCACCACATAATGTCTTACTCACTCACTGAATTTCGCTGTCAGTCCAAGCATCATTATGTCATGTCTCAGATTCATTTAGAGTATACAAGGAGGGACGGGCAGGAGCTACAACTAGACATGTCACTTGTCAGAAGCCAGGGGAGCTGATACACCAGCAGTCAAGCTTCCCTAGAGGTAAAACAGTAGCGAATCACAGACCAGGGAGGGAGTGGCCTAGGGAATCTTGGTGGGGTTTGTGTAGAATCTAGAAAGAAGTAATAGGACATACCACCACGTGGAAGGAATATAGCATTAAGGAGTGTGGGGTGGAGAATATTTGGAGAGAGTCTAAAAGGTATGTAGGAGCTTTATCAGAAAGTCACTCAACACTGCCAGTGCACTTGAATCTCAGAGATTTTGACCTCAGGAAAGGGATGGCAGAAGGCAAGGCTGCTACCTTAGGAGTCATTTAGCCCTGAGGTATTTCCATGGTAATGAGGTGACATGGTGGTGGGTATGAAGAAGGGTGTAGCTTCCAGTTCTGAAATTCTATGAGCAATAAGTTTCAAATACCTTTGAAGAAAAATAAGAGGGGAGTGATATGAGAAATATGAACAAGGGACTATGGGGGATTCAAAGTGGAGACAGATCAGGGGTGATTAGGCAGGGTTTATAAAGAACTTGGCATCTGAGAAAGTCTTTTGAGGTTGGCTAGAACCTCTACAGGCAGAATTAAGAGATAAGGCTTCCCAGGTAAAGGAACCAGGCTGATAAAAAGGTAGAGCAGCCTAGAAACATGAGGCATGTCTTGCAAGAGTGGAAGAGCTGGAATCTGACTATAAACTAGGGTGGAGTGTGGAGAATAAGATGTTGCAAAGGTGGGTTGGTGCTGTTCCCTAGGGCATCTCCAATACTGAGCTGAGAGGTTTGTACTTGATTCACTGGGCAACTGAGAGTTATTGAAGACTTTTTAGCAAAATTATGATCAAACTTTTACTGTACAGAAGTTCACCTGGATGTCAGGTGGGATCAATTGAGATAAGGATTGGGGAGGGGAAGGGAAACTTATTAGGTGATGACAATAGTCCATTTCAGAGGTAATGAGCCTGAAATAAGGGGTGGCTCTGGAAATGCAACTCGGTATTTTTTGAGTGAAGGAGAATCAAAGCTGACTACTTCAGGATCTTACATGTGTTTGGGGGAGCACAAGAGGCCAGCAAATCAGAACACCTTTATTCATGGAAGAGATGAGAATATTGGGCTGAGTAGGTTGAATCTGAGTATCAGCAGGCTACTAAGGTGTAGATGTCCAGTGGGAAGTTAGAAAGATGGTCTGGAACTGTGGCTATGGATTTGGACTAAATACCATACCCTCTGGATTGTTGGATTTATTTTTAACAGCAGATATCTGTCTTTGCATTTCCCACCTACAGATCCAAGTTGGACAGAAGGCAGCAAATGCATTGAAAGCAAAACATGGAACCAATTATAAAGTTGGATCAAGTGCAGACATTTTATGTAAGTATCTTTTTTCGCCTCTTCAATAGTATCTAAGGCACAAAAGAAGTCAGTGGACTTGGGGAGTAGGATAGGCAGGAGAGGGACAGAAGGGTTCTGTAGATCTGCAGGAAGTCGTACAAATAAAAATGACCAAAGGTAAAAGGGAGCCTGTAAGTCCAAAATGATGCTCTCCAGGGATAAAGCGTGAGCTGAAGGAAAAACTAACTCGCTAACTCAGCTCGAAATCCCTTTGGATTTCAGTTGAAAAGAACTGGCAATTGAGAAGGCCCAGGGGTTCACAGGAAGGATCTTTCCAGTGACTCTGGGTCCCAGTTGATTCAGCTCATGGAGGACCTATTAAGCTAAGAAAACAAAGTAGGAGGGACCTGGAGGAAAGAGCTGAAAAATAATAATAATTTCTTGAAAGGAGAATACCTGGCTTTCTCCCCTGCACCCACCGGAAGGCCACCCAGATAATATTCGCATAATGTCTTTTCTGTTGGTCATTTTGTTTCTTTTCCTTCACATGTCAGCCCACTCTTGCCTGGTAATTTTAGCTCATCTGGTCTTTGACTCAGCTGAGGAACTTTAACCACATCTCTGCTCCGTGCCAGGCATGTTGTCTGGCATTGTGTGTGGTGGCACGGGCAGAGAGAGGAGGCTGACCAAGATGTAATTCCTACCCTGCATTAGGGGCTTAACGTCAAGGAGCGGGAGAAGACAGTTATCCATGAGACACTAATGTGAAAGAGTTTATTTTACTAGATTTGTTTCCCGAATAGGTTATAGAAATTAGTCCGTTCCTAGTACAATTTCGAACTTTATTTGCTTAATTTTATTTTACTGCAGATGCCACATCAGGGTCTTCAAGAGACTGGGCTCAGGACATTGGGATCCGCTTCTCATACACTTTTGAGCTGAGGGACACTGGAACACATGGGTTTGTTTTGCCAGAGGATCAGATCGAACCCACCTGTGAGGAGACCATGGAGGCCGTGCTCTCGATCCTGGATGACGTGTATGAGAAGCAGTGGCCCTCCAACGCTGCTGCAAAGGTGACATCCACCGCTGTGGTGCTGAGCCTGCTCATGTCCTTCGTTTCTCTCCTCTGAGTGCATCCTGCACTCACAGCCCAGTGCTGTGGCAGTGATCACAGGGAAGGGTTGAGGTTATAGAAGAATCAAATAATTCAAATCAAAAAACTTATCAATTTTAATTACTTTGCATTTTAGTCTTTGTTGGTGGGTCATTCATTTTTATTACTTTAAAAGTGTGTCCTGTTAGTTATTGCCACAACAGTGACACAAATCAAGCCACTCTAAAAGTTGGTGGCTCACAAATGTCTAGGCCAGCTAGGAAGTCCTGCTGATCTCGGCTCTGTCACTTCCGCACCTGTGGTCCGTTTCAGAGCAATTACCCTGGTATCCAGAGATTCTTTTTCACCTGAATTCTTTGCAAAATTTGCTTGCAATTGAACCAGGTCCCCACTTAATTTTGTGCTACTGACTTAATAGGAACGTATGGAAAATAAAATTATGCAGTCTCTAGATATCTGTTGCTGGTTGTATTTATTTACTTAGTTCTTGATTTACTATTTCAAAACTTGTTTGGGGAGCGTGTACTAACAACATTTTGCTAGGTTCCAGGGTTACAATGGTGAAGGTGAATTTGAGTGGGTGAGTGAATGAGACTGCTGGTGGGAACAGGTGAAATGGATATGCTGTTGCATACTCAGCTCTGGGGGAGCCGTAATAATCAAGAACAAAAATAAACTACATATTGCAGCTTGTGACAGGCACTATGAGAGAAATAAAGAGGAAGCAGAGAGGTAAGCAAGGGATAGGCTGGAATGCAGGCAGTTAATTATGCTAGATTGTCTATTAAACTCTAAGTGCTATTAAGGTAGCGTCCATGATTGTCATTCCCTATGTATCTCTACGTGACACCTTGAAATGGTGCTGAACACTTGTCAGACTTTGAACAAATGTTGTTGCGGTGACTGGCTGACAGGGCATCCTTGGGTGTTCAGTCACCCATTTCCAAATGTCCTTGTTGGTCACAGTCACAATACTTGTCCTGATTGTAACCCTTTTATTGCCTCTCTTTGTCCTCTTGATTTCTTCGTGTTTTGCCAGTGTATGGCTGATAAGGGTCAGAAAAGAAAATGTCAGGGACAAGGGGGTTTAATGAATCAGAGAACAGCTATTTACATAAAAATGCCAAGTCCACAATTGTGGCATTGTCTGGAGAAAATGGTTGGGTTTCATTCATGGTCAGCCTAGGAGGGGAGAAAAGTCTGTAACCAGCAAAGTCATATATTCAAGGAGAAAGCAGGGGACCATGCCTTGAGGTGCAGGTTATCAACTTCAGTGCTTCAGTGTAGCTTGTGCTTTATTTTCTAAGACTGTCTAAACTATTTGGATCTGTCACCACTACAAGAGAGCTCTGACCTACAAAACTTAATTCACGATTAAAGACTGAACCCATGGACCAAATATAGTTGGAAGAGAACAGATGCAATGGAAGCTATCAGCTCACCTGAACCCTCTCACATGGATTCTTCAAGAGTCTGAGATAGAGTCACAGCTTTCTTGGGGGTTTCACTTGGCTCTGAGAGCTGTGGGGTCCAAGGGCTGTGACATGGGTTAATTTCCTCTGAAAGTGTCCTATTTCCTGTGAAAGGATCCCAAGAGAAAAAACCATGAGAGGTGATGAATGACCACCCTGATCTTTCTTAAGGAAGTTTCCAACTTCCTGGTCTTAAATGGCAACAGTTTGAGAAAATTTCACAACTGATATGATTAATGAAATCTTGAGAGTATTCTGTATGGTGGCTATGTTGAATCTGAATTTGATTTTACCCACCTTAAAGCTAAAACTGGAGACATTATTACTGTAAGCGGTGTATTTGTTCATTGACATTGGTCCTCCTTCTTCCCACATTGACATTGGTCCTTCTTCCCACATTCTTAGGTGCTGTGAAGAGTCCAGAGGACACCTGCAAGTGCTACGAGCTTTATCACAGGAGAGAAACCCTGAGCTGGAGCACGGTACCACTTCTATAGCAAGCAGTAAGACCACCTGATCTTTATTCTGGAAGTAGACATTTCCTCATCACTCAATGTTGCTTTCTTGCTGTAAATACAACTTGGAAAAATGTCCCAGGTAAAGAATGATCAGAGTTTTGTATCTTGACATACCTGTCAGGTTGGGAGCAAAGGAGGGTCATAGAGAACTATCTCCCAAAACGTTTTACGTATTAGACTAAATCCTATGAAATCGATGTTTTAGTAGGTCAAAAAAAATCCAAGAATTAGTAGTTTTATAGGGTTCAGCTGAATATTGCCTCATTACTAAATGTTTCCATGATGTCTTTTATTTTTTAGGAATTTTGAATATACTGCATTTTCTGTTACTATTTCTTTCCACAAACTGTTGCTTTTTTCCCCATAACTATTCTTACAAATGATCTAGATCTTCTTAACTTATACATGACTTTAAAGTTTAAAATGATGTAAAAATGATAGATTCAGATGGTATCCAAGCTTCAAACTCTAATTTTTTCTACAATGGTGTCAAAATGAGTTATATTTTTGTTTCCTCTATGTCTGACCAAACTTCTATTTCCCTTCATTTTCTTATGCAGTTTAGCAATCTCCTCAGTTTTTCCTGGAAATATATTCTTCATATCACCCCAGAATTATTCTTATTTTATGCACACGATCTAAATCAGGCATAAATTTAGGATGGTACTAAGAGACTTACTGCCTGAGTGTATACAATGAAAATACTAAATAAATAGGAGTTAAACATTAAAATGAATAATTATTCTGATGATACGCAGTGATGATATGCTTTTACATATTACCTTGTGTAACATTTAGAAGAATCCTGAGTTAGGACTTCTGTTTATCTGATGAAGAAGCTGAGACGAAGCAGGTAAGCAGCGCAGTGGCCTTAATGACTGAATGATCGATAATGTAATATATTGAATACAATAATGTATTCTGGCTCTGGGAGGTCAGAACTACATTGGTCAGCTATCATGCTGTGTCCAGGTCCCCTCAGACTCCTTCACCTATGCCCACCTTTCCTTGATGTGAAGTGTTGTCTCCAACACGTGTGTGACTCTTTTCCTGATGACTCCCTGGGGTTACTGCGTGTACTCTGCCTGCAGTAACAGGGAGCAAGTAGTACAGGGGAAAGGGGAGTCATGTCCATCACCAGACACCCCAGCCCAGCCTAGATGTAAACTGAAGGGTCCAGGACTGTGAGCGCCATATGCCGTGACAGTGGGTTAGCGAAAACCCTGAAGTGTAACCCATGCTCCTGAGAACCTGTGGGGTAAGGATAAAGCTACCCTCCAAAGAGTTTTCTCTGAGATTGCGCCCATGCTTGGCTCCCTCCCGTCCTCGTCCTGATGCCCCCACTTATCAGCCTTGTCAGCTCCTCATGGGAGTACCTTCTAGATAAACCATTTGTTTATGGACCCTCGCTTCTTGGTAATTCGGCATGAGACAACCCCTTTGGAAGTTATTACCAAAGCATAACACAAGCTTAATCTCCTAAGATAAACTTTAATAAAAGTATTGCAATTATTTAGTATTTGACATGTCTAGGGATCATGAATGTCACCTGGATAGAAATATTCTTATTTTGAAGATATTTTCATTTCTCGACCATGAGAGATCTTATTCTGGATAAGACATTTTTATTTCAGGAAAACAAACGCAATTCCAGTTTGGTCTCTATTGACGGCACTGTGAAAAAGACTAGTCTTTATGGACTTGTAAACTTGGAAGCATTTGGCATTATGATGACTTTATGAGAAAATAATAGCTGCTTGCAACAGTTTTCTATTCTGCCATAATCAAGACTGCATAGTTTTTTACTAGCTACTCTGAAAAAGGTATTTTATCTCTTTCTAAGGAGCTGTTTATTTAAAATAATAATATAAAATATAAGGCTACAAAGAGCTTAAATGGTGAATGTATTAACTTCTTTCCTCCCTGTGTGTTTCCTTCCCGTGGAGTTCTTAGTATGCTTTTTCTGAGAATTTTTTTCTTCTTAAAAAATACATTTGTGCAAGTCAGCTCCAAAATAATGGAGCAAACAGAAAGTGAATATCTTTTTTTCTTAAAATGCATGGTGCAAGAGAAACCACAGCAACAGAGAGCAATGTATATTCACGAGTTTGACTCCCTTCTCCAGTCCACTAGGTAGAGAGAGGATCCTGAGAATGCGAGGTAGAAGGTCAAGTTAAGATGCTGAAAGATGGACAGATGTTTAGACATTATTTCTACAGGCTGTGAAGAGTGCCAGTGTTTTTGTACAGAGAGGGTTAGAAACATGTGTTGTGTAAAAATAAGCCTGAAAAGATGAATCAGATTGAGACAGAGGGGAGAAGTCAGAGGCCATTCAGAAAATATACTGGGCATAAATTGAAGGCAAATTGAGTTGGTGACCATAAAAATGGAGACAAAGGGACGAAAAATGGAGATGTTCAGAAAGATCAATATGGAGTCTACTGGAATATAGAGACACGAAAAAGGGCTGTGGAAACTGAGTAGTTGACTAGGAAAGAATGTGGTAGAAGATCACAAGAACTAATCTAAAGTCATCTTGTTTACTCCAAACCTAAAAAGAATAATAGACCAAGGCTGAAAAATCTATCGCAGACCTAGAGTCAGGTGGGGGGGGGGTGGGCAGGAAAAATGAGCTTTGAATTTTAGACCAGAAAGCAGGAAATGCAAAATTGTCACTTTGAAGTATCAGTTGAAACTTATGACTCACTGGTTTCCCAAATTTCAATCAAGTCTCTGGTCACAAGTAACCTTCATTTTGAGGTCACAAAATTTCATTCAGTGTAGTAACTTGGTGAAAGACTTTGAACAGTTTAAAAATAGAATATTCACCAGCTTCTTCCCGCACAAACGCTAATTTACCCTATGACATTTATTTTATAATTAGGTTTGCAAGTCTATCACTTTAAAGGTTGACTATTTTCTCTAACACAGTTGCTTAAAAGATTTGTTTTTTAGCAGAATTCTTATTTCAAATAAAAATTTACCTTACAATTTGATGTAGATAGCAGATAGAGCCAGAACTGCTCTGTCTGATCCAGGGAAGAGGAATGGCTAGTGGGGTCTGGAGATTCTCTGTGGCCTGCCCCCAATTCCCTGCAGTATTGAGCATTTCTTTTCCCTCTTTACATCCTTGATGCTCGAAGTGTGGTACATAGACCGGTAGCGCCATGCTCACCTGGGAGTGTGTTAGAAATTCAAATTCCCACGTATCAGAAGTGAGTTTAACAAGACCTCTAGGTAATTCCCTGCATGTAGAAGTTTAGAAAGCGCTGCTTTGAGATAACAAATCACCTGGAATGCATGTGAAAATGAAAATTTGGGGATCACAGCAATATATCTATGGAGGAGCATGACATCTGGCACGTTTAGCAAGCTCCCAGGTAATGCTGAAACTATGGATATTCAGACAGTTACGTGACCCCTTGGGCCTAGACCTTGCTTGCCTATTACCGAGCCCCCAGGCTAATAGAAATTCGGCCAGTCAACAGTGAGAAACAGACCCCCACCCTGCAGGGTGGTTCAGGCAGTGACTGAATCAGCTGAAACCTGGTGGTTGTGCAGGCACAGACAGAGAAGACCTGACCTGGAGGTGAGGGGGTGGTCATTAGCATCTAAATGCACAGCCCTGGGCAGAGACTTAGGATGCGAGTGAGACTTGGAATGTATGAAAAGGTATCAACCATTGCATATGTTCCCACCCCCAAAACAAGCCTAAACACTCCAAACCCCCAAGCCAGGACCCCCACAGCTCTCAGGTCAGAGTGTAGCTCTGTTGTGTGAGACTTGGAATGTATGAAGATGGTATCAACCATTGCATATGTTCCCACCCCCAAAACAAGCCTAAACACTCCAAACCCCCAAGCCAGGACCCCCACAGCTCTCAGGTCAGAGTGTACCTCTGTTGTGTGAGCCACGATAAACGTCCTTCACTTAAAACCTATTAATGGGTTTGTTTGTTTTTTAAATTGTGGGAAATTGGTTGGTGAAAGCCAGATGAACACCATCAGAATCTGTAGCAAGATCACCACGCATGTAATAAGAGTCGAGGGCAGTGGTTCGCTAATATTCGCGGGCATTAGAATCATCTAGAGCATTTGTTAAACCAAGGGTCATTGGGCTTAGTTTCTGATTCAGCAAAAGGGGTCATGGAAAAAAAAGGGGGGGGTGTCATGAATTTGTACTTCCCAAAAGCTCCTTGGTGAGGCTGCTGCTGCTGTTGCTGCTGCTCTGGGAAACACCAAAGCAGAGCTATAGCACTTGCTCATAATTAGGATAATATTGCCACTAGGCAAGCGGCAGGTACCTTGATTTACTCTTGAGCGAAAGGGGGTAAAGGTGAACAAACAAAAATTTCTTCCCTCAAGGATCTTAGAGTCCAGTTCAAAATACAGAAACAACTAAGGATGCAAGAAGCCTCCATGTAGCGACTAGAAGGGGGCCAGGAATCTTGAGCTAATGTCTTGAAGCTTGAGCAGAACCTGGGAATGGTCTGGCTGCTTAAAGGAGTTGTGGTTCTTGCAAGCCACATTCTTAAACTGGAGATCCTGATAATAGTCATGCATTTCCCATTCAGTTATGCTGTTGTGATTAATGGGATGGAATGGGGTGGGATGGGGTGGAGGAGTAAGCTTGGAAGTGAGCTCCAGGACTTGCAGGGGAGGAGTGGGAAGGGGTAAGGCTGAGCAAACCCTCTCTCGGTGGGGAAGAAGCTGGCATTAAATCCCAGGCAAGACATACCTGCTTGTCTCCGGGTACTTGTCTCTCAGAAAGTCAAGTGTCTGGTGTGGGTGGCTGTCCTCCTGCCAGGAGGCGACCCCAGTGCCCTCCTGTGCAGGGATGGCGCTCCTAAACCCTGGGAGTGAGAGGCGTGCCTTCTTCCAAGTATCTACAAATGTCTTAGGCAAAAAAAAAAGAAATTGTATAGAAGAGACTGGAATCCCAAACAGTCTGGGTTTAAATAAAAAAGGGGGGGGTATTAGTTCATGTCACAGAAATGTCTAAAGGGAGTGCAAGAACAGGAATTCTAATGTTACCAGGTTTAGTGATTTTCCATATTTTAACTTTGTGTCAGATATTTTCCCTGTTGGTCTTACTAAAGCACGCTCTTCTCATCTAGGGACGAGGTGACTCCGCCTCCCGCACACTGTCCCCTAATTTCTCTGCAGTTCTGGAGGATAATGCTCCTCTTTTCCAATTCCATTCCCAAACAGGCTTCGCTGGGTCCAGAAGCTGGGCTCCATTGAATTCCAGGCCTGAGTCCTATGCCTACTCACAGATGGGTTCCTTCAAGCCACACTTCATGAGAGGGAAATGAAACCTGTCTGCTTCATCTAGAACAGTGAGTAGACACTGCTCGGTCAAAAAAAGCCACAGCTTCCCACTCTCCCAGAAATGCTCAGGGCCTTGCACAAGTCTCAGAAACTATCCCAACAGAGTTAGACTGTCATATTCTCGAGAAACAAGGCATATAATTCATTGGGTATATGTACTGGACATACACTCAGAATTGCACTCAAATTCCCCCAAAGAAAAGCCCAAGTCCATTCACAGTTGTCTACTAAACTGTAGCAACGGTACCTACAGAGTCTTCAGGCAACATTTCACATGCCACTCCCAGTTTTCGTGCATGCGAGAGACACTCCAGGCCAAGGCAAATGGCAAAAATTCTGAGGCTTCTGTTGTTCAGGTTCATGCTGAGCTCAGTCACTTAATGGCTGTGTTGCTGGGGCAAAGGGCTGAGCGGGTTCTGTATTTCCACTTCTGTGCTGATAACATGGAAATAATAAGAGGACCTGCCTTGTACAGTAGTTGGGAAGATTGTGCTTTGAATGATGATCTATAAGTGCTTTGGAGGATGTTGATTTTCTAGGACAGAGTCACTCATCCACCCCTAGATTTCGTCCCCCTGCCATGGAGTAAGAGCTCAGTAAATGTCAGAAGTGGAGATTAACTCTTGCTCTTACTGCCCCACCCCTGCTCTCCTGGGAAATTGTGATATAGAGAAAGGAAGCTCTTCCACAGAGTGACAATAAAAAAGAAAGCATGCTTCAATAAGTTAGCTGCTAGCTGCCCCCTCCCCACGCTGACTTGATCTCCTAGGAGTCTCTGATGTGATTGCTAGTGACCAGATCTCCCAAATGTTCTCTCTTTTAATTGCTGTTCTCAGTCTTCTGTTATTCTGAAATCAGTAAGATGCCTCCCAGCGCCATCACCAAAGAGGAGTTTGCACGCAAGCCCCAAGAAAGGCTCTTGACTGAGATCGGGGAGGGAACCCATCTGTGAGTAGAAAATACAAATCAGTGATGCTTTCCAAAATACACCTCAGGGAACCCTGATTCTTGCTGTCTACTGGAGCATCACACTCACTCTGAGACCCAAGTCTCACTAAAGTCACCAGGTACAGGCCCTTGTCTTTTTTCTCTTATAGGAAACTTCTACCTTCCTTCTCCCTCTCTCGCCTTTTTCCTTGACTTTCCTACAGAGGCTGGACTACCTTTCCTTTCCCTCTGTAAGGCAGATTTCTGTATCACAGCAACGAGGCAGGCACATGTCCAGTGAGAAGCAAAGAACGGGTGGTCAACTGTCCCTTAAATTTATTTCAGATCAGGAGAACATGGAGATGGAGAGTGGCATCATTGTCTGAGGTTCCCCCCAATAGGCTACTTCCAGAAAGGAGAGGAAGGGAAATGTCATAAACTCAGTGGGAAGGTACTGGATTGTTGGCAGAGTCACTGTTGTCTTTGTCAATGACCTCTTCTCCCATCTTCACTGCTTTCTTGCTGGAGGGCAGCATTTGAATGTCTGGTTTTGCCAAGAGTTTATGACAAGGTTATCTTCAGATAATAGCATCAGCAATCTTGTTCCTAGTTGAGGTCCAAAATTCAAGAAAATAGATAGACAAAGGTTTATTATGTATTCAAGCCTCTTGTCTTTATCCATTCTCTTTATTCCAATTCCATTAGTACTCAAAGGTCTTTTTAATGCATCGTCCCAATCATCTTCTCTTTGTCATCATCTGGTTCATGGACATTGGTTTTGCTCTCGTGCTGCCCTTCTTAGGTCCATCTTGGAAGTTTCTAGCCCCTGAAGCCTTTGCAAGAAAGCACATTGTCCTGATTTATCTGAAGTTATCCACACACTATAATGGGATATACCTCACAAAATACTATTTAAATGTGATTTTGAATCTCAAAAACTTCAATACTTGCCAAAATGAACATTCAAAAGATGAAATAGGACACTGTTCATGTGCTCTAAAGTAGTGATGTAAAGTATGACCAAGTGTTTGGTGAATAGTGAG
Source organism: Galemys pyrenaicus (assembly GCA_019455555.1). NCBI lineage: Eukaryota > Metazoa > Chordata > Mammalia > Eulipotyphla > Talpidae > Galemys > Galemys pyrenaicus. Next base: position 6,857,502 of record JAGFMF010011501.1, read on the forward strand.
CACTGGGTAGTTGTGATTTATTGCTAGTTACAACCTCCTCTCTGTCCCATCTCTTACTCGTCCATCATTTCTTCTTATCCGAAGTCTTCGCCTCTGACTCTCATTTGTCTACATTAATCTTCCCCATTCATGGAGGGACAAGCTGAGTTTCTAAGGTAACAATGCTGGCCTTCTGATGTAACAGTAGTTAAGCACTTGGGTTTCATAGCCACGTAGTCTTCAAATTCCAGTCCTGGTCCTTAGCTAGATTGGTTCAGTTCTTCATCTTTTTCTAATCTATTTTGCCATGGTTTCATCTTCGATGGGCTCTAATTTGCCATTGCTTAATTTGTTTTGGCTAATTTTTATATAGGTGGAAGTGCAAGTTCTGAGCCTGAGACACAATGGCCTCATGTGTTTCTACTTACTAGCATACTAAGGGAGAAAAATGCCCCAGCTAGCCCTCTGGTCCAAGAAGGATGAAAGACAGAGCAGAACCTCCCCCAGTTAACCAAGCTTAGCACAAACAACCTCCTGCAAGCCCAGAGATGCCTGACTTAAATAGGGCTTACTGCTGTACGCCACTCAGAATTGTAGCTGTTTGTTACACAGCATTATTACAGCAACAGCTCACTATATCTTCTCTCAGTTTCCATCAGGAAGAAAAGGGGATCATAACTGTAGTTTTTAAATAGGATTGTTATAGCAGATAAATGGGACTGTATAGGACATGTCCAATATACAAGAACCAATCAGTACTCATCTGTTATTACCAAGTGCCAGGAGTTTCCTATTGGCTAAGTGGAAAAAAGATGAGGTTTAAATAGGTGAAATTGCAAAAGACTTAAAAGCAGTTAAATATGAGATGCCATCATTTCGATCACTTTAGAGAGACAAACAAGGGTGAGTTCCTATGGAGGGCAGAAGAGAAACTAGAGGGTGAAAACCTCTTTAGAAGCTCAAATCAGGAGCTAGCCATGACCTCATGGCCCCTGCCTCTTCTAAGCAGGGAAAAGAAAGGATTCCTTCCAGGAACTGATTAAAAAAGGTGAAAATAAGGAAGCAAAGGTACAAGCCTAACGTTCAAAACAAAACCTCTGGAATCCTGCACATCTGCATTCTTCTAGTGCTTCAGTGTGGTTCTTGAAATCATGTCCCCTTTGTGCCATTAGATGGCCCCCCTTTTCATACACTGGAGTCCCTGGGGATGGTTGTGGGGACACCAGCGTGACCTTGTCAGAAAAGGATGTGCCTCATGCTCCTACATGTCTTCCCAAATCACTAGTGTTTCTCTCCAGGGGTAAAGATAAAGGCCATGTGCAAACAGGTGTCTTGCAGAACCATTCATTCATTCATTCGTCAGCTTTGTTTTGCTGGAACAGGCTGAAGCAGGGGCTATCAGAGCTACTCAGGTGTGTGTCTCTGCAAGTCCAGGAGCTTCAAGAGATGAACATTTAAACCTATTTTCCACGTGGGGCCAGGAAATGGAAGAGACAGGGAAATACCCCTAGCTATTCCCTGACTCTGCCATCACCGGGGTCAGATTTTTTGCAAATATCTCTTTGCCTAAATAATGAGGAGAACCCGAATTTAAACCCAGACTGTGCAAAGAAGAGTAGCTACAAAAGACATCTTTATTGTGTGCTGTTAATATCACGTTGGCTTTGGAGATGATGAGGAGGCATGTGATTTCATGAAATCATACACAGAAGGCATATACATTTTTTCTGGGGAAAGAATAGATAAATTTTCAGATTTTTCGAAGGATTTTCAAAAAAGTAAGAACTACTAATTGAGAGGGATGATATTTAACTAAGCATTTTGGCTAATTAACAAAAATCAATTCAGGTAATCAGAATATCTTTCTGTCTTGATACAGATAATTGTTTATTTGCTATTTCAAAAGAAAGCTGTTGGTAGAGAAATCTGTTACTCCATTCTTGTTCATGAAGACAAGGCTGCTACCTTCCCAAATGTATTTTGTTCTAGCCAAGACCTGACAGCAAGCCAGTTTGAATCAGTAATGCTGTACTTCACTAAGTCCTCGGAGCCCCTAAGGTACCATTGGTGTGCTGGCCTTCATGTACCTCGTTTAAATGGAAACCCATAGGTGCTTTTCTGTGTTTTCAGTACTTTCAAAAAATCTCCTGTTACTTATCCCAGTACACCTACCTATTCCACCTACACCTATAAGGTGGAAGCTCCATGAGCAATCGCTGTGGAACAAATGGCTGAAGAATAATTCAGAGCTGGACCCTTTCTAACACTCTGCCTGAAAAGGTGACTTCTTCCCCAAGTCCCAAGTCCTGTCCTCAGTGGTATAAATATGGCTGTTGCTTTTCCAAATATCTAGAGGGTAGGTCAAAGTGGTGTCAGTCTTCCTGTGCAGAAAGCAGCATCTGTCACCGGTCTCAGTAGCAGAGGGCTAGAGCGATGATCTCAGTCTTGGCGCCTGTGTCCCCCTCCCCTAATCGGGTTACTTGCTCTTCATTGAGATGACCATACCATTCAGGAACTGGATTGTTTTGATTGGAAGGGGCAGCCGAAGATTCTTTGAGCACCTTAAATCTTTGCCTCTGAAGCTAGAAGTCCATGACCAAGGCCTCGTTTTCTGATTGGTGGCAATGGAGGAGGGAAGACCGCAGACCTCGAGTGGAGAGGGTTTTCCAGGAGATGGCAGTGCACTCTAAGGCTGGGTCCTGGCTGTGCCTGCTCCTGCATCAACCAAAGAATATTGTAATTGAGACATAACATGATAATGCATTCCAGACCACACAGCTGCTCAAGTGTCACCTCAAAGTGCTTCTTACCAGTCTCAAAGTCACTGCAACCAGGGTAGGGAGATGGAAGTGGATGGAGGGTGCGGAGAAACAGAAGGGGGCTCTTGGAGATCACAGCCAGCACCCTGGCTCTGCTGCGGGTGGTGTTTCAATCCCTCCAGGCCACCAGCCACCCTGATGCATATTTACAGCTGTTCCTGGGTTCACCTCTGAAGGCCAGTAAAAAGACAAGTGAAGGACCTGCATCGTCTGCATTTTAATTTCCAGATTTACAAGAAATATTTCATTATTCTGATTCAAGGGGAAATAAAACATCTTCCCTTTTTAAATAAAAGGTCTCCTTGTTCCGGGTGAAGAGCATAGCAAGTCAGCCTCTCCCCTGAGAGGCAGGGCTACGTTCCCAGTCTGGCCCCAGATTCCGGGCAGCTACAGGAATGGCGGCACATGGGGTGATGGAGAAAGGGAAAGAAAGGAGAATACCGGCCATTGACAGAATCACTGTGTGTGACGCATCACTGATGACGTATTCACGCTGACCACATTCCTGGTGAGACGGCCAGACACTGTCATTCCCGAGACCTGAAAATGACATCTCAAGACAGACCTAGACTCAGGAAGGAGAGGGGTAGACACGTGTTTCCCCTGAAAAACATCATTGGCCGAGGTGCTGGTTTACACAGCACATTTATTATTTTTAAAATTAATTTTCTTGCACCTTTGTTAATTCTGAGACAGTATTTGATTTCTTCCCTCTGGTTACACAGCACACGTATAGGAATGCATGCCCCCGAGAGGACCAGGGCCAGAGGAGAGCGATGACTCCTTGGTCATGTCACATCATCTACTTGATGTAGACATCGAGCTGACCTTCTACTTCCACTGTTCTTATTGGTATTTCTTTCTTTCTCCTTGGACCTTAACAGAGACTTCCATATGCATGTGAGAGCAGTGAAATCAGCCAGGTGGATAACTTGGGAAACCTGTGCAAAGGAAGGTGATACTTAAAGAGGCCAGCCCTTAAATATCTTTAAGCTCACCCAGAGTTCTGTATGTGGTTTCGCTTTAATTTCTGCAAGAAAACTAGTGGCTTTCTGTTTTTCTTTTTAACAGTCTTCCAGGGAACTTTCTTCTTTATTGTTTGCAAATCTTTTCTTTCATGAGACTATTCTATCCTCTTAATTCTAAGAGGACGCTTCACTTAGAGTCTGTAAAGAGTGAACAGTAATAAATGCACAGGAGCACTGTCTGCTGAGAACACTCAAAACACGCCTGCCCTCGCTGTAGCCATGAGATGCTCTAAAAGTAAGAAAACAAACTCACAAACTTTAGTTTTTCTGGTAGCCCCTTGCCAAGGGGCCACCTTCCCAAGCAGAAAGCAGGTTGCTTTCTGGGCAAGTAGCAGACGTGCCCAGTTTGCAGAGAATGAGAAAAAAAACTTACACTGTTTGATGTGGCCGCAGTTGAAGAAGCACTGCCAATTATCAAGTGAGGGAGGGAGAGGGGGAGGGCTGCCCTCCCTGCCCCCACCCCCCACCCCGGCAGACACACAGGGTGGAGATGCAGCTGAGCAGAAGTGAAATGAAGACTCCTCTGGGCAACACAAGACAGAAGGTTCAGACTATGGAGAAAGAAAGATTTACAAGAGAAATGAAGTGGAGACCACGGAAGCAATGAAAATGATCAGGAAGATCTATAAACATTTACAGTGAGGCAGCAAAACCCTATAAACAAAATAAGTGTGAGTGGATCAGAGAGGAAATGTGCATTAACTCACAGCAACCTACATGGTAATGCACAGAGCATGGGGGTAACGGCCTCGAGGCATGGACGGGCCCTGAGGAGGTGCTAACCGCCTACTGACAATGCAGGGCTCAGGCTAAGCTTGCTCTGGTTTCACTTAGCTGCACTGGTCACTTCTTTTTACTTTGATGTTGTGAATCCTTAGAATTAAATCATTTTCCACAAATGGCATTATGCTTGAAGTGTCAATCAAAGAAATTAAGCATTTGTCTCAAATATCTGAATCCAGGTAGTTCCTAGTGACCATCTGGTAGGAATGTGAAATCATTAACCATATTTAAACTCACAAATATCAACCGGGAAGACTGAGGAGAGGGTGCCAGGCTTATAAACAAATTATTTGCCCAAACTGGTGTCACCCATTGTACAGGAAGGACGTGTACCTGAAGTTGCCACCAGCCGGCACACGGGGCAATGTTTTCTCTGCCATCCTAGAGAGACATCTACAGCGAGGTTCACAGGGAAAACTCATATCACACAACTCCAGAACGTGCAAGCCTCCAGCTTCTGAATTTTTGGATATTAGAAAGAGTTGCCTTTCACAGGCCAGAGCTGGGAGATTGGTGGGAAAGATAGCAGGATGTGCTTTGCACAGCCATATTACTGACCTACGTTTCTTTGTGGTTGCTGTTGACAGTAACATTTGCATTGAGTCAGCTGCCAGATTTGCAATAAGCATTTTCTTCTGTTGTTTTTAAGCTTAAATGCATAGGAATAGGAACAACATCTAAAATCATCTGGTTCCAACCCTAATATTTTAGCCGTAGAACTCTTTGTAAAAAAACAAACAAAAACAAATCTTAATGAAACTTTATTCACTTAGGGTTATTCGGTTGTAGGCAATAGAAACTAATGAACTAACTAAAGCCTAGGGGAAAGCTATGAGTGCTTTTTATGGTTGAAGGGAGGATAGAAGCTTGGAGCTGGGAATATACAAGGCAGCAAGAACCCAAATGGCACTGAAGAAACTCTGACCATATTTTTGCCTTTTAAGTTGCTAGTCAAGGGTCAAAATCAAGGAAGAAAGAGTCTGATTAGATTTGGATCATGTGCTTACCTGTACCTAGTAGTGAGAACCTCTGGCTGAAGGAACCAGTAGTCTCTCTGCTTGGGGGCTGCTGGAGGAGGGGGTGGTATCTTGATGATACATGGGATCTGAAATTTTCCAAATGAATATCAGAATGCTGTTAGAAAGAAGGAATAGATGCAGAGAAGCACAGTCTACCTTCCTCCCCACCACCACAAACCCCCGCCCCCCCCCACCCCGTCAACTAATAAGATAGATGCAAACAGTTGAGGAGAGACAAGGAAGAGAGCTAGACCCCCCCAAACCTAATCTCTAAGGGAGGCTTCTGAGGATCCCGTGGACTAGAATGAAAACCAACAACCTAATTTATCTTCTGGCAACCTGGAATAATGTGACAATTTACCACCCTCCCAATTTTCAGGGAATTAATTCCATTCTACCTTTTCACAATTTTCTTTAGGAATCTTAATGATTGTGATTACTTAATATCAACTCTTAATATTTACTGTGATAAAATGTTGTAGAACTCATTCGTGCAAGACCAAACCTGTATGGCTTTCCATACAGGCCTCCAGGTGTGACTACCTCACCTGCTTTGAAGTTGGGTGTGACTGTGTGTTGACCAAGGAATGCGAATGGAAGGCATGCGTGTCACTTACAGGCAGTTGTCACGGTCCAGTGCACATCTGTCACGTTTTCTGCCTGCTGCTGTAACCGTGCAAGCAGGGGCCACATCAAGCCACCTCAGCCTCAGCCCTGCTGCCCGAGGACGTGGTCAGCTGCCCGCCCTGCTAGAGTTATGGGGTTAAGACACTGACATTTTGGAATTGTGCATCAGTGCAGTCTAACCTAGGTCTACTGGTAGATTATTCTATAGTCGACCTCATGCAAGAAGAATACCTAGTTTCTTCTCCCCGCAAAAGTCCTAGTTAGCCTTCTACAGAGGCTTACTTGCAGCCCTCAGTCCTCCCGTGACACTCCAGGAATCTTAATGATTCTTTGTAATAACCCTCCCTTTTACATTAAGTCACTTGGAAACAGCGAAGTCCTAGTAAATTCGAGCACCTTCTGATTCTTATAAGCCATTGCTTGTTGGTTTGTATTTTGCTCTTGTCTCCTCTATACCAAGGGGCCTCTGTGTTAAGTCAGTTTCTCTAAACCAGAGCCTGAGACAGAGAATCAGGTGGTGTAATTTATTGAGGGTGTATTTTGGAGAAAGTGGAAGGAATCAGAAGGAAAAGGTAAGAGTTAAGCAAGAAGGGAATATCAGGTAAAGTCCAGCCTCGGTCAGAGGCAGAAGGTGTGGGGAAGGAGGCCTTCAGCAAGCAAAGCAAAACAGGTTTGCCTAGGCTTGAGAAGCGGAGACAGACCTCTCCAGTGTTGGCTGGGGGTCCGAGCTACCTTCCTGGACAAAGCCTGTCCACTGCTTCCCAGGTTCAGCAGTGGCTGGGGTGAGCATGTGACCCAGTGGGAACCAACAAACTTTTCCTTGGGGTTGTAGGAGAAAACGCACCCTTGCTCATCTGAAAGACCGGGAGAGATGCTTTCTCTTCTGACTGGCATGGGGAAAGGATGTGATGATCAGAGCTGGGAAACCACTTCTAGGAACCGAGCATGGAGCAGCCTGAAGGAAAGGTCTGACACCAGGGGGAACAAAGGTTTTCTAATCCATGGCGCCCCCGAGAATACGGTGAACCGCTGCCTCAGACCACACTGGAAGACATATACCCTGGGTATACCTGGAATCCCTTAGTATGCCAACCAACCCATTATTTGCTTAAGCCAGTTTCAAACTGGTTTTTTTTTTTTTTTAACTATAAACTATCCTAAGTGATAGACTGTGGGAGTGGGAGGAGGAATGGATTATAGCAGGGAATCAGGAATGTCACCACCCACACAGATTGTGGCACATATAAACCCTCCCCCTAAGTCCCATCATGTGTTCAGACTTCAAAGCAGGAGCAGAAGCTTCAGCATCCCGGATCCCCCCTCACACAGCATCTAACCTGTAAGCCTAGTCGTTCACTGCAGGTATCCAATTTTAGGATCTGGTTCCTGGTACATTCCACCGCTGACATAACATCAGTTTCATTTGGAAGACCTCCAACTTACAGAAATATCCTCTGAAATGAGAAGAAAACGACCTCTCCCATGGGGTCTCTTCTTAAGTTTATTAAAAATACATGTGATTGAAATTGTGCATTAATGTCCTGCTGAAACTACTTTGGAAATAGCAAAAGTGCTCAAGACAACTCAGGGCTGCAGGCATCATTCTCCACTGTGCCCCGTGTCCTCGAACTGGTACAGGGCTGGGCTGGTGGAGGAGGCCACCCTAGGCCACTCAGTGGACATGAAGGGTCCTGATTTGGTCTTTCTTTTTATCTCTCTTCCTCTCCACATTCCTTCTAGACCACTCTGCCACAAGAGCTGTTGATTCTTTTTTGCCTCATATCTAAAGGTTACAGTAGTCCTGGATGATTTTTTCAAATAATAACCCCAGCCATTATCACGGTGAGCTATCGCTTTGTTTCTCTTCTCCATCTATGGTGCCTAATGCTATCTTTGACCAGATGGAGACTGCAATTAAAATAAATATAATGTAATATAAAAATAAAACAGAACATATTGCTTTTGCAGGGCAATCTGGGCCCAAGATTTTCTGCAGTGGAAATTACTGGCTAAATAAACCTATCTCCTCATTGACACAAAGCTGAAAGAGAGATTGGTTACAACAACAACAACAAAAAAAAGAGCGAGAAATGTGATTAGATCTTAAATCGAGGCAAGAAGAAGTTTGGCCCAAATAGAAAATTATTGAAGTAGAAAGCTTAATTTTTTTCTCTTTACATAAACACCATCAGCAAATTCAATAGCATCGCAGTTCAGGTGCTCCAGGGGATGAAGAGATGAATAAGGAGAGTTACCTCCCCAAACACACTTCCAGTTTAGTTGGGGAGAATATGCATACATGGAAGGAACGTAGAACTACACGGCAGGTGAACCTGAACAAAGAAATTGTTGCAAATATATTCTGGCAAAGGTTGCCTTGGATGCTGTATGAGAAATTCATTCTTCCCAACAAGACACTTCTATACGGAGTGGTTTAGATAATAACCTTGACCGCTTAACCATTATAGACACTGCTTCAGTAAAGGGATTTCTTTTTAGTCCAAGTAACAGACTCAGATATGTAAAAATGAACATTTTAGAAAAGGAGAAGTGGAGCGAGGCAGGCACACTGACAGGTCTTCTACTGCGAATGTGGTTACCATTCAATATATGAATTCTTGGCAGTTTACTAAATACTTTCATTTCCGATCACTTCTGTGGTTACAAGTCCATAAAATGTACCCTTATTTTTGACTCACGTTTACACTTCATTATTGACATGCATAACTCAACCACTTAGACCTGTTTCCCATTTCCCAAACCCAAAATGAACTTGGAAATAGCAGATGTATTCAAGATAACTCATACTCGGCATCACTGACATAACCATTACCAAAGTCTGCAGCCTGTCTGTAGTTTTTATTCAACTCTTTCAAACCCATAAATATACTAATTTAGCATAATAAGAAAAGACAGTTTAATCTGAAGGATTTAAACAGGGAGGTTGGGAAAGAGTAAAAGTTCACTCCTATCCCAGTAGGAATATCTGAAAATTCATAAAAAAGAAGGGAGCAAAAAACTGCTATGGAGGAGGCTGGTGGCAGGCCTTCTGCAGTCGGGGTTGGCATTACACTGATACTCTGATAGTGCCTCTCCACTAAGATCTTTTGTTTCTGTCACGCTGAATATTTTGACTGTAAAACAAAGGAAACTGGAGAGAGCAAACGCTAACATTTCTTGAATATTTACTCAAATATTTCTCGAATATTTCCATGAAAACTGTTGTATGTGAGGATAGTCACGTGACCTTTTATTAGTTCCATGAGGCAGCTATTATGTTGCAAATGAAGAAAAGTTTGGAAAAGTGGGGTGACTGGCTGTAGTCACACAGCTAGTGAGTGCAGTTTCTTATTCAAAAGTTGCCTCCCCATACTGATATGTCCCTTACATTTCAATTTGGTGTTTGTGTATCCACAGAAGGAGTAATGAAAATGCAGAGATCCTGCCTTTGACTTTAGTAATTATGCAACCCTGGGAAAATCATTTCCATTCTGCCAGCACCTTTTCTTCACTTATGAAAATGGGACTCTCAACATGGAAGACTTGCAGGCTCCTGTCAAACACGTGAGGTGTTGTATACACCAGCCCCCTCAGGGAGACACACTTTAATTTTAACTCTCTCTTTCCTGACACCTATCAGAAAGGTAACCGGTAAAATAAAACAAGTTCCTGTTTCCATGCATTTCCAGTCTCTTGGAAGATAGCTGGGAGTGTTGTATGAAAGTTTGAGCAGTCACATAAGGAGAAAAGTTACCTCTATTTTTAATAACTTGGCATTTGGCTTGTGATTGACTCATCACTGTTCTCCACTGCTAGCTCGTTCTTGTGTGCGCTGTGTGCCCTTTACCCCTGAAGCCAAGATAGGGTGGAGTCACCATTCTAGCAGGGCGTGAGGTCTTCCCAGTGGGGCACTGTGGGACTGTGCAAAGAACACTTTGCTGGAGAGCCACGAGGCCTGTGTTGTAGTCTGGACTCTGCCATCACAGACCTAGTAGCTGGAGTCAGACCCTATGTCAAGCCTTCAGTTGCCCTGTTTGAAAAGCCAGAGGGCTAGAGAAAAATGTCTTCCTGGCTCCCTTCCAACTTTAATGTTTCATGACCCTGTGTGAGGAAAGAGAATACTCCTCAAGTGGACCTGGCCTCCTCAGTCAAGTCTTCTTTCTAGGAACTTTTGGCCCTGAGAACATTAAAGGGGTTTTTCAACTCTTGCCTCTTCCTGCTTTCTGAGTCTAAGAGCTGTGAGGTCTATTATGGGATCAAAGTGCAAAGTCAGGGTCGGACAAAGAGGGTGACAGACACTTCCCATGACATTTGACCATTTCACTGTGATGTCTGTGGTTTATTCTGTATGCTTCGCCAACTCTTTTTCTGAAGAGACACATACTTTAGTAGCTTCCTTTTTCTTTTTAAAGATCTATTTTATTTATTTATGCATACAAGAACTGGGGTGTATGCCAGAGGTGAGAGGACTCACCAGAGAAAGTGGGAAGCAGAACAGGCAGATCTACTGAGATACACTGCTGAAGGGAGCAGCGGGTGAGACAGGAGAGGTCTGCGGTGACTTGTGGGTCAGCTCCCTGGCTGGGGATTGAACTCATGCTGCAGTAGCCGCGGGTGATTCCTAGTGCTGTGACATAACCCCTGTGCCACTAGGGAGGCCCTAGGACTTCCTTTTCCTATTGAACAGCTGAGTCAGCAGGGCCACAAGGCAGCATAACTCTAGGAATGAACTTCGGATTGTGCACCCAGGGTTGGTAGAGAGGGTGTACCTGCGGCAGGTGGGGAGTCATCAGCATGGTTTTGACACTCCTGCGCACAGCCATCACACCCAGGGGTCAAAGGGCACCACATGTTTAGTGTTTGTTTTAGATATTTCATTTTCAATTCAGAGACTTCAAATTCCAACTTCGCTACTTACTGTCATTTGATCTGAAGAATCTAACCTCTCTGTGCCTCACTTTCTCATCCAAAAAAAAGGAGAACATTTGTTCCAATCTCACAGAATCATGTAAAAGATCAGATTTCATCTTTCATATGAAATGCTTTGCCAAATGCCTAGTTCATAGAAAGTATCCAAAACATGATAGTATTATTATTATCCCTCTAACACACACACACACACACACGCATGCTACCTTCAAGAAAAAACACTTTGATTTTAAACACAAAGACCATTTCCCTACTGCATAAGCAAAACAATTACGGTTTTTCATTTCTTTGAGTTTTCAAGCAAAACTATGGATATAAAATTCAGAGCAGGGCCAAATTGAATTTCCAGGAAAGTAATATCTGAGAAGCTTTTAAGCATGAGAGAGGTTTGTTGGCTGAAAGGCATAAACACATCTTAACCTAGGAATCCTAATGATAGTAGACAGTGTGGCTGGGCCCTGACCGCTTATTGATGAACTACCTGCATGAAGACCAAGGTACATTGACCAAATTTAACTCCATTCCATTTTTCTGCTCCATATTTTTATGTTGTTGTTTTTTTTCCTTATTGAGATATTTGGATCCCCAAAAGGAACCTGGGAAAACTGCATTCATTCATAGAATAAAGTTACAGAGAATGTAGCAGTGATGTGGGCATGCTCCTGATTAAGTTATCTGCCCACATACCAGGTCACATGTCTAAGTAGCTACAAGGAACAGAGAGACAGCATAACTGGGGTGAAATGGACTGATTAGGGACTGTGCTAGACCAGAAAACACATATCCTCTCTAAAATAAAGCTAATGCTACTCTGTTTCAGACAACTTTTGCCATAATCAAGTGGCAAATCAGATATTTCCATTTTAAAAAAGAAGTAGCCACTCTGGATTTTCATGTCAAATTTCTCAATTTTTAATAGATGACAACTTGCAAAAAAATAAAAAATTTCACTGAAGTCAATGTTGTAGCTGCACCGTCTTAGCTACACTGGAATACCCAGCCATAATCAGAGCTCTACAACTGCAGGTGATTTCATGTATGGGAGTGGGGGTGGGGGGTGGAGAGAGGAGGGGCTGTGAGCTGAGGTAGGGGGTGCAGAGAGAGCAAGATTTCAGTTTCTACTGCATTGTTTCACCAAACACATATGCACTTAGGCCTAAAATCTTTACTTAAGAATCAAACAACTTTCAAATTTTGCCCCAACTATGAGGGAGTAACTGGTACCAGATATTCCCTTCCACCATGAACAAGTATAAAGACTGACAAAGTATATGAGGTATCTGTTTTCAAGGACTAGACTGAACAGGCAGTCAAGGATTATAATCCTTGAAGGAAGAGAAACACATAAGGTCAAACTACAAGGCCTTTTTTCCAGACGGCATTTTCCTGCCACAAAATGTATTTATTTAGTACTATTTTTTTTTTTCAATTTGTCTCAGCTCAGTGTGACTTTTTAAATGATTTTTTTTATTTATCTCTTTTACATCACTGTGTATTCCCTGTAAAATTCCCACCACCAATTCACCTGTGAACCAGCACCGTTAAACCCAACTGGAATGGTAATTTTGCTGAGTTGAAAAGTCCAAGATTATCATTCAGAATGTAGAAATACTTAAAATTCACAGGACAGAGGACAGGAAAGAAGTAGATCTAAAAGTGTGTCCTGGAAGTCTGTGTTATGATTCACCACAGATCCTTGGTTAAAAGCTCTGGAAATTTCCAAGGCAAGACCAAACGAGCTCTAGTAAGAGCAGCTGCCCTGGGACTGAGAGCTAGAGACCTAAGCAGTGTGCAGCGCTAGGAAGCTGCAGAGAGCTGCTATCTCCGGCGTGGAGAGATCTCCGTGAGCACCTCGGGCGTTCACCTGACAGCTGGGAAAGGTCATGGCTCACGAGTTAGGGTCAGGTCTGAGGGTAAGGGCCACATCACAAAACTTGGCCAAAACAAAATAGATTTGTCCTACATAATGAAGAAAACAAAGCCTAACAGAACTGAAGTGTTCTTCTGGCTGTTTAACTACCTCCCGGAACAAAATATAATAATAATAAAAAAAAGACAGTTCAGTCCCTACCAGGTGCTTCATACAGTATAAAATTAAGATATATGGGAAAAGTCAGGGAAATGTGATCCAAAAAAGGAACAAAAAGAAATAGGTTTCTAGATAGTCTAGAAAGGATTTGAAAGCCATTATTATAAATGTGTGCAAAGGCTTAGAAGGAAAGGTCATAACAGATGAACAGAGCGATAGGACAGTAGAGAAATGGAAATTGTAATGAGTGAATAAGTTTCAAAACCAAAAAGTACAACATATATATAAAATGAAAAATTCACTGAATAGGCTCAAAAATATGCTGGAAACTATAGACAAGTCAGTGAACACAAAGATCAAGCGCAATTACTCAATCTGGAAAACAAAAGGAAAAAATATGTAGTGGTGTATAGTACAATATCACACCTACGTAATTGGAGATATAAGGTGGAAGGAGAGAAAATGCGTTAGAAAAATACATAAGGAGGCCTCCCTGGTAGCTCAGTGGGTTAAGCAACGCACTATGAAGCAAACCACAGCCACTGCAGCACAAGTTTGATCCCTGCTGCCAGCCAGGGAGGGGACCCACATGGCGTGGCAGACCTCTCCTGCTGTGCCTACTGCTCCCCTCAGCAGTGTACTTCTGTTGATCTGCCTGTTCTGCTCCCTGCTCTCTGTGGTGAATCCTCTCACCCACCCCCACACCTCTGGCCTGTACCCCAGTGCTTGTATGCATAAATAAATAAATTTTAAAAAAAAAGAAAAATACATAAGGAAATATATGAATAATTATTGCCAAAGTTTCTTCAATTTGGAGAAAAATGGCAATTAATAAATCCAGGAAGTTGAAAATCCAACAATTACTTTTTAAAAAAACCTATAGACATAGTAAACTACTGAAAATTGAAAATAAAGAGAAAATCCCAGAAGTAGCCAAAGGAAAAACAAACATTTACATTGAAAACACATAACATATGACAACAACAGTGATTAAGTAGATTTTTGTTGAAACTTTCATACCTTTTAAGTGAGTGTTACAATTAACTCTAAGTATAGTTAAATAAAAGTATATGTTTTAATCTATAGAAAAGTAGTCCTCAAAGTTTAACAAGCCATATCAACATCATCTGAGAGTTTGTTTAAAATATAAATTATTGGTCTCTACTCAGATTTGCCACATCAGGAATCTGGGGAAATGATCCACCACAGCAATTTAGATAGTTTAAAATCACTGTGTTTGAGCAAAAAAAGCAAATAGAAAAAAAATCTAAAGATACATTTCTGATGCTTCCCTGGTAGCTTGCAAGGGGTTGAGTTACAGCACTATGAAGCAACTGCAGCACAAGTTCGATCCCAGGCCAGGGAGGTCACCCACATCGCAGCGGACTTCACCTGTCTTGCCTGCTGCTCCCCTCAACAGTGTACTTCAGTTAATCTGCCTGTTCTGCTCCCCACTCTGTCTCTGGTGAATCCTCTCACATACCACCCCCCAACCCACACACAATAGCCTGTACCCCAGTTCTTGTGTGCATAAATAAACCTTTTTAAAAAAGAGATACATTTTGAAGGCAATAGAGAGGAATATCTGAACAAATTCTCCTCATTTTATGATGCCAATATTTCCCTGATGAGAAAACCTGACAAAGAAATTGCAAGTAAAGACAATTACAGATAAATATCCCTCATGAACATGGATGCAAAAATCATTAATAAAATATTAGCAAATTGAATTCAGTGAAATATAAATAGAATAATACATCATGACCAAGTGAAGTTTATCCTAGGAAAGTAATACTGGTTTAATATTAGAAAAAAAATCACTCAATATAATTCACATTAACAGAAAGAGAACATTATATGATCATCTTAATAGAAGTAGGAAAGTATTTAAAATAGCTCCGCACATTTCATGAGAAAATGTTTTAGTAAATGGAAAATATAAGTGAACTTCCACAACCTGTTCTACAAAAAGTCTAAAGCTAACATCATATGCAATGATGAATCATTAGATCTCTTCTCTGACATTGGAAGCATGTAAATTCTAGCACTTCTATTCAAATTGTACTGGTTTTAAGTCAACAAAAAAGAAATAATGAACATAAAGGTTGGAGAGGAATAAAACCCAAACTAAATTTTTACATATTCACAAGAATGTAGAAATTCTAAATATATTTCTATATAGTGGCAAACAACTGAAAAATGAAATTTTTAAAAAACTATTTAAAATAGGATTAAGAAACATCAAGTAGCTAAAGCCTAAAAAAATAAGGTATCATGCTCATGGACTAAAAATATTGCTGTTTTTAAGATATCAGTTCTTCTTAAATAGATCTAAAGATTTCTCTATGATCTCAATCAAAATCTCATTTTTTTTCATATATAGGAAAATTCAAAGACTATCCAAAACAATTTCAATATAGTTGGAGTATTTCCACTATCTTTAAAAAAAAAAAACAACTTTACTATAATGGTATCATAATCAACAGTGTAAAATTGGTATCAGGATAAACAAATCACTAGAACATAATAGAATCCAGAAATAGATACAGAGTCAACTGATTTTCAGCAAAGGCTATCCATTGAGGAAAGGAAATCTTTTTCAACAAATGATGTTGAATAGCCATATGGAGAAAAAGAAGAAACAACAAAACAGCTTCTCACCATGCACAGATTTGATATTAAATGACTTCTAGTCCTAAATATAAGAACTACAATAAAATAAGTTTCTAGAAGAAAACAGAATAGTCACCAATTCCTGGGATTGGTAAAGATTTCTCAGATAAGATACAGAAAGAACTAAATGTAAAAGAAAAAACTGACACACAGATTTTATCAAGTTCAAATTTATTCTTTTCCTCAAAAACACAATAAATTAGTAAAAAAGGGAGTCTGGGAAAATATTCACATGGCTTTGTCTGATAAAGGTCTAATCTATAATTTATAAAGAACTACAAATCCACGATTAAAAGATAACCATGTTTTAAAATATGTGAAAAACATGAACATACATATCACAAAAGCAGATATAGTATATATATCATTAATCACCAGAGAAAGTCCTGAGGGAAATTTCTAGTATAATGGAAAGGTTCTATATCTTAATTGAGGTATTGTTTACATAAGTGTATATTTGACAAAGTTGATTGGACGTACCTCCTAAGATTTATATCTTACGCTGCATCTCTTACCTCAATGTAAAGAAGTACAAAGTTTGATTTTTTTTTCTAGCTGATTTGTTGTGATTCTAGTATCTGTCATCAATTGGAATGTGACTGGGGAATCATAGAAAGGTAGGATGCAGTGGGCAGATTCATTCAGAAGATGCTAACATTAATACAAAGGAGAAATAACTGGGTCATGAACCAAAGTTGACAGTGTAGGTGGAGAAAGGAAAAAACAATCTGATTTAACAGAAATTTGAGAGGTATACTCAACAGGACTGACTGATTGGGAGGCAGAGCAGGGAGGTATGGTAGAGGAAGAAATAAACTTTCAGATTCTTGTCCTAAAAGACTAAAGATGAATGATGGTGTCCCGTAATCAAGAAAGAAAATAGAAGAGGGAATAGGTTAGGGTAGAGAAGGGGTAAGTGATGATTATCATGGAAGATAGGTTTGGGAAAGTCCTTCAAACGAGCCTGGCACACAGAAAGTACTTAATAAGGACCATATATCAGTGGCTTCCTTTTGTAAGGGATGATATTTCACCAACCAAACAGCCCTAGGGAGACATTTGAAGCATGAGAAACCCTGGACCGTTCCCCACCCCATCTCTGTTCAAAGCCTAAGACTTTCTCCCCCTTTTCATCATCAAAATCAGCTCTCAGGAGAGGATGTGACATCAGTCATTTATTTGCCTCCCTTTGTTCTTTAGCTTACATCATCCCCTCCCTCACCAGGGAGACTTCACATTCCAAGCTCTTTATGTAACAATAGAATGAATGGCTTTGTTTCTGGTTAAAGGCTAAGTGTGGGGGTGAGGATGGGAGGCTGCGCAGAGCAGGGGCCCCTCCCTGGTCCACCTGAAATCCTACCCAGGAAAGTAGCTAATTCTCTTCTTTGCCTCTGATTTAGTAGCTTAAAGCAAAGGAGAAGCCTCGTTCATCAAATCTAGATGATAGCCATCCCAGCTAGTCCTGTAGCAGTTTCACTCTCTGCTCTCCTCCAATCACTTCCTTGGGTGTGGAGTTTTATTTTGGATTTCAATTATTGTATTATTAGTGGTAGTAAGTCTCCATAACAGACAAGTAGGGGAGAGGAGAGTATTTGTCTATTATTTATTACTCTTTAAGCTGAATGTCTGTAGGTTAAATTGAAAAGTATCCCGCCCCCCATGGGTGTACCATGTCCCTGGGGGTTCCATAAGGTAATAAAACCATGGTGAAATTGAAAGCATTATTACATGGTGCTTTATTGTCATCAGTGACGGCACCCAAATCCAAATTTAGTCAATTATTTGGGTGATTCAGAACAGGTTTTCTAAAGAATTAATTATGATATGTGGGCACATGATCACTCTGGAATAAATGAGTTGGAGTTGTCCAAGGGCCAGTGGCCCCATGTCCTGACTAAGCACATTCACCCAGAAAGTAACAAATAACTACTGAACAAAGAACTCTGTTCTGTCTACCACAGCAGCAACCATTGTCAGGGAGGGAGATCACATATGTGTGTTTGTGCCTGTGTGTGTGTGTGTGTTTATATTTCAATCATCTTTTTTTCCCCCAAGCTCCATCCATTAATTCATTAATTTAGTAAATCTGTAGAAGCATCTTAAATTCCTCCAAACAATAGAAAAGACGTTATCTGATCTAAGCAAAGGTGAAATCAATGAAGACTTTGGAGGGAAGCAAGAAGAAAGTAAGGGGTAATAGTGATTATTCACTGAAAGCAATCTAACCCATTTTTAATTTAATTTGGAGTGCCATTATTTCAGGATTCCAATGCTAAGGCCAATTTAATCATGCAGATCCCATGTCTTATTGAGTTGTGGCAGAGAATTACTCTCTTTTGTGACCCTGAGTTAGCAAGGACATGCTGGGCAAACGGCCAAGGTACTATAAGCTCAATAATAATAATAATCTATACATAAAGTTAACATGATGGCTGTTAGCCATTGGCTCTCCTGATAGGAGGAGCGTCACCTCTTCAGAACCTATAGCTGTTTGACTTAGCACTTTCTTTAGTGAATGAGAAATGTCATCAAATACGCCATCTTTCTTGCATGGGGGAATAGAAGGCATAAAACACAGACTACAGGGGAAAGCTATGAAGGAATCAAGCACATAAAGAAGAAGCAAGTGTAGGGCTGGGAAGAATCTGGGGTTGGGGAGAGTGAAAAGAGGGTAAAGTCTCTCTTTCCTGGGGGCTTGATTTAGGGTGAATGATGAGCCAGAGATTGATTTCAAACCATCTATTCGTCACCAAAAATAAAATAACTTGATTTTATTGTTGCTGCTGTTTTCTTAATAAAAAGTTCAAGCATGGCCTTCTAAAATATATTTTTTGTGAGTTATCTATAATCTGAGAAAATTACTGAGATCTCTGATTATTTATCCCCTTTTTTCAGAGTGCCCCTAATTGTTTGTTTTTAAAGGCACAACTAGCTAAAACCATCTGTAAAAAATCAGCACATGATCAGTTTGGAAAACAGGCTTCCCCACCTAATTCTTAGAAATTAGCTGCCATGGTAATATTGAAGTTGGGCTAGAGAGGACATGTAATGTGTCCTTTGCAAAGCCAGCTTGTGCTAGAAGGTTGTATGAATATTCTAAAACCAGCGTTTCTCTCAAAAAAGTCCATGTTTGTGAAAGTCACATACTTTCTCTGTGCCTCACTAGGGAGTGGGAATGTACATTTTAGTGACTATCTCATTCTGCTAAACTGTCAAGGTATAATAAAAAGATACTAACAAATGTTAGAAATGTTATATAGAATTTTTTTTAAAAACAGACTTCAAAAACATTAATTCCTTCATTCACCTTCTAGAGAATGAAGACACGAGTTAGTCAATAATTCAAATTCCCCAGTAAAAAGGGAACATATTATTGACCCTGAAGAGAATAGAGGTTAATGTATTTGCAAGAATCGCCTCTTGCCACATGCTCTGGGTGGGAAAGAAATTACCTGAAACCTCAGAAAACAATCATCTCCCTTCCTCTGCCCCCCCCCCCATTCTGTGTGTTGGGGGACGGGAGGGGAGGTTGGGTCCCTAGAAACCAGTAGGAAACATGTTTGAGTAGAGGAAGACTCATGAAGTGTGATAGTGTGTTCAGGAGAGAAGACATAGAGATCAAGAAGGAGTACTGGTAATATGGGTGATACTCAAACACATTTTGCAGGCCAGCAGAAATTTTGCAGCCTATTTATTTTTGTTCATTTTTTCATTCACTCATTCATTCATTTATTTATTTATTTTCAAATGATTTGTAAGGCTGGGTTAAATTGAATTACTCAGCGTTGATTATAAAATAGGTTAGTAGGCAAGCCCAG
Source organism: Galemys pyrenaicus (assembly GCA_019455555.1). NCBI lineage: Eukaryota > Metazoa > Chordata > Mammalia > Eulipotyphla > Talpidae > Galemys > Galemys pyrenaicus. The sequence goes on from JAGFMF010011501.1 coordinate 6,877,206, forward strand.
AAGGTCAGCTTGTTCACCATTACAAACAACTGCTATCCTTTATCTCCACCCAAAATTATTCTTCAGGGAAATTACCTGCATCTGTAAGACTATGTTGTTGCTTCAAATTAGTCCCAATAATTCAAATAAAAGAACATTAGCTTTAAGTCATGACTTGTTGACATTTGAATTTTAAATTAATTAATGGACTCGTTAAGAAGCTTTCTGGTTTAAATTGAATTTTGGAGTGATTCGCAGTGGACAATTGTATGTTTATTCCCTTAGTGTTTTTATTTATTATTATTGTTATTCAGAAGTCATGTCCCTTTTAATTCCAGTTCCTATGGAGAATGTACCTTTGCAACAAGCTGTTTAGTCTGGTTGGGACAATAAAAGCTTTTCACTTTCCCCTAAGTATAAAGCCCATTACAAATATGCCTCCCATGGTATATCCCCTAGTTCAGGATCAGTTCTCTTGACATGATCACTGCTCCATGAAAATGAGATAAAAAACCACCATAGAACCTATTTTTCCAATATTTTAGCATCTGTTTTGCAATAGAATCGTGGACATTTTCATAATTAGAACCATTCTTGGAAATTTTTATAATTAGAACCATTTCTAGGTATAGTGAAGGAATTTTGCAATTCTTAGCTTCATGATTTAGTTTTTTCACAATTCCTACAAAATTGAAAATAATTATAATCATCTCCATTTACACATGAAAGAAAAGAAAACAGAGCTGAGTGATATTACATAATGAAGTTCCTAGAATGGAAAAAGAAATGATCTGGATTTAACAATTTGGCCTAGATAGTAAATTAGTCCAGATTATTGGTTAATCCATCTCTCCACTTTAATTCAAGCTCGGAGATGCCACATGAGCGTTTAGGAGGTGGCAGGAACACAGAACTGTAACAATTTACCACTGACTACAGGTAGCTATTAGGAAGACCAAAAGAATTAAGAACAGCCTGGAAGATAGGTGAGAGGCCAAGGAAAGGGAAGGATTGGGGAGTAGCTTTCTCTCCTTCACATTACCCTGCCAGGTCACTACTCACCAACTGGTGCCTCCAAAGTAGTCTAGTGTGAGTCTAATGCAGTATAACCATGGGGCAGTGATAGACTATTGGAAATGTGAAGCAAAACACCAGCTGGAGAAACGTTCATGTTCAAAACAGCAAGAACTCAATGAAGAGGTTGAATAGAAGAGTGAAGGAACATAGCTGAAGCAAGAATTAGTCAGCTGGAAAATTATATATAAGAATTCCCCTTAAGATCATTAGAAAAAGAAAAAAAATTGGAAATGAAAACGGTAACAATTCATCTGGAAGATAAAAGTGAATGTAACAGGCTCTGTCACTAAGGACCTGCAGAAGGACCTACAGAAGGGAAAATAATCAGTCTCCAGATGGAAGAAAAGATCTGAAAAAGTAATGAATTGTTTATCAATTTACCACACTATTAAAGCTCAGGTATACAGTACTGTAATTCTACATTTGTAAACACTAAACCATGATCACCACCAAAAGTCTAGATTCCATCCATCACCATAGACTTCCTTCCTTTCCCAGTTTTACTCACTCCCTAACCCTCCTACTTTCTGTTAACCAAAAATATGTTTTCTGTATCTGAGAGTAACAAATAGTTATTTCTCATGCATCTGCAGGTCAGCCGAGAGTTGACTAAATCAAAAACTTGGTTACAAGTGAAAAATAGAGTTCAGGTCTCTCTGTATGTTTCTCATCCCCCATAGACTAGTGACTGTGCCTCTTAGGTGGTCAGGAGCTCAGCCTGGTGAGCTTGACTATCTGATGCAATGGGATTGATATTCCATTGGTCAAAGTAAGAAAGAGCCAAGTCCAAAGTCAAGTTGCAGGAAGAATGCCCCATCCTCCTGGAGGCAATGGCAAGGATGTAGATGAATAACAACACTACAGGGAAATTAAATATTTGTGATCAATGATTCCATCCATTTTATTTTGATAGATGATAGAAGATAGATGATTGATAAAAGAATAGATATATACATAGTTATAGACACTTTCATTAAAAAGATTTGCATGGAAAAATAATGATAATCCATACTTGAGGATTAGGATTAATTAACCCTATGCACACAAGATCAAAATAACTGAAATGAAGCAAAACTAAAACATTAAACACACTAGGAACAGAATGGGACAATAGGCAAGTAGGAATTTCATATTAAACATCATAGGGGACACTGCAAAATATTTTAATTAGTCATCTCCATACACATTATAGAAAACAAGATTGCAAAGAGGGTGCATTCTCTTTCTTTGGAACCTGCAAGTGTTTATTTACAAGGGTAAGAGGAACCCAGTCTGTGAAATGGCATAAGCTATGCTATGACTCTAGTCCAAGCAATGCTGCATCATGGGAGAACTTTGGAACTCTATTATAAAGAGACATAGGATCCACTTTGACACCATTCTATTCTGGGCTGATTAATGTACCAAAGTCAGGTCATGGCCACGAGATGTATATTTAGTATATCAGAAGGAAAATCAAGCAAAGAATTTTCATAGAGGCTGCTAATAAAAATTGTTAAAGGAAAAAAAATGTTGAATTTGACCACATATACATTAAAACTTCCATTTTTTCCCCATAGACAAATCAGCAAAATATTGAGGAAAAGATATTTGCAAAAGCAATGTAGAATTGGTATCTAGTCTATATAAGGAACTTTGTAACAAGCTAGAAAAAAAAAAGGGAATCCTAAAGGGAGGAATAAAGGCAATGAACATGAACAGGCAATTGACAGATGGAGAAATGGAAGTGGTTACTAAGTATATGAAGGATCTTCATTAATAATCAGAGAAAACATAAATTTAAAAAGTGGAGGACTATGGGTGTCTTGTGGTAAGCATGGTGTGGTAACGTACATTTGCAGAGGTGTGAGCCTATACCTGAGTCATTTAAAGTGTTGTATGCCAACATTACTCTAATAAAAAAAAATTCAATTTTACAAGTAAACAAATAAAAATGACATACCATTTACATCACTAGATTGGCAAAACTAAAGTGCAGGACAAACATGAACTTCCCAAGGATTGGGGGGGAGTTTTACCATCAGCGGTGGTGAAATTACAAACTGGTGCAAATATTCTGAAGAGCAATCTGGAAGCAGTCAGTGAAATAAAATAGGGCTGTATCCTCACAACTCAGAAATATAGCTCCTGGGAATATACTCTAGTGACTCTCTTACTCGGAAGCAATCTAAGAATCTTTCAGAGTATCTAGATAGTTACTAGATATCCACTAGGGGAATGAATGAATAAAATGTGCTACATATAAGGGTCAGAAACAGTACTTCATGTAGTGGAATCATCTACAGGAATCAGAAACAATGAAATGGATTTATGTGAGAAAAATGTATAGATCTCAAAAACACTCTGTTAAATGAAGAGAATGAAATGCATAACATTACCACCCACTTAACTTTAAAAACCACATATAAATGACACAATGCAGTTTTCTAAACAGACACTCAAACTAAATAAGCACACAGGAGGTGGATTAGAAGAATCTATGAAAAACCCTCTTGACAACATGCTGATGGGGATGAAGACTAAGGTGGAACAAGATGAAATGAAATAATAAAATAAGGACCTCCCTGGTGGCGCAGGGGTTTAAGTTGCAGCATTATGAAGCTATCTGTAGCCACGGCAGCACAAGTTCGATTGATGGCCAGGGAGGTGACCCACACGGCGCAGCAGGCTTCTCCTGTCCTCACCCACTGCTCCCCTCAGCAGTGTATTTCAGTCAGTCTGCCTGTTCTGTTCTCCACTGTCTCTGGTGGATCCTCTCACCCTCCACACCTCTGGCCTGTACCCTAGCTCTTGTATGCATAAATAAATAAATCCTTTAAAAAATGTTTAAATAAAATAGTGGCCTTGCAAGACTGATGATGTTTTATGAATTAATGCTATCTAAGATATTAAACAGCAATTTTGTTTCCACTAGCAATTCTCTCTACCTCTTTGAAGAGTGCTATGATCAGAAAGCCTAGTTTCAAGTTCTTGAAGAATTCCGGTAGCAAAAAGTAAATTAAATTGAACAAAAACAAAGCTGCTTGCCAATTCTCTTGGCCGATGGTTCCTTTCTATGCAGTAGTGGGATGGTGCTGGCCTAGGGAGATATTCTATTGGTTTTCAGACAAGTTTATTACAGATGAGTGGTTGAACAATGGCATTTGCTAAAGTTAAATTGTTGTTTTCTTTGTTTGCATGCAGTGACCATCATTTCAGGACTAAATGCTATCAAATAATTATGATTCGCACACAAAAAAGCTGATAGCCAGGAAACTCGCAGGCTGAAAACACCTCTATACAAGTCAGTCTTCTTTTTAAATGAGAGACATTAAGAAAGGCATGAAAGTTAAACAAACCAAGCATCAAAGATGGCATCTCAAATAATTTTAACTTGACATCTTCCTGCTCAGTATAGAGAAAAAGAAGTGCAATGGAATTGCATTGCCCTCTATATTTGGAACCTATACATGTGCTACTTATTAATAAAGAATAAAACTCTGGAGATCTAACATAAAGTGAGATGAGAACCTTTTGCATCCCGGGCTTCCTAATGCACCAGTGCCAGCTCATTGCCACTAGACATTTATTTAGCATATTGGAAAAAAACCAAAAGCAAGGATTTTACATAGGAGCTAATGTGATAATTACATGGGCATCCAAAAGCCAGACAGTAAGGGATAGTAAAAACAATGTAATTAAATAACTAGAGTGAGGCAAGAAGAATCTGCCTCTGAAGACTAGATGCTGAATATATTTTATCAAAGAAACAAATCAAAAGAAAAACTTGATGCAGATGCACATTCACTCTCAAGTAATGGATGGTAGTTAATAACCCCAACCTTCTCCATTGACCTTGGTGTTCAATTTTCAGTGAGAACCCAAATTGTCATTCTAACTGAACACAGCATGATAAGGATAATCGGGGAGGAGCTGACTTTTTACAAGATTCCATGTCCATTTTTCCAATTCCTGAGGCTTGGAAATGGAGATTAGCCACAAGAAATTTGGGAATTCCTATGAGTGGCATTCTAGAAATAGTTGTTTTCAGTTTACTTTTTTTTGCTGTCAGCACAGTATTTCCATTTGCCAGGGTCTACCAGGGAATTGCTAAAACCACCCAAATGGTGTCTCCAAAGAGCTTGGCTGTCCCTATAGCCAGGTTCCTGGTGGTGAGGCTGAGAGGTTAAGTGAGTCACACACACCCCGCCCCAAGCCACACTCTTCATTTTGAGGCATCGGATGCCAATATGGGATTATCTCTCCAAGTTTCAGACTCTGTACGACGAATAAATCTTTCCAGGGTAAAACACATGTGTCTGCTGTTTATAGAGCGTGAGAAACTCTCCCGAGCAGTAGAGACCTCTTGGGATGTAACATCTCCCTTAGAGGTACCAAGCACATGGTCTGCTACAACTCCCACTGATAACACGGGGTGCACATCATCTTTATTCTGCAGCCAGGACAGGAACTTGTTCAGAGAACTAGCATGAAACAGGCTGCAGAAGACCCAGGTAACAATAGGCCCTCAGAAAATCCAAGTTCCCGTCTTCAGAGAAGGCTTCATATGTGGGAATGCAGACAAATACTGCTCATTTTCTCACTTGAACTTTACTATTGTCTGACCATGTGGCAGATGGACTTTGGCACCTGCTAGGGCTTTTCAATTCTTTAGATCAATGCCAGAAACGATCGAGTTTCTTGGGATGGAGAGGTCTCTGAGTTAGATAGGACTGAGTTGCGATCCTAGAACAGAGCAAATACCTGCCCAGAGTCTGACATGTGATTTACTGAGATTGCTGGGACCCTGGGGCATGGTGTCAGGCCCAGCTTACCTCCTACAACCTGTTGTCACCCACCCCATGGCTGGGGCCTCTCAGAACTCACCTGCTGGCTCGGCCAGGGTCACGGTTCTTGGACCCTATTACCTTTGCAGGAGCACCAACTTCGAGGGGCCTTTTGATGCAGTGGTTGAATTTGAACTCTGAAGACAATCTTCCTGGGTTTGAGTCCACCTTTGCTACTCGCTATGTGTCCTTAGGCAAGTTGCTCTCTAAGCTGCAGTTTCTGCCTCTGAAAAATGAGCACAATGACAACAGTGTCAACCTGTTGTTAAGCGTTATCGTTGGATCAGTTAACACAGCTAAACCATGTGGATCAGTGTTGGGTACATAGCCAATACTAGGTAAGTGTGTGTGCTGCTGAGGCTGCTACTGTTGTCATTAAGAGGTAGTCCAGGAATAAGTAGCTCTTTCCTAACCTCAGACCTAAACCCCTTAGCTTGACAGTTTTTCATACTTAGTGTCTCTAGAACTAGGACTTGGTCCATACTCTAAATTCTCGACCCACTGTTGCAACAGGAACCCAGTGTCTATGCGCTCTTTGACTCCCAAGCATATCCATGATATTGCTCACCTGCCAGGATGCCCACGTGTTTTGACCTCGATATCAGATAACACTAGGAGTGCCCTCTGATGGTCCCTAGGAACTCCTCCAGTGATGGCAAATGTCTGGGCTGTCACCTGCCCAGCCAAACAGACTTGCTTCTTCTCTCAGCAGCTGGACTCTTCCTGAAAAATCTGCGCAGATGCCTGTGGTGCCAGCAAGGGGCACAGAGCAGGTTTTCCATGATTTGCAGAAGGCTGGTAAAAGAGGGAGTCCTGGAGCCCTCGGTGGCTTTTAACACTTTTATTGCGTCATTATCTCAGAGGCAACCAGGTACACAGCAGGCAGGGAGGCCAGGAGGCCAGGAGGCTGGCAGGCCTCCTTGCCTCCGGCACATCTTCCCTCTCTGGGCTCTCTAGCCTCTCATTGCTGCTTCTACTGCTCTGCTGCTCTGTTCCGCTTCTGCTGGCGTCCTCGTGACGCTGCCCTTATACGCCCGTGTCTAAGCCCAGCTACACCCACTTGCGCATGCCCCCTTAGGCACGCGTGCAGAACCTCAGGTGTCCATCATTACACCAATGGTGGGAGGGTGGAAAAGCCTGATAACGTTTCTCTGACCCTACAATGCCCCTAAGCAGACTGGCTGTCTCCTGCTGTTCTGACTCCCTGCAGAGCCACATCTAAATGTGGGACTGGATGTTTCTACATCCTGCCCAAATGAAGGCTGCTCATTTTGACTACAAAGCTGCTAAAACGTTAAAAATATGTGGGGGAATCTATGGGCACTTGCCAAGTCTACTTAATAACATCAACCCCCAAATCAGTGTTCAACTAATCATGCTCCTTGTAAATGTATTCAGTGGTATCTGCTGGGGAAAAGCGCAAATGCAAACACTAAGCCCATTGTCCCAGCATAATGCAAAGTCACCGAGGCCCTGCTCAGCAAAGGCTTGGAGCTCCTTTTCAGTTTCATCAACCAGCCTGGGCAGGGACTGGGATGCGAAAAACACTAGCACCCCAGTCTCCCAGCCCACAACCCGGCTGGCCAATGGGCAGGTGGGACATGGAGGCTCGCCTCTGGGGGAGGTGAACCCTGAAAGGTGGTCTCTGGAGACTTAGAGGATGTTAATGAAAATGAGAGTAGAGGAGAAAACTTGGGGAAAATATTTAGGAATGCAGGCTGGAAATTGGTGGCAAAGACGTTCCACCCTCCCCACCTCAAAGAAAATGGTTTTAGGAAATTGAGTCTCTACCCCTATTGCTGCTTCCTCCTCATAAATTCACCCTTAAGTAATCTTCAGGGAATTGGAGCAGTTGCTTTCTCCCTGGCAATAACGGGAATTCCAACTACAGACCAATTAGAATACACCCAGAACTGCCAGTAAAACGTTTCACTGACTTGACTTTATTGGTTTCATAAAACAAGTGAAAGAAATCAGAGACAGTCCAGAGCCTCACCAAGAGGCAGCGAGTCTCCTGATGAAGGAGATGGGATGGGGCGGCAGAGGTCCGGCCTCTGGTTACTGCCACCTGCCAGCCTGCGTCACAGCAGCTCGGCGCGTGGACCTGGACCACCACGTCCCTGAATATTTGGTCTTTGTGCTGGAGGATTCACAGTTTCTCGGAGCCTCAGTGCTCTCATTTGTCGGTTGTAGGTGATACCCCCTTTTTACCTATCTCAGGTGTAAATATAACAAGATCTTAGGGAGTGAGCAAGCGCTTGGAAATAGGAAGGGTTGTCTTCATCGTTTTCACTTCCCGCATCACACTTTGGGGTTGGTTTTCTCTCGGTGTTTCAAGCTTAGGCATACATTATCCTTCTCCCATGGGCTCCGTGGGTTCCCCGGTGCAAGCGCTGCTGCGTGCGTGCGCGTGCCCGGCCGCACTTGGTGAATGCGCGCGGCCGGCATGTCTGTATTCTTGTCATTCTTTCTTTGTTCTTTCCCGAGGCTTCTGCCAGGGTAGCGATAGCGAAGGAGTGGAATGTCCTTGATCAGCCCCGTCCCGCCCACCAAGAGGAGGATGGCCCACCTACTCAGCCCCCACCCCTCCACCTATCCCCTCCCAATAGGATGGCCCACCTACCCAGCCCCCACCCCTCCACCTATCCCCTCCCAATAGGATGGCCCACCTACCCAGCCCCCACCCCTCCATCTACCCCCTCCCCCAGCCTCATCAGCGCAGTCGATGAAATGAAAGCCGAGGAAGAGCGAAGAGCGATTCGATTATTTGCCTGACCTTTGTCAGTGCCGAAAAGTGTGCAGATCCACGTGCTTTCCTCCAGTGCTCCTTTGGGGCTTTTTTAAAACGTGTACCCAAAGGAGCTCTCCTGCGTCTCTGTCGAATCAGCCTCTGAGGGTTGGATGTGGTTCAAAGCCTAACAGCCCTCCTCCCTGGCGCCCCTCACCCTCCGCATGTCTGTCTTTATCCCACGTAGTGTTCATTACAAACAACAATTACTGACAGTAATTAGCTGCCCTGAATAACAAGGACTGTGAGCTTTGCTCAGCTTTACTCCACAGGCACATGAGCAAACCTTACTGGGCTTCAGCACAATAGAGAACGTTTGGAAATGCTCTCAGAACCCTGAAACACATGACCCTTGGCCCTTGTGTTTAACCTGTAGAACCCATTTGCCTCATGATAAGCTGGGATTTTCCCTTGGCGGTAGCATAAGGTAGCATATAAAGAGGTTGAGGGAAAACTTGTGTTTTCCTTAGGAAAACTGTCACTTTGTTCCTGATTTTTAACAATCTTATCTCTTGATTGGAATTATTTTACCATCCACCTGCTCTTTAATATGCATTTCTTGGGTAAAAGGTGGTCCTGAGGCAGTCCCCATTGAGGGGAAAACAACGATCAGATGTGAAGTAGAGGGGGGAAAGGCTAGAAGTTAAGGGTTCTTTAAAACACACAGAGGTTGGAAAGCCAACTTTACCAAAATAGCAGTATCAAAAAAAATCTGAAAAGCAAATTCACCACCAAACAGTTTCTACTGCTCCATTTATTTCAACTAGTGTGGTATTAATAGAACGCCTAACAGCAGGGAGTTGGAAAATAAATGTATTCTCACTCACAAGGGAATGACTAAATGACTCACAAATGCAAAAATAAATAAATGGCTCCCTATGAAAATCTGAAACTATATTACCCTGACTGAAACAACTAAGCTTTTTAACTGTAACCTAACATGTTAAATTCAATCAGTTTTATTTGAGGCCATAGATAGATCGAGCGATCAATCTCCATTATCCTGGGCTTTTTTTCATCTTCATAGTGCTATTTTTCTTCCTTCGAGACATTTCAGTTCGTTTCCTTGAGCCTTCTTCAGTTTAATGGCCGATTTTCAGACCAAAAAAAAAAAAAAAATTTCCCCTTCCCCTAGAGAGAACTGGAAAAATAGAGCAATGAAAGAAAAAAATTTAAGAACGGTATCTCTTAATACTATGTAGTAAAGTGAAGGAAGGAGGAGGACACGGTGTGAGAAAAAGATAACAGGTAGATAAATAATGTGTGTTATAGCTTGTTTCAAATGCAATGTTAAATGTTAACAGGTGCTGCCTCCTGACACTATAAAAAGATCAACTTTTTGTCTCCTTTGTAATTTGTGAACAGGTAGGCCCTGAGGACCTGAATGAGGTCATGCCAATTAACTCACCGATCCCTGCAATCAGAGTGTTAATGACATCCTTAGCAACCACCCTATTGCTATGGCACCAGCCCGCTGCTGTATGAAAACCCTTTTCATCTACACTGGTGTTTAGTTAGGTGACCCAAGCTGTGAACCTGAATCTGCAGACTGACGATTTATGTTAACGCTCACTCCATCTCACCCAGGTGCACTTCCTGGACATCTTTCCTCTCTCCCAAGAGGACCAGTAAGAACACAATTTCACTGATTCCAAAAACTAAGGTTTGAGGCTTTTCGCGAACACCATATAAATCATTGGTTGACTCTTTGGAATCATCTCCTATTAAGGGAAGCTAATAAACCTTATCTTTCATCATTGTCCAGCCTGATTATTATACTGTGTATACATACTTCTTGCATAAAAATGACTTGTTACTGGACTGCCTTTTCAATAAATAAAACTTTTGTCAGTTATTTCACAGGAGGAGAATTGACATCCCAAATGCAGCTAAAGGAAAACCATCAGCAGCATCTAAGGGTTTCTTCCCCAGAGTGCTTTTAAAATGTTGAGTTCCCTGGAGATAAGCTGAATACAAATACAAACAGAAGGGAAGAGATCAGGAATATGGAATCAACCAATGTTTGGGGTGGGAAAATTTACCTCAATAAACTTCTCCAGCTGTAAGTATTTTAGCTGAACCAACATATACAATACTGAGCTTCTCCTCTATGCCCCTTGTTATACTGGACACTTTGAGAATGCCCTAAAAATCTAAGACTGGATTGTGTCCTTACTACAAGGAACTTAAAATCTATTTGGGAAAAGAGAGAAGTAACTGAATAACAACAACAAAAACCTATTTGGAAGGAGAAATTTTTATGCTATAAGGTCTCCTTGGCCCCAGATTTCCTTAAAAGATCACTGATGGTACAAACAGAAGGACGGGAGGGAGGGAGAGAAATACAAAGGAAGGGAAGGAAGGGAAAGGGTGGGAACAAAGGAAGGAAAGAAGGAAGGGACAACCAGTCTGAGAAGCAGCCTGAGACTAAAGAACAGCTAAGCTTGCCAAGCAAGTAAGAGAAGGAGGTTGACTATACCTCAGGGTCTTTACATGTGTTGTCTCCTAGATGGAATGTTCTTCACTCAAATTCTTAACTCATTCATTTTCATTTTTATATGAAAACATCTTACTTTGCACTTTTCCATTTTTTGTCCCCCTCCCTCCCCCTATTACCCACTGGAACCAGAGACTCTGTCCATCCTTAAATCCAGCACAAGTTGTATTCTTAACAGTTGTGTGGAATAAATAGAAGAGTTAGCGGCAGGGATTGGAAACCGCGCAGCAGAGGAGACAGTGACCAGGAGGAACAGTGGGCAGCAGAACCAAATTAAGGGCTGTGGTCTCAGCTCCCCTCAGCACACATGACAGTGCTGGGGAGCGCTGTGACGTCAGAGATGATTTGCAGAGCTGAATTTATCTATAGTGTCAGCGGTTACCATATATTTCTCACTGGAGGATATCAATTCTTCGTTTTCTTAATTGATTCCAGTAACACAGATACCCTGAGTGCTGTGTACAGCTCACTGATTGCTGGGCAAACATTATTGAAGTGTCAATATTTGCTCTTTTTCCTAGAACATCATTTTCAAAAAGACTGCAATTCATTTGGGGACACTTCTCTTATATTTAAACGCTGATACAAATGAAATATTCATTTTATTACTCTTTGCCCTGGCCGTGGTCATGGGGATGACTTGACTTTCCAGTCACCCTGGCTGTCCGCAGGAAGCTCCAGAAATGTCGCCATTGGATTCTGCCATCCGAGACTGCTGCTCAGCGCCATTTCTGCCTCTGCCGATGAGCCCTGCAGTTGAGAAAAAGAGAACCTAGGGTGACTTGGGCCACTGATGCAAGGTTCTGGATCCTTCTCTTCTGGGCTCCTTTACATTGGATATGGCAGAGGACTTTCTTGTCTGACTTCTTGGTCCTCAGTCTCTAGAATTATCTGAACCAAACTTTGTCCAGAAGTTCAGACTTAACACACAACAAGGAATCATTTTGCTGTCACATACAACAAACTTTGGAACATAGTTTTTCATCATGGCAAACCAATGTACATTCACTTTCTCAGTCTAGTTTGCCTTAGAGAGGAGGGACTTGGCTTTGTTCTCCTCAGTTATCTCCCTAAAACACATGTGGACATGATTTTCCCTACACTTATTTCCAGACACACATAGAGCCATACTCTAGTAGTTTCTGTCTTCTGGAAAATTCCTTGCTTCCCCTGGAGTATGAGTCCTGCTTGCTCATTAGGTTAGTGTGTGTTCCTCTAATCTTGAGCAGCCCCATTTTCAGGGTGACTTTCTTCCCTCTCCCACTGGGTAAGAATTTCAGAGTTGAAATCAGGTGAGATTGTTAGTCTGTACATGGGACTTTAGAAAACCTCTTGAGCAAGCCCTGATCTCAATGTCCCCGCCTTCTGTGCTTCACTTCACTGAAACTCAGTTGAAGATATTAATAACTGCTTCATTCCTTCCAGCCATATTCATGGCTATCGAAGTGTTTTCTGAAAATGACCTGATCTGCTGGGCAGGACAGGAAGATTTCTGATTAGTCATTGCTGGGCCACCTACCCTTTCGGTTTACTTATAATTGTGTTTCAGATAATGCTATTCCCAGTTAGGCAGATGATCATTGTAATTTCTGGTAATGAAATGGCTGGGGAGCCCATTCTGTGCTGGGAAGAGAGCCAGAGCCTGGCACTTTATAAGAAACAAGTGTTATGGTCTAGGACAGAGATGAAGCCAAGGTGCTAGTGGAACATTTACAGCGTATATCAGATTGAGTCTTCATCTGGTGCCCTCCCCTGTACTTAAGACTGATACATTTTCAAGGGGACATCCCTCAGCTTGAAAGCAGCGTTGCAGAAAGCAAAGGCACTAACAGTTTTTCTTTCCCCTTTGCACCCTTTAATGTGCCAAAAAATCACTGTTGACCTTCCACGATGGCAAAGTCATGGCCAATAGTGGTCTGACTGATAACTCACATAACTGGCATCAATAAATAATAATGGAGTTCCTTGGTGAAGGTTTTTGAAATGATTGTGGATAAGAGCTCTCTAGCTAGGAGAGGGGAGGGGAGAGAGAGAGGTGGGAGGGAGCGGAGGGGAGGGAAAAACTTTCCAAAAGGGGTGGGATGATTAGCTCTGTTCCTTTGCCCTATTTCTAACATCTAATGCCTCACTTGCATGCATAACAAAAATAGTCAACTAGCTTCAAAATTCTGGAATTTTTAGACATTCCAACTAAAACTAAATGGGTTCTTTTCAATATATAAAGCAGTTTCTCATTCAAGCCTGTAGGTATGAAATGTTTCTTTTCCTCCAAGGCTGGAATCCATCTTACGAGTCTGTAGCTGTTGATGACTCTGCAAACTGCATCTCCCAGACTGCATGTCAACAGGTTGCTGGCCACGTTTAGCCAATGGCGGGCTCCAGAGGACAGAAGGAAGGGAGAACCAAGGGACCTTCTCTCTCTGCTCCAGCAGCCTTGGAACTCCCTTGTGGCTCAGGCTACCTTCCCCAGACCCCTCCCTCTGCGGTCCCAGCTCCCAGTAGCCCTGATTCTGATCTCTGCACATCACTTTTTACCTGCATGTCTTCTGTCCCAAGTCTGGCAGCAGCTTCCTGCTATTGTTAAGCTATGAATTACATCACCATCTCCTAGTTTGAATTCTTGTCCCTTCTGCCACCTACATCATCAGTTCTTGTATTAAACATCCTCCATTTAAAACCCTTAGGATGATGCTGTTTTCCTGAATTGACCCCACTGTCACAGTCCATCATTTTGTTCTTTTCTGAGACTCAACATTGGCTATAGATACAGATTACACCTTTAATGAGATTGCAGGTCATTGCACCAATAATTATTATTATTATAACCACAGCAATAACCACGGCATCTCTCATTATTCAACCATCGTGCGTGGTGTCCTCAAATGTAGCGTATCATATACTAAACCTGTTACTGACATTAATTCATCTAGTTCTCTCAAAGTATTATGATGCAAGTATCATCATCATCATCCATATTTTCTAGATGAAGAGAACAAGACTGACAAAGTTTAAGTAACCTGACCAAAGTCACACAGTTAACAAGCATCAAAACTCTGATTTGAAAACACCTTTGGGGGCCTCCCTGGGGCGCAGTGGGTTAAGCAACGCACTATGACTCAAACCGCAGCCACTGAAGCACGAGTTCAATCCCTGCCCCTGGCCGGGGAGGTGACCCACATGGCGCAGAGACCTCTCCTGCCTTGTCTGCTGCTGCCCTCAGCAGTGTGTTTCAGTCCATCTGCCTGTCCTGCTCCCTGCTCTGTCTCTGGTGAAGCCTCTCACCATTCTGGACTCTTGCCTGTACTCCAGTTCTTGTATGTATAAATAAATAAATCTTAAAAAAAAAAAAGTAAACACCGTTATTTCAAACTCCTATTTTCTACTCACTTCAAGGATTTTAATGACCAAAATCCTGAGTGTGAATCTTTATAGGTTCCCTGCAACGTGTCTTGGAATAACCACATCCACCCTGCTTTAAACTTTTCAGGTTATTCCTTCTGTTTAGAGACATTAAAATGATTATTTTCTAGGTGTCAAGGACATAAGGAAAAGAACAAATGTCCCAAACTGAGGACAGCCATTCATCTCCCTCAGGGTGCTTGGAAGGTGGGAAAACCAGCTTCCACTCAGCGAGGGAGCCCACGCCCGCGGGTCTCCAGGCCCCTTGTGTTCTCCGAGCTCCCTTCAAGTCTGGGCTGCCAAGAGCCGCCACCTCCCGGCCCAGGGCCTGGCTCTGATCTTCCTGACCTCACGGCTAAGAGAAAAGCTGCAGAGGAAAATTAAAAAGAGTGAAGGAAGAAACAGTCCCAAGAAGAGGAGGGGTGGCTCTGCGAACAGAGGTGGGGATGGTCTAGACACTTGCTATAACCTCTCTGCCACGTTTTTCCTCCCCTTCTCTTTCCAGCTTTCCCTCAGCTTTGTTTTCAGCTTGATCTGCCTGAGCATTCCCTTCTGTCTTTCCCCTTCCTATGTCTAAATATGGGGGGTCGAGCACAAGTACTAAAGTAGCCAAACATTTTACCTTTGGGGAGGAGTGATAAAAATAACAGCCCTGTCTCGCTCTCTGAATCATTTCAATAGCGCTGGAGCATGTGGAGAAACCCACAGGAGGGGGCTGGGGAGAGAGGGGTTAAGACTCTCACCCTGCATTAGAACTTGATTTATTGCATGGATCAAGTTCGTGTTCCTCTCAGGGTCTGGTTTTGAGCGAAAGCAATGACAACCTGCCAGGGATGAAGTCCAGAATGGTCACGCAGTGTGCGAACACGCCACCTTGGCCTCGGGGAACAGGACCTGCGCCTCGGCTTCCTTTGAAGTGTACAAAATGTCTTTGGTCCTTCAGCCTGAGGGTGTGTCGAGAAATAAGAACAGCAACTTTCTATTATCTGGGGGCAGCTTACCCAGTGTGTGGTTGATGAAAATCCTTTGATTTTCCTGTTTTCTTCCACTAGCTACCTGCCTTCACCACCCCTTCCAAAGAGGTGGGCGGTGGGGAAGAGGCGAGAGCAACGACGGTCCACTGCGATTGCGAGCTTCTAAGCAACACTCGTGTGCTCTTTAGCTGCCCTTTTTTGCTTTTCAATGGATTGGGTGTTTTCAGTGTATTACAATTTGTCTTGAATATCAAAAAGTCAGGGACTATAGGTGACCAATACATTTCTGTTTTCACCTCTGAACCTAAGAGAGGGTATTTTCCATGGCCTGTGTGAAGGGAAAAGGGGGCTATTCTTGTTTACCCTCTTGCACAGACTGGTGCATGGGACACAAGTGTTTGCTGAGCAGCCACACGCGTAGCATCTTCACACCCGAAGCCAACAAATGCCGCAGTGATTTAACGCTGCAGTCAGAAGAGCTATAGAAAATGCAATTTTTATCAAAAGGGGGCATTTTAATATAAATGCAGGGGTTGTGTCAGGTAAAGAAAGCACAAGAAATCCACAGATAAAGCCTACAAAAAAATTAGTGCTTACTATTTTCACTATTATTTTAAAAAGAAGGGGAAATAGCATATAGAGAAAGATGCACTCCCGGACGTGTGGATTGAAAGACAAAGGACAGGGGAATAAATGATGCTTTAACACTGAGATGTTCCCCTCAGCAGCAATTATCACCGGCATATTCTGCCCTGACAAGGGGAGACATGGGTTGATATAAAAGGGCTTTTTCATTTTTGCTTCCTAGAGTTTGTGAATAACTGGCTTTCCAGGTGACAATTATTCTACCTCCTCCAAACATTGTTCCTTCCCCCGCTTTGACCTCTGGCAGCAAAATCACTAAAGAAATAAAAACTCCACTGGGCCCTCCAGTGCTCTTCTTTCTCTGACTTTCAAGCGTGGTCTTGACGGACCTAGCATTTGGAGGGTGGAAACAGGAAGAGAAAGGTAGCCTTAAGGAAGTCACCTCCTTTTCAGACACTGGTAGTCTTCCAACATCACTGTAGGGTAAATGGGAACGTGATCAGGCTTTCCCGCCTCCCGCCACTGGAGTCGATGATGGACACCTGCGGTCCTGGGCGCATGCCTAGTGGCGGGCACCTCAAGCAGGGTGTGGGCATGCGCAAGTGGGTGCACCTGGGTTGAGACACGGGGCGTATAGGGGCAGCGTCATGGCTTTTGGAGAAAATCCAGGTTTTTCCCTTAACGAGTCCATGCTCACACCCTCATCTCCAAATCTCCCCTTCTCCAACAGTATATTCCAGCATGCTCTCTCTCCTCCCAGCTTACGACGATAATTCCTCATACCCCCACCTCCCTCCCTCCACCAGAAAACTGGGTAAACTCCTGTGCATTCCTAGGCCCTCATCCTAGAGATCATTTCTTCCAGAAGCCCAACCTAACCCCACTAGGCTATGTCCATTCATTTTCCTTGTTTGCACATTTCTGGATCCTGTGGAGATGGTGCTGACAAAGTAGTCAGGGACCTGGCACTTGGTAAATCTCCCATTCTGGTGGGAGAGCACACAAAACCAACAAATAAACATGACGTCTGCAATCATATCAGATGGTGTTGAGGACTGTGATGAAATAAAGCAGGATGCTTGTTCAAGGGCCAGTCAAGGTAACGAGGATACAGGTGTGTCCTGCTCCTGTGGCGTGATCAAGATACTTGGAGTGATCAGGGGGACCTGGGGGCCCCTCCCACTTGTTATCTTGTGCTTGTATTTCCTCATCACAGGTGATAACGATCGATGTGAGAAGGGCCATTTCTTCATCCATGTTCACCATGAAATTATAAATGCAGGGACAAGGACTATTGTAGGGTAAATGGAAAAGTTATCAGGCTTCTCCGCCCTCCCACCTTTGGTGTGGTGATGGACACCTGAGGTCCTGCACGCACGCCTAAGTGGGCATGCACAAGTGGGTGCACCTGGGTTGAGACACGGGCCTATAAGGGCGGCATCATGAGGATGCCAGCAGAGAAGAAGAGAGGTAAAGGGAGAAAGGAAGGCAGAAGAAGCAGCAGCAGAAGCAGAGACAAGAGGCCAGAGAACCCAGAGAGATTAAAGATGCACAGGGGGGCTAGGAGGCCTGCCCGTCTCCTGGCCCGCCAGCACCCCTGCCTGCTGTGTACCTGGTCACCTCTGATATAATGAAACAAAAGCCACCGAGGGCTCCAGGACTCCTCCGTCACCCGTCTGCCGGAATCACCGAGAACATGCTCCGTGCCTTTCTGCACTACCAACTATCAACTTCCTGAATTTCCCTTAGTCATTTAACACATGGCCTGGAACACAGTACTTAATAAATATTCGTTGAATGACTGAGAGATTAGAAGGGAGGGAAAGACTTGAGTTTGAGGACCATTCTAGTCCCTCTATAGTTATAGAGCTTTTGAGGGTCTCAGCTAAGATGATGGTCCTGAGGATAGAAAAGTTTTGTAGAAGAGACGTCAGCAGGATCTGGGGGACTAACTGGAAAAGGGAAGGAGATCAGAAAGTGGAGAAGTAAAGGATACTTTCTACTTTCTTTAAGCCTTTAAATGCAGGTTACACGGAGAAGAGGACATAGCTAAGTGCTCACTAAAATCTATTTGATTCTGGGTATACAGTTGGATAACGTTATACAACCTTCATCACAACTAGGTCATGTGACCAAATTCTAGCCGATGAAATATGAACAACATTATGTTTGCCTCTCTTGGACCAAGCCTATGAAAACCTCCCGCACGTGATTGTCAATGCCCCTTCTTGCCAGCAGGACGTCAGTGCCTGCAACCTTCTTGGACGGCGTGCAGCAAAGGTGGCAGAATCTCCATCCGCCTGTCCTCTGAGTGACAAGCGCGCAGCTGCCTTTCCTCCAGCTCTGCCCATCTTGGTGATAGAGAACTTGTTTCTTGCTTGAGAGCTCGCTAGCTCTAGAAATGGATAAAAATAGGGAAGATGGTTTAAGTTTGGGTACAGGGAACACAAGTATAAAGTTTCAATTGAAAATGTCTCAAGGGAAGTTGGTGAAGCTAGCCCAGAGTTTAGGGCCAGTTGGGATATGCCGTGTCAATCTGCAGATCAGATGCTTATAACCAGTGGGTACAATTGTGGAAGTCAAAGAAGTTGACAAAAGAGAAGGGACAGAGAGAGAGCAAATGGGCAGAATCTTTTAAAGTCACTGCATTCCATAGATTAAAGAAAAGACTGTGAAAGGCACGGAGGACCCAGAACTGAGTGTCCCAGATCTCCGGGGAAGTCTTGGTGGACAGGGAGTTGGGTCCCATCAGGGGAACGTGCCAGTGCTGAGACTGTGGTAAATCAGAGCACAGCAGGAGGAGAAATCAGATGGCACACTGTGGTATGATCAGTATGAGAAAGCAGGATCTGTACAATTTTCTTTTTCAAAGAAAGGGTTGCAGTGAAAAGTTGACAGTTATGCCGGTGGCTAGAGTCAGAGAAGAAAGACAAGCCTGTACTCACCTTGAGACTTGCAGGTATGCGGAAGCAGAGAGCCTTACTGAAGTTGTAAGACGGAGCAGGAATAAGGTGTGAACATCTCTAGAGGAGAATTTGGGAGAGGATAGGAACGTAGGTTAGGGACACAATTCTATCACAGGGACACTGCTGTTCATATGGGGCCCCGGTGAAGGAGAACATAACAGCTTCCACTCCGACAGGAGTAAAGGGAAGGGGGCGGGGGCCGGTTCTTGGAGCCAGTGGCAGAGGTTCAACCCCAAGGTCATTGACTATGATCATGAGAACCAGAGTTACCCTTTGGGCTGTGTCTTGGAACCCTCCCCTCCCATTCTTATTCTCATCTCATTTGAAGGCCCCTGCTCATTTAGTCTTATCCCACCCACTCTATGAAGTGGTCACCAAAGCAAAAGATGGTGTCCAGTGTTAAGGACTTGGAACCTGGATGGTGTCTGAGTATCCTAAAAAGAGATAATTCCATGAAGTCAATAAGAGGCTGTAAGAGCCATGCTTGTAATACTATTAATTTGGTGTCTGTTCTAGGAAAAAGACTGTCTTTAAATATAAACTCTCAGGGGCCAGGATTCCTGGGAATGTATTTCCTGCCCCTAGCATAGGGCCTGAAACAGTCAGAGCTCAGCAGATATCAACTGCTATTATTAATATTATTATTAACAACTCTCCCCTGGGGGGAGGTAGTCAGTTTAGAAACAGCGTGAACAACATTAGACCAAGGGAACATGGATCATTGCAGCTGAAGCCCAGGACTTTCACTGGTGGGAGAAGAGGCAGTCTTGGTGGCTCTTTAAGAAAGGGGGTCAAATTTATTCTTCAATCATTTCACTCAGTGAGACGGGATCTTTAGCCTGAGTTACCCTGGCAGGACTAAAAGAAGCCAGTCATCATACCACCTTAAACTTGTGTTCTATTTTCCAGTCATATCTGTGGGTCCCCAAAAATTAATAAGCCGCCTAAATCTTCATATTGAATTACATAGCTTTTCAGTGTTGTATTGAGTGTTATTAGGTTGAATATATACACAAGTTATGGGATTCGAGATGTACTATTTAAATATTTTAAGTCCCTTTTTTTTGAAGGGAGAAGTCTTTTTTAAAAAAATTTTTTTTATTTATTTATGCATACAAGCACTGGGGTACAGACCAGAGGTGTGGGGGTTGAGAGGATCTACCAGAGACAGAATGAGGAGCAGAACAGGGTTGCAGCAGGAGAGGCAGGAAGTCTGCTGCGCCATATGGGTCACCTCCCAGGCCAGTGGCAGGGATCGAACTTGTGCTGCAGTGACTGCGGTTTGCTTCCTAGTGCATTGTTTAACCCACTGCACCACCAGGGAGGACCCTTAAGTCCCATTTGACTTTGATTTACTTTTGTTGCTGGTGTATAGAAGTCCCAGAATGTTAGAAATGAGTCTAAGAGTTTCAGGTTAAAAATGATCAACTGGAATGATTTTTTAACCTGAGCAGTATATTTGAATCACTGGTGGAAGAGTTTGTAAAACAAAGCCCACGCACTCAAGTCTGATTTGGAGATGGGGTGTTCTGAAATGCTCCCTGGTATTCCAACCACAGTTCTCATTCAGACCCACCATGGGTCCATTGTCTTGGCACTGGCTCTGCTTCACAGGCTGCGGCCATTCACAAACATATGCCCTGACCCGAGAGCCTGGGCAGGTGTGTGTGGATTCCTTCAACGTCAGCATGCGAGTCTTTTGTTGCTTACCATCCTTGTTAAATCAGGTCCCGAAGCAGGACAGGATGTGATGCCTCTTAAAAGCTATGTGCATCTGGCCTCAGAAACAAAGTTCTCTCTGTCTCTCTCTCACACACTTTTGTTTGGGATACATAGGTCCCTGAAGTTAAATTGCTGATTAACTATTAAGTTTGTTTTATTAATGGGATTTTAGTTCCTTTGCTGCTGGGTATGGAAATGGGATGGGGATTTCCAGCTTTCCTAGCAGGGCAACTCTGAGTCCAGTGCTCTCAGGAAAGGGGGTGGAGGGACAGGGCGTGTGGGGATGAGGAGGGGGTGGGGGGCAGAACTCGTGTGCCCTTAGGGCACTCCTGAAATAGGGCTGAAGTCAAAGGGTCCTGCAGCCCCTCTCCAGAGCAGGCAGGACCCTGGTTGGAAAGCTGGCCTCAGGTGCTCCAGGAAAAGTCTGCCATTTGTAGATGTGCCCTAGACTCCTGAGGGATGATCCAGGACACAGATGCTGCCTAGAAAAGCTTTGACCTTGTGTAATCTCTGTGCTTTCAGAGGGTCACAGCACATTAGCTTTGGTCTGAGTGATTCTCAGGGGGACAGGGCATTTCTGTCTCCAGATTTCATTCATATTCTGGAATTAATGTCTGCACATTTGACATTAAATCATATCTTGTCTCATGAAATCGATGTTCTTGTCTTCTGTTGTGCTATAACTTTCTATGGGTGTATCTCATCGCCTCCATTACATTGTTGACTCCTCAGACAGGATCTAAGTGCTCATCTGTGTGTCCACACAGTCTAGCATATACTATGGGTGCACTAATTTCAGATCAAATGAAGAGTTCAGGAAAATATCCCTAATCTATTTCCTAGTTACCAGTGCTCTTAATAGCAAGTCACACCAAAGTGTGATCCTTAATCCTTATCAACATTTGGCAGAAAGATGAAGAGTGAAGAGTCGTAAAACAAATCATTAATTACACCCCAGTTGTTAAGGGTGTTGCCCAGGGAATCATCTATGGACAGCATTGTCACAAGATTCTGAAGGTTCTTAAATATTGAAAATATATGAAAAAGAAAGATAAGAATGATAATGGATGAAATGTGGTGTACCACTTTGGATTTTTCTCACTTAGGATCCAGACTAGGTTTAAGTAGATCATTTATTAATTGCCCGGGGCCTGTGGAAGTAAAAGTCTGAAATACAATTAGAATTATAAATCTGTGTCACCGGTATAAACTGAATTAACATACTTGTATGAGCCATCAATTCTACTTCCAGGAATTCAACCTGAGGAAGTAATACAACTGGACAAAGGTATACATTAGGAAGTTCATAAAAATTTGAAAATAGTGGAAATGACACATATGTCTACTAACAGGAGACTTGTTGAGTAATTTGTGAAATGACTGTACAATGCAATATTATGCAGCTGTCAAAAAAAGGTTAGAAAAAGGTTTAAGATTGTATTTCATCATTTATAAGATGCCTTTTAAATAGTTTAACTTCTCAGAAATTAGAATGTGTCTTAGAGTCTACAGAGTCTGCTGATTAGAATCCACAGCATTGGTTATTGTTCCTTCTTATGGGTGCATAATCTTATAATCACAAGTGTCTTTCACTCAATGGTGTATGTCATGGAGATATAGCCATTACTATATGCAAGTTTAGAAAGAATCCTGCAAAAATAGAGAACCAAACAAAAGGTCAGGTAGAAGACAAACCTTGCAAACTGACCACAGACCAGAGGCTTCCAGAAGGGAAGGGGGAGGAAGAGGAGCCAAATGGGGGAGGGAAGAGCACAAGGGACTGTGGTGACGTTGCAGGTGCTATAGTGGTGGGAGAAGTAGGTGCGATAGTGGTGCAAGAACTAAGGAGACTCCACCCGAGGGGAGAAATCAAATATGACCCCAAAATGACAAGAATGTAGGAAGATAAATACATTTAATAATAAAAAGAGAATCCCACAGAACACTACAAAGATGAGATCCTGTTTATGTTAATATATACACTGACTTCTGGAAAATGCATCAAATTCTTAAGAATAATTTTCTGGGTAGGGTTATAAGATGATTAATTTCCATTGTATTTTGGGGGAATAATTTACAACATTCATGTATTATTAGAAAAATAGGGCTTTTTTCAACTCTATCAGTTGCTTTGTCTTTTCTCCCCACCAGTGTGGGGCCAACACCCTGAGTGAGAACAATTCCAGAGGAACTGTCCAGAAAGCAGTCCAGGGAGCAAAAGTTGCCTTTGTCTTCGCTCACAGACCAGTCAGCCACACGGTCACGGCCTCGACTCTGGTTCTGGGGTCTCAATTGTGAAATCCAGACAGCTGCATTTGAAGAAAACTTGGATAACTGTCCTATGAAACCTGTGTTCCTTTTAGGCTGACAGCATGTGTGCCGCGCTTTCTGAAGATCAGGGCAAGATGGAAGGAAGAAGAAAGAGAGAGCGCGGTTATTTGAGGAGAGACGTCACCTGTTCTGATAATGAAAAAATCAGGGGTGGGGTGAGGGTGGTGAAAATAAAGCATTTAGAAGCTAAGTTTGTCAGTTATTTTCCACTGACCCAATGCTCCCTTAGTTTGCTAATTGTGTGGCCAGCAGCTGATAGGAGCCTCACGAGGATGCGGGGTTGGACAGCAACTGCTTAAAAGAATTCAGAATGCAGAGGGATCACTTAAAATTACTAGGGCTTTTAATTTTTGTAACATATAATTGTATTACATTATTTAAACAACCATAATTAGATGATAACCGGAGTCATGAAAATGTATTTAATGTGTGATTTTAAAATTCCTAGGCATGGTGCTAAGTATAAGGTTATTTTCAATTAAATTAGCATTCTTACCACTTTTGCTCTCAATAATGTTCAGCCGCTATTATCTGGAATTCTAGTAGCATCTCATCAGTAAAGGCTCATTGTGGCTGGCCCGTCTGTTCCATTAATAATTTCTTAATTAAATGAGATGACAGCTGTCCCTCCTTGTCCTCACTACCTTGTCACTTTCTTTCTTTCCAAAGTAATTTTTTTCTAGTCTTCCTTTTTTTTTTTTTTTTGGTCTTACCCCCTCCTCCTGCCCCCTCCCCCACCAAGCTTAGCTGTTGGTGTCGCTCACAAATGGATCTGGAATTTCTTCTCTGCTCCTCACCCCGCCCACCCCAATCTGTTCCCTTTCTGTCTTCTTGATTTTAGTTCCATATTCATTTCTCCCCTTGAAAAGCTTTTCTCGCTTCTTGCCTTCTCCCATTGCTAGTCCTTTTAGTTATCTTAAGTTCCTTTCTGCTGAGTTCTCATTCTTTCCCCACCCCAAACAATTCAATCACGTTCCTTTCCTTTTCTGTTTCTCTATATTTCACCTTATGCTGTAAATATCAAGTAATAGGAACACAGCCCTTGTGAAAGAGACAAAATCAGTGCCAGCTTCATCATACGAACCCTTGTGCCCTTGCAACTGTCAGCTTCACATAAACAATCCCACTGCAGCCATCCCTTCGTTTATTCAATTTCACGTATTTTTTTTGCTACTGATTTTTCTTAATGAGATATGGAGAATGTTAACTCTGGAACAAATACTGTACTTGATATCAAAATATAATCCCCAGGAGAATGTGATTTTTAAGTAGTTTATCTTCCAGGCTTGCATTTTACTTGAGACAGTTGTCACTGTTTGAAATCTTTACTCTTAGTGATAGATAAATATAGTGCCAGGAAGGGCACGGAGCAAGTTCTTGATGATTCCGGCAGACAGGTCAAGGAGGAGTCCTGGAGCCCTCCGTGGCTTTTTTCAGGCTTTCATCATCAGAGGCGACCAGGTCCATGGCAGGCAGGGGGGCTGGGAGGCCAGGAGGTGGGCAGGCCTCCTAGCCCCGGGCAAATCTTCACTCCCTAAGCTCTCTAGCCTCTGCTCCTCTTTTCTGCTGGCGTCCTCATGATGCCGCCTTTATATGCACGTCTCAGCCCAGGTGCTCCCATTTGCGCATGCCCACCCCCTACCCTACTTGAGGTGGAGCCATCAGGCCGCGTGCAGGACCGCAGGTGTCCATCATCACACCAATGGCAGGAGGCGGAAAAGCCTGATCACTTTTCCATTTACCCTACAATAAACAAACAACAAACTTAAAAAAAAATACCTAGAATTACCTTGGACTGGAGAATAGGAAAAGCAACTCATGATTCAGTTTTTATTTTATCTAAACTGCTTATTTGTTTCTGAAATGTATGTGTAGTTCATAGAACTAGAATGGCACTTAGTGGGTCTTCATTTTACAGGTGAAGGTCCCGAGAAAAAGTAGCGCTTTGGGGCTTGCTGTCCCATACAGTGGCCACGAGCCACATGTGGCTATTTGAATGGAAATTAATTACAATCAGGAAAATGCAAATGCGGTGTGGGTTCCTTGGCACAGTAGCCACATTTCAAGGGTTCAGTGCCACAAGGGCGAGTGGCTGCCACACTGAATGGCACAGATAGGAATTTCCCTTTTGGCAGAAAGGTGATTGGTCAGCACAGGTTTGGATTAAACAAGGCTGAGATTCAAAGATCTAAGACTTACTTTCCTGTAAGCTGAAGACCCCAGTGCCCTATAATAAAATTTATTCTGTAATGTCATATAGTATAGGGACTTAGAGGTCGTGTCCAAAGCGAAACTGAATTAAATGTAATTTCATGTATTTGATCACTCATGAGAAGATGCTTTTCAGCTTACAAAGCATTTTCTCATCCATCATCACATTTGAAGCTTACAGCAGCCTTGTATGACAGAAGGGACAGGTGTTCATATTTTCATTTCACAGAGGAGGAAACAGCAGCTCAGTGAATTAGGACTGTCCAAAGCCATGCTTCTTTTCTACTGGGACATAAAGTCAAGTTTCCTACTCCAAATTCTTTGATCTTTTTATCATGTTGAAAGGTACCAAGAAGACAGGCATTATTTTGTAAAATATTATGTGTACTAAGGTCATTTTAGAAGCCAGGTGCTGTGCCAAGTGTTTATGCACATTATCTCAAGTAACCTCTGGCCTGAACCGCAGTCTTAATGTACAGCTGCTGGCTTGCCATCTTCCTTTGAAAGTCTGACGAGTTTTCAAACATCTAAGGTAGCAAAATGAGAATCTACATAAGAGATGGTAGTTTACCAAGTGGAGGCAGAAAGAAATTAAAAGGCTCGGGAGACATTTTAGAGGATGAGCTCATTGACTTTGTTGATGGGGAAGGAGAGGTGTTGAAAAGAACTCAGGTTTTCCCCATAAGCAATTAGATGGATGTGGATGCTCTTTTCTGAGACTGCTTGTTTAAAATGTGATTCAAATATATCCTACCTACATCATTACAAAATTGTGTGAATTCAATGAAATGTTAATATAAAAGTAATTTGAGAAGTCAAAAAAGTGCCACACAGGGTGCTTCTGTTATTTCAGGTCCTCTGTGCTCCCTAGAGGATAGATCAGAGGTACACAGGTCATAGAGTGCTAGTCCCCTTCCCAAGCTAACCTGGTAAGCGCCCCATGGCACTGTTCCATGCCTCGGTGCTTTTGAACATGCAATTTCTTCTGCCTGGAAGGCCCTTTCCTCACAAATGATTTTCTTGTCTTATTTCTAAACAGTTCGAGCCTGACTTTCTTTATATAAACTTCCTGGTTCTTCTTAGGCAGAGTCATTGCTTGTTCTGTGGTTTTAGAATGATCCGACATTTTCTCTAATTGCGCTCATATAATTATAGTGCTGTTGTCTTTTCATTCATGGGTCACAAGATTGGGAGTTTCATGAAGGTACGCTACATCTCCAGACTTGAGGGGATTGTCCCTTCCACAGTAACATTTCATTCCAACTGCACCTGTGTGGTTATGATGGCTCCACCTGATTAGTCCAGTGTAATCTCACCTTTGCCCCACTGACTGGTTGGGAGTGGGTATCTGATCAAAGCATCATTTTCTACCCCAAAGGCCAGAGTCTAGATTAAGCTCCTGGTCAAATTTGGGAATTGGAAACAAGAGTAGGAACTTGGTCTCTCTTGATTTTGAAATGATAAATGTCAGTCACTGGCAGCCAAGTTTTCTGCTATGAGGTTCAAAAGAAGTAGATGTCTTTAGAGAGGGAAGAATGAAATAAACTAACTGAGAGGAACAGAGTTGAGATGGAGGGTTCTGAGTTCTTGAATCCTAATTTCTAGTGGTTCTAGAAATCATCTTCTTCTTTTAGGTTATCCACAGATACTCTAGTATTTCTATAATGAATTATCCCATAATATTTATAATGAGTTCCTGGTGGATAGATTACTTCAAACTCAGTTTCTGTCACCACCAAAAAATAAAAGAATAAAAACAAACATAAACACACAGTTCTAACACATATGATTGCCTTGCACATATTCAAATTCCCAATGTTGAACAGCCCTTAGATTATGGTACCCATTAGATAAATTAGGAAATTACTTAATCCTATCTCAGTTCTTGTGTCATATAGTTTTCACAGCATTATGCAAAAAAAAAACCAAACTCATAAACGACCAAATGCAATAATGTAGTTGTATTTTCAACTTTTAAACATTTACTAGTGACCTTCAAAAGACTATAGTAAGCTCACCTTTTAAACAAATTTCTAGAATACTATAGTAACTCAGTTATAAATATAAACATCTATTAAGCAGAACAAATCATTGGGCATCTCATCACACTGAGTAAAATTTGCTCCATGAAGTGCTGGCCGTACATGGTTAACAGGGATGAGAAGCAATAGACTAGCGATGTTCCCAGTTCAGAGCTATTGCTTGGACTTTCGTGACTTTGGGAAAATCACCAAACCTTCCCACAGCTTCAGTTTCTTCACTCAAAAGACAAAGAGAGGTAGACTTGGACATAGATAATATCCTGACCTCAAGTTATCAATATTGAATGAATTAATACTTGAAAACTCTTGACAAGCTATAGATCAACTATAGACAACTATAGATGTGTGTATGTGTATATATATATATATAAAATATATTTTTGTTATTTTCCTACTATATCACCAATGAATACTTTGATAGTTTTCATTTTGTTCCCATGGCAAACTGTTATTAAACATCTGAACAATCAAATCAAATCCAGCAATTCTATAGCCCGATTTACTACTATAAATACCACAACCAAGACTGATTGGTGAAAAATCTCACACAGAAGTGGGGGCAGGGATAATTTCTCAGAATATTCTTCTGTAACCTCCTTGGTGTCTTTCCCTTTTGAAGTTTTCCCTCTTTTTCCTTCACCTCTCACTGAGTGCTACTTCTCAAGACAGAAGGCTTTTATAATGATAATTGTAAGTTAGACTGGCCTGACATTTTATTTGGAAGGAAATCCAAATCATTTAACAAACCAGGATTGTCTCCTTTTAAGGGCTGAAGAAACTGGCCCAGAGAGAGAAGTTCCCAGAGAGTCACGTTGCCAGTGAGTGACAGAACCAAAGCGAAAAAGCTGAATCTCCTGCTCGTATCATCAAGATCTATTAACAAAGGCACCGTTCTTCTAGACAAAAATAACTGATGCAGGAACATCTAAAAACCCTTTCCCGCAGTTGTGAAGGAGAAGGACGGAAATGAGTGGGAGCTTAATCACGGCTCCCTCTGTGCTGTTTCCTGACCCTTCTTCCTCCCGGTACTCTCCAAGAATTGCAGGAAATCGGACCTCTAATATGGAAAAAATAACACTTAGCAAGGAAAATGGCAAACATTTCCACCGGCATTCTGTTTTCTGAGGACACACTGATTAAGTTTTCAGGGATGAAGGCTCTGGAGCAAAAGCTGGGTTCAACCCAGGAAGCACTTGTCTTGCAGTTTCTCTGGGGCAGAGGCAGTTCCAGAGAATCTGAGCTGAGCTGTGTGTACGTGGGTGGGTGGTGGGGGCTGCCGTTGGCACTGGCTACAGGGGAGGAGGAAAGAAAGACAGTTTAGGTAGTGTGACTGGGCCTCTTCTTCCTTGTCTCTTCTTCCCTGAGCCCAAAGCTAAAGTCACAAGTCGTAGGCTGAGAAGCATGTTCAGTTTCTCCAGGACTGTGATGAGATTTAGAGCTAGAAAACTCTCCCCTGAAAGGTTTAAGCTTTCTGTTAGTGAGGATAATGACCACCACTGGCACTTAGAGAGCACATGACATGCCCTTCATGTAGTAACTGTGCTATTCTTAGATTTTTAAGGTGATCCTCAAGGAAATAACAGAGGCTCCTATGGTCTAAGAGAGATACTTTTTAATAAATGGCTGGTTGTGTTTCACAATGCTTCCACATTTACCTTTGAATAGAAGGGCTTCCAACATTTTCGGAACTTCTTCCATACCTAAAGAGGAAGTCCTATTAGGAAAACCTGACAGATGGAGATGGAAATGTGGGCCATTTTCTCTATTCAGTCATGTCCATGATTTTTTATTACTCCTACTACTATTAATATTATTATTGCATCAGTTTTTATTGAGGTAATACTGGTTTAAACATCATACATAATTTAGGAATAAAGGTTCGCATCTCATCAGATTTTTATTACCACACAACATCACCACCCAAGCACCCATAAATCTCTATGATAGTCCATTGGGTTCCCTCCATATTTTACTCCCCATCTGTCCCCATTCCCCAGCATTCTCACTCTCTCCTGGTAATCTCAATTCTGCAGTCAGATTTTTAGGGTTTGTTTTGGTTTTGTCTGTTCCTTTGTTTCTTTATAGTCCACATATGAGTAAAATCGTTAGTATTTGTTTTCCTCTTTCTGATTTGCTTTCCATTGTATTTCCTTCCAGTTCCATTCTTGTTGCAAATAAGATTTCATCTTACTTTTTTTTAAGCTGAGTATTATCTCATTGTGTGTATATATCACATCTTCTTTATCCACTCATCTGTTACTGGGCACTTAGGTTATGTCTGTAACTTAGCTATTGTAAGTAGTGTTGCAATGAATATGAGAATGTATTTATTCCCTTAAATTACTATTTTTGTATTCTTCCAGTAGGTACCTACTAGTGAACTTGCTGGGCCATATGATAGGTCTATTTTTAATATTTTGAGAAATTTCTATGTTGTTTTCCATGGGTTTGAACCAATCTACATTCCCACCAAGAGTATACAAGTGTTCCTTTTTCTTCACATCCTTGCCAACACTTGTTACTGGTAATTTTGAAATGGGCCATTCTCCCAGGTGTGAAATGGATTCTCATTATGGTTTTGATTTGCATTTCCCTGATGATAAGTGATGATGAGTATTTTTTCATGTGCCTGTCAGCCATCTGTATGTCTTCTTTGGAGAAGTATCTATTTAGCTCTTCTGTCCATTTTTTGATTAGGTTTTCTTTTTGTTGAGATGCATGAATTCCCTGTTTTTCTCTAGCAGTTAAATATTAAGTTTTTAGGGTTTTTCACTCAAGAGAGTGAAGGCTGCAAATCCAGTTAGGCAAAGAGAAATAAACCACACAATATCAATGTGGACAGAGTTCTATAGGAAAAAATAACGTTAAACATAAAAGGTTTACCTCATAGATCCCGCAATGTAGGTAATACAGATTTTCCTTAGGGGGCTAAACTATGCCTCTTGTCAGTACAGGGATCACTTCTGCTTGTTGCTATGTGCACATCCAGGTCTAGCAGAGATTAGCTAAAACATGCTTATTAAATTTTTGTTTCAGGAATGGAAAGATGAACAATTCTCTGGGATCATTCAAATTCTTTTGATGTGCTATAATTGTATCAAATATTTCTTGCTGTTATATTAACAAAAAAAATAATAGCAAAGGACTTACCATTTCATGTAATCTATACTTTTTATTTTTCAGGAAAGAAGCAGCGAGGACCAGAAATGCTAAATGATTTGCCACAGGTCACACCTCACCAGAGACAGAGTTAGGAAAGATGTTTCTTGATTCCTCATTGACTATGCTTTCTGCCTGTGCCCTGTGCTTCCTCACACTGAAGTAATAAGGAAACTCATCTAATTGTAATGGAATTATGTTCGGTTTTTTTCCCCAGTGCTGTGACTTTCCTTCTGGTTGTCATGGAACTGTGTTGCTCTGAGTTTTCCCCTCCTAAATCTTTTGAAAGGACACATGGCAGAAGTGTGGAGGAGAAGGAACTGGTGATTCTGGGAAATGGGTCAATGCAAGTAAGTGTTGGGCCATATTCTAATCTATGCACTTGAAAAAACAGAACTATTTTCCAGGCCATACTCTATCCAGGTTGAAGAGGGAGACTATTCTTTGTGATACATCACCCTGAGGAAAGGCACCAAGCTTACCCTCTTTTCCTTTTTGTCTGTGTCCTACTCCTCATTCTGAAAGGATGAATGTCCGGTGTTTCATCCCAGTTCCTTTGTTCTCCTAGCAACAGCTGATTCAGCCAGCGATGAGTCTTAGACCTGAGCCTGGACAATTAAATTTTTTCCTGTGGGAAATTAGAATTGGGACCCTGAGACTGTCAGTTCCTGTAGGGAGCCAGGTGGCAGGTCCTGGGGAGCCCAGAACTGCAGGAGTTACTTGAGGGCATCTGGGGGAAGGTATGCTGAACCATATGCAATTTAAGTGCAAGCAAAGAAGCTGACTTGTGGAAGGAAGGGCAGTGCAAACAGGAAAGGATAAAAAACAAATGGAATGAGAGAAAAAGAGAGATCGCCCCCTCCCCCAAGAACTTTTTAATTCCTTCAGGGACTATTTTTCCCAAAGCAGGTTTTCATGAAATCCTCCTGCATTTTTTTTTAATTAATCTTTTTATCTTGCTACAACTATAAACTTTTGTTCCTCACAGAGATTTGACTTCTGAGTTTGAGATAGCAAAAGGCAAAAGATACCTTTTGCTTTTCAAGGGGCAGGTGAACTGGCATTGAGAAAGAGAATACAACCTTGAGGATGAAGGAAAACACAAAAAGAGCCTTCAGAAACTGCAAAGAGAACCAGAGAAGATCAAGGTGTGGAAAACTGCAGAGGGAGCAGCCCCCTGAAGCTGAGGGGAGCTGGGTGAAAATGGCGGCCTTCCAGACACCCCATTGACTCGGTGCCCAGTCGGTCTCATTTATCATCCCAAGAGCCAATCAGCTGCTCATCACTGCTGCACAGAGAGAGCATCAAAGGGATTTAATAATGGTTGGCAAATGTCAAATTACATTGAATCTACACCAAATTCCAGACATTTAGGGCTGCGTAGTCATTAACAATCAATTAGTGCACTTGCTTTTCAGTCAAAGCATTTTTTTATATCCTCTCCTTTTCACAACAGGGAAACACATGCTTTGCTTCTTCTCCCCCTGGGCGCCTGAGCAATGCCTCCCTCCTTGAGCTTAGTCAGTGAAGGAGCAATTTAGACCGGTCCTCACGTGGTTGCATTTCCTCCTTGGTCCCCCACCGCACGTTCAGGTGTGGAAGGAAACGTTAAATGGCGTTTATTTCCGTCCTGCCTACAGGGCCTAAGGGAAGAGAAACTGGTCGTTTCTCTCTCTTTCTTGGGAATCGTGAAGTAATAAAAGTAGAGAGGATGTAGGAAATCATCCAAAACCTTTTCTGAGATGGAAGCGGGGGAACTTTGACTTTTCCTTAAGGAGCGATGCATACCAATTACGGAGCAGGGCTTCAGGCGACCTGGCTCACCTCTAATGGCCTGTGTTCTCAGGCAGCAGGATTACAGTCCAGCTACAGAGCCGTAAACATTTACCACAAAACAAGACGTCTCTCTATTGATTGCTGAGAATCTGCTTCAGTCTTCCCTTTCCAAATTAGCTCAGATTTATGACAAGTCCCTTCCGGTTCCGTGAGCCAATCACCTCATCCCGGAGGTGCTGAGGCCGGGAGGAGGAGAGAGCTGGAATCTGAATCCCACATCGCTGGAAGCGCTTTCACAACCATTTTGAAAATTCCTTTTGCCCCTATCTTTCCCTGCTAGGTCTTCCACGGGCCTATATTTAGAATAACTTTCTCAGAATATAGAAAAACCCATATTCTCCAACTGTGACATGGAGTCTTCCTCTAGATTAGCTGATAAAGTCTGGATGTGAAACTGGGCTTAGCGCCAAGTGCTTTGTTGACAGCAAACTCAGAGGTTCTCCAAGCTCTTAATCTCAGGGAACTTCTGCTGAAACCATGAACTTTAGTGGCATAAAGGTGGCTGTGGCCAAAGAAGGGGAAGGTTTAAAAAACAAACAGGATGTGACACGGAGGGCGTCTTTGATATCTCAGAAGCCAAAGCCAAGGACAGAGCTGGACTGTAGTCCTGCACCCGGAGAGGGTGAGTTTTGTTGAACGCTCCTGCCCCTCAACAGGAAACAGGTGCTTCTATACCCAGGTTAGGGCCTGGGTCTCTCTTCTCATCCAGCACAGTCTTGAGCTGCCAGGGCCAAATAAGAGGGTCAAATCAAAACCAACAAAATGAAAACTGTCCCACTAGAAGCCTTTTCTAAGCAAATACCCAAGGAAAGTTCATGTCAGTCTCCTTCCAGGAGAGGGTTTCTGGGACTTTGCCTGCTGTGCTACCTCCTTAGAAGCCACCCAGTAGCAGGAACTGGTGGTAGGTGGTGGCAGCAGCTCCCAGACAAAGGCAGTCTCATGAAAAGACACCATCCTCAGAGCAATCACACAGCTATATGAAAAGCTTATTTTTATAGCCTAAAAAAACTCGAAGAAACTTATTTGCTGTTGTAAAACGTTGCTTTACTTTGTCTGAGTTCTTTTCAAATTCTGAGGCACTCGGAAAATGACCCTGAGAGAACCTGTGAAAATGCAATTAGATGTGCTGGCACTGCCCCCAAAGATTCAGAAAATGGCATATTTGAAAACGAACCTTCCATGGTTCTGTGTAGGTGGTCATCACACTGCACTCTGAGAACTGAAGTGCATGGCAGGCTTCTGAATACATTTGAACAGAAGTTAGTTTCTACCCAGAGAATAATTATGTTGCTATAGCAAAGACTACCTGTATTATAATGCAAAGGACAAAGGGGATTTATGTTTGCTATTTTATAACCCTGACTCTCCCCATTCACTAAATAGCTATTTATAATTGCTAATGTGTCTTGTTAACAAACATGTCAATGGAGGGGCCTCCCTGGTGGCTCAAAGGGTTAAGTCCCAGTGCTATGAAGCATCTGCAGCCACTGCAGCAGGGGTTAGATACCCAGCCAGGGAGGTGACCCACATGGCGCAGCAGACCTCTCCTGTCTCACCTGCTGCTCCCCTCAGCAGTGTGTTTCAGTCATTCCTCCTGTTTTGCTCCCCACGCTTTCTCTGGTGAATCCTCTCATTCCTGCACCTCTGGCCTATACCCCAGTTCTTGTGTGCATAAATATATCAATCTTTTAAAAAAAAACATGTCAGTGGGGGCATGTGTATGGCCACTACGTCTTAGACAATGTGCATCTTCCAAACAAGCAGCCCGGTGCCCTGTGCATCACAGTGCCAGCAGTGAAGATGAGGTTGGATCCTCCTTATTACACTGTACTTTTTTTAAAAAAAGATTTATTTATGCATACAAGCACTGAGGCACAGGCCAGAAGTGTCGGGGGTAAGAGCATCCACCAGAGACAGAGTGGGGAACAGAACAGGCAGATTGACTGAAACACACTGCTGAGGGGAGCAGCAGATGAGGCAGGAGAGGTCTGCTGAACCATGTGGGTCACCTCCCCGGCCAGTGGCAGGGATCGAAATCATGCTTCAGTGGCTGCGTTGACTTCATAGTGCGTTTCTTAACCCACTGTGCCACCAGGGAGGTCCCACACTGCATTTTCTATCTTCACCTAAAAAAACAGGAAAGCAAACAAAACCATTCTTTTCATAGTGCCATTTTAAATTATGCTGAAAAGCTGACCTCCTCTAACTAGGAGTCAGTGACACAGTAAAGGAAGAGGAGGAAGAATCCCCAGGAAGAAAGGGCCAGCTCATTAAGACCACACCAGAGAGGAAAGTCCAATCTGGCTTTTGGAGCTAGTTCCCCAGTATGATTTTTGCAGCTAAAGGGAGGCAGGAAAGAGGATAAAAAGCAAGAAAAATCAAAACATAACAAGCAAACAAAAAGCAAAATTGGAAACAGAAAGAACTTAAAAGTTATTAGACTCAATGATGAGATATACATTTTGGCCATTCACTGTCACCATATACTACTACATTTGAGTGTAATTAGATTTTTCTCAGCAGACATAGAAAATGGTTTCATAACAAATTTGACATTGAGTCAGTTCATTTAAAGTTCCAAGTGGCAAATCTTTCCACGTTTGTTTCTAGAAATTCACCAGACCATGTAAATGTGATCAGGGTGTGTATGTGGGCTCTTTGACCAGAAATCCCATAATTCCAGCTGAAGTCCTCTTCAGAAGAGCCTGCAGACATAATCCTAGAATATACGCTATTGTGGAGAGGTGGAAAATGCATTATGGCTTCTTTGGCTCTGGAATGATTTAGAGCCTACAAATGAAGATCCTTTAAATATTCCCCCAGTGACTCCACTACACCCCATCTTTAGGAAGCTGTTGCTTCAAGAAGACTTGAATCCAACAACTAGAGATCATTGTCCAAGGCAATGACATTGGCTTGGAGCTGTTTCTTGTGATAAGCTCTGCAGACCTAAATTCCAGTGGATTCTCATTTTGATCACTTAGGAGACACTGCCAATAATAAAACATTGCTTCAGCCCCTTTGTAAAGTTGTTGGTTATCCTGTGGTTCCAAGTGATGGGCAAAGAACTACCTTCCTAACTACTTTCCCCCCTTCACCTCCTGAGTCCCAAAGCTGACCACCTATTTTTATACATTTTTCTTATCCATCATCCCCATATCGCTCACTCTTTGTCTTTAAAATATTTCCTCGTAGAAGATTGGAATTAAACTCATTCACATTCAGATATACATGGTGGATAAAGCATAGAAACATTTAACTCTACCTGGCTAACCACTGTTTAAAAGTAGAGAAACTTTCAGGCAAGAAATAAATTTTCTATAATAGAGTAACAGATACCTGCAAGATGCTTGAAAAATCTGTTGGGGGCTGAGTTGCTTGTTTGTGTGTTGGCCTGGGGCCATAGGAAATATCCTTCCTCCCATGAAGAAGCAGTTTCTGAAGCCATGCCTTGCAATGAAATGCTCTGGGCATTGACTGTTGATTGGGGGACAAGAGGAAAAGGGTGACTTCCTTGATGCAGTCAACGCCTAATATTCAGGGCTCCATTCCAGAATAATGGCATGAGCTGGCCCCGAGCCCATCCACTGAAAGTGCCTCTCCCCCAGGGAAGATGGATGTTCCAGGGATGGGAGACAGGCAGAGGACGCTCACTGCCCTCACTCGTGGCCACATTATCTTCCTCCTAAGAGACCTCTGGGTCCTTAAGTAACTTCCCAGTCATCAGATCAGTCTTTATTAAATTTTCACATGCACTTAGTTTTAGATTCAATTTGAAATGAGCTCCAAGGAGCATCATATGGACTAAATAATTAGCTAAAGCAAAATGGAACAGCATAGATTTTAGAGAATGGGACCGAACAGTACCTCTCTAATACCACCGGCAGTAATGGACGGTTTTAGGGTAACACAAAGGTGAACATTTTTTATCTTCAGCTATATATTTATTTTCATTTGTATTTGAAAGGAAAATAGCCAAAGCAGTGGTCTCAGGAACATTTTTGCTTAGCACAAAGCTAAAACAGATAATCAAGGATGGAAAAAAAATGGGTTGATTTTTAAAGACAAACGAAAGAATAGAAAAATGGCAAGGCAGTGGTATCACAAGAATCTTGAAGGTTACAGTCAAGTGATATGGCTTAAGAACCACCACCAAGATCACTACATTACCATGTAGGGACAACCTGGGCTTTAGCCCTGTTCTG
Organism: Galemys pyrenaicus; assembly: GCA_019455555.1. Classification (NCBI taxonomy): domain Eukaryota; kingdom Metazoa; phylum Chordata; class Mammalia; order Eulipotyphla; family Talpidae; genus Galemys; species Galemys pyrenaicus. The sequence continues at coordinate 6,913,803 of JAGFMF010011501.1, forward strand.
CAAAGTGTGAGCTGTATGATCTTGGGCAAGTTGCAACCTCTCTCAGCTGAAGTACAATAGTGGCATTAAAGGAGATCGCCAAGACCCCTGCCAATTCTAGCATCTAGTGGTGGTGATTTATCTGTATTATAGGTTGCCGTCTATATATATTATAGGTTGACCAATAAGGAGGAAATGGGGAAATTAAACCAGTCTTGCCAGTAGTGGTGTCATTGTTAGAAATAAACATCGAGTTAGGTCCTGGTTACTCAGAAGCAGTGAATCGTGAAAGGAAGTTCACTGCCTTGGAGTCAGGGGACTTAACGCACCAGCCCTGCCTCCTGTGTGTCTCTGAGCCGTCACACAGTCACATGCTTTCTGAGAACTCATTTCTCTATCCATGAGGGCAAAGGGTCATGGTGGGGAGTGATACCTCTTCCTATACTATGCAGTCTTGTTGGACAGCTCAAAAGCAGTGACATGAAAAATTCTGTATAAAACTTGTTCTTCCACCCTTTTGTAACTGTCTTGTAACTTCATTATTTTTAAGTACAGTGGCATGTATAACAAATTTAGGATCGAGCAGAATTTTTAGAAAAGTAACGGGTAAAAGTCCAGCCAGCCAACAGTGATAGTTTTTAATAGCTCAGGTAGTATGTTTAGTGTTGGAGAAGGAACCATGAAGTGCCTCACCATGCATAAGCCAGGCTGCCATCACCTATCAGTCAGCTCAAAATCTTGTTCCAGGTAGGTTTTTAACCATGCCCTCTTCTAAACCTGTAATCGTAAGTGGAAGATGAGCCAGCTAGACAAAATTATTTCTCAATTCCACTCAGCTGTGCTTTTTACAAGGTTCCTTCCCATGTGCCTAGAACTTCCAGTTATTGATAGATACACAACCTCAGCTTGTGTCACCCTGTTTGTGCACTTAACTCCCCTAGGGCTATACTTTCAGACCACTGCAAGTTAAAATCGAATTACAATTATTTTTGTGCTCACTAATTTACCAAGCCTGCTCTATGGCCTGCTATAGCTAGAAGGTGACACAAAGAACTGCAGCATCAAAGCAGGAAGGATACTGTGGAGAAAGAAGAGTCACTCAGTATCAAGTGTGGAGCCACTTAGCACAGGGCCATGGGGCCCCAGTCTGGAATCCTCTTTGAATTTGTATTATGTTGCAAGTATGGATGCTCAAAGTTGGTGAAGTGGTTAAAGTATTTTTAGACATAACTTAAACAAAATTCTATCTTTAGACCTAGACCTTCAATTGGCCATAATATTCAGGTATGGAAATCATTTTGTTACCTTGTACCAAGTAAGGTATACACTTTTGTCCTGAACTTTCCAGCATAGTTTAGATTGTCCTCCACCTGAAATGACCATTGGATACTTTCACAAGTCAAACTTACCTTTACAGAACAATAAGGCTTGTTCTAGGCAATACTGCAAAGCTATCTTGTCCTGCCTCACAGAGAAATTCCTAGGCAACGGACTTTGGTCATGAAAATTAAGGATGCCTCTGGTCACGGAGCTGCTGAATGACCAGAGTCTGAAGAGAAGTCTGTAGACTTCAGACCAGTTTCTCCCCCGTCCGTGAGGGTGGGTTGTTGCCCAGCTCGGTCATCTGCTCAGGAGATACGGCAGCTGACATGTGCGATTTACAGAGACCTTTTCCCACAGTACTTACTGTTCTTGTTACCTTAAGTTTTATTTGAGCAAAGACACCATCTCTTGGCTTCCAAGCCTCCTGCAACACTCCTCGCACATTCTTTCCTTCAGACACAGATGAGCCGTACCTGTGCTAATACAGCCAGTTCAGTCACTGCGGCGCGGTCTTCAGTGTGAGCAATGATTGAAAAGCTTGGCAGATTCATCTGATGCTGACTTACGTTACTTACCATTGTATCCATTTCCATAAGGCCAAAGCATGAAAAGAAAGCTGGGTAGCACCATTGCATGCATGTGACAAAGGTGTTTATGGCTGTTTCCAGTGAGAGACCCTATTACCTTGGGGAGTACCATGCAAAGGGGTGTTGGGAGATAACACTCACATTCTCTGCTTTCCTCCTAATTTTGATGTTTTTTCCCCTGGAAGTCATGTGGAAGAGATTCTTAGTCAGTGTTCTTTCCAGTTCTAAGAATGTTCTCCTGTCCTTTCCTCTCTCTCTCGTTGTATTTGCATGCCTATATTTGCATGTACCTTCTCGTATTATGTATAGGGACCCAAGGGTGTCCCCCTCTGGCCTGGCTAGCCCTTCTCCACTTTATTAACAGCCATTTTCTGTAAAGCAAGACTTCCACCCCTCACTAAATTATTTCCTCCAGCCTCCCCTTTGTTCCTCCTCCCCAAACTGCTTTCCAACTGGACACTCCTATAGAACATTATCACAGAACAAACTTTCCCCTTCTCTCACCAAATAAACTACTACTTTTAATAAGCCTCTCCTAACCCTCTACACAAACAACATCCCATAACCCACCTTGTCTTAAAATATTGCTTTTCATAACCTCCAACCATTTTTCCCTCCTTTCCTCAAAGAAATTAACTGTTTTCAGTGTTTTCTTATTTGGGCACTGAGCTACCTCACTGAAACCATAAAATACACACACACACACACACCAACAACAACTTCCCAAAGAAAAATGACCTAATACAATCATTTGCTTTCATTCTGAGAAAGAAAATTCTTGTGAAGTAGGTTAAGACCAACCCTTGTCTCTCTCTCAGGATTTTTTCCTTCTCAGTGAAATTAGCTAAGGAGAAATACAGTAAAGCATTCCAAGGCCAAACACATTCTACTGTTTATTACACATATTACATTCTTAAATAAAAATGCGTCACATAACATTTTTTGCATAGATATCTTACAATATACCAATTTAAAAAAGAATTATGAAACAGACCAGTAACAAAAATAAATTTTTTCTTCATTAATAATTTTGTAACATTAACATACCACCATCATATAATACAAATAATAGTTTTAAATCTTAAGACTTTTGTACAGCAAAAAAACTTGACAAAGTAATATATTTATATATATATATAAAAAGCTTAAAAAAAATAAAATGTCAAAAAAAGGCATAACCAAGGGCTATAAGACTGGGTACTTCTGTGATATATTATAAATACCAGAGAAGGCCTGAGAGAATGTGACGGGGAGGTGGGGGAGGGGAGGGACTGGGAGTAGGTCTCTCCATACACACTTGTTAGACACATCTGGCAAAAAAGAAAATGTATAGTGCAAAAATAAATTTCTTCAAGCCAACTGTTAAGAGGGTAATAGAGATTTGAAAGAAAAGTGGTGGTGGCTGGGAGGTTGTGTGGTAGGAGTAGGGAGGAGGAGAGAAAAGAGAAGGAATTTGGGGGGATCCGTGGAAAGGAAGGGGAGACTTTAAAAACATGAAACATTTATTTTTGCCTCTGTGTTAGCAAGGGGAGCTTGGCCATAACAGGTGTATTTTTCCTCCCTGGAATGAAGCAGAAGTGGAAAGATAATGAAATTAAACGAAGTCTGGGCAAAGATAGGAAATGCATGCTGGGGGAAAAGGAGGAGGAGGGGTTGAGAACCAGCCAATGAGCCCAAAAGCCTTTCAAGACCTAGTTTTTCAAAAATCATTCTGCCTATGGTCTAAAGGCCCAGGATTAAAATGTCCCCGTCCCCATCCTCAGCCCCTCCCCTCTCTGTGGAACTCCCAGTGTGATTTCAATATACTGGCAATTATAAGCATCCATCCCCCCCAAAAGATATTAGGCACTGGTGGCTACTCCTCTTAAACGTCAGTAGCCTAACTGTTTTCCTTCTGCGAAGGTACAACAGGTACAGGTGCATCCACAGCTAGGTGTGTGCACACATACCACCCTCATTTTTCTGACGTGGGGTCCATTTTATGGCAGTAGACAGAAGCTGGAGTCAAAGCAAGTTACGATTCCAAAGCTCACAGTTGAAAAAAAATTGTATAAACTGTCCCCAACAAAGAACGTATCAACCTTCCCTCAGGACCACTGAGAGGGAGCCCTGTTTGAAAAGAGTATCTGGTTCGGGAATTTTGTGAAATGACAGCCTAGGATTTCTCCATTTTTGATACCTGTTTCCCGAGGACTTACACATAAATGCAAAACACCAGAAGAATACAGTACTATATTGGAAGGATGCACATAAGAAAGTTAACTGCAGCTTCATTTTTCCCTTTTCTGGGATCTATTAGGAATCAGCAGAGATTTTTAAGAGTGTTAAAAGCAAGAGAAAACCCTGACACTTCAGACAGTTAGTCATGGGATCTCACATTTACAAGCAGTTGTTGCTTCCTTTGACACATTTTTGTTGTTCCATCTCAACTATTCCCAAAGATCCTCACTGAGGAAAGTAGGCCATCAGAGGCACTGATGTTCACGTGGGCTAACCCCTCTAAGTTTTCAATTTGAGATATAGCCATGTCTACCGAAATTCAATCCAGACCCAGGATGCAAATTTTCTCCTCCTGCCCACACCCCATACTTGGCAGACGGACACTTCTGGAAAATGCCAGGGAAAGCTTCCACAAGTATATTTCAACCAGGTCCTACGTAATGAATTTTCACTTTGGCAAAGATCTGGGTGCAAAATCATGGCCAGAAATGCTGGCCCTCGGGAGGTTGAAAAAAGAAGCCGTGAACCTGATTTCTGCAGTTAAACATGATGCATCTCTCTAACTTTACCTACCTTCGTCCTTCTCTTAAAACCAACTCATGCAAAAGAGAAGACAAAAGCACTTTGCACTGTACATTTTATGAAGTGACTTCCATAGGGGAAACCATTTTGAGCCAATAAAACTAATCCCTAAACTATGCTGTTTTTGCAATCTGGGTCCACTTCTTTTGGCTTTGCTAGAGAATTCAGGAGCAGTGGGGTAGCTAGAGACAGTGTTCTGAATGCTCTGGTTGAGCACCTTGGAAGTCCATATTTCCCCTCTGACGCAAGTAGACATGGCTAATCTGGAAGCTTATCCCAAATGAAAGTCTTTGAAAAATCTCCTCTGGCTTCTAGAGTCAAAGAAGATTTTTTAAAAATAGGAATCAGTTCTGCTAATCATGCATGAGGTTGGCTGTCTTTTTACCCTGTTATAATCAGGCAAAGATGTAAAAAGGACACAAGAGGTACAGGAGGGGAGGAGGTGGGGTATTTGAAGGAGTCAGCAGGGGAAAAGCACATAGAGAGAAGGAAATGGTCAGCGTGAAGTTCATCTTGGGGTCTCCAATATTTTTATAAAATGCAGCTTTGTCATGGAATCTGAACATCTCTTTTTCTGGACATAATACTCATCACCACCAGGCATTAAGCTGGGTTAATTAACCATGGGTTGGTTAACCATCAGTGGGGCAGGAAGCCAGTAGCTAGGAGCAGCATTATAATTACAGGTTTCCACATTTTTTGACTTACAGTCATGTGGCAGGAGAAAGAAGCACAACTTGAAATAAAGAAAATTGTCCATGGCTTAGAAACACTCTTTTTCTATACATCAAACTCTGAACCCTGGATACAGCGTGCTTGAGAGGACAACCACCAGGGACACCAGGCCAGGTTTTGTTTCAAATTTAGAATCCCCTGGAATGTTAGGAGGTAACAATTTAAATGAGCAAGTAGTTTAATATATTTCATTCCTTAGCCAATAAAGCACTGTTTTAAATTACCTGTCCTCTTGAGCGCAACAGACCTTCAGGTGAGTTTTTGGAAAGCCCGTTCTCTTTCACAGGCTCTTCCCCACTATCTCTGCCATTTCAGAGATGTGGGTATTCTGTCACAAATCCATTTCCAAGATTGGGGCCACCCCCGCTCCCATGCATAGGACTGGTTATCATTCCAAGATGTTCACTGGGCTAGAGAAGAACAGTTTCAAAGCCATACACATAGCACCCACCAAATTCTCAGGCCAAATCTCACAGTCGACAAAGGACTCTGAAGCAAGCCAGCCCACCATCTCGGTTCACCACCCTGCTTCGAGAAAGGTCAGGAGCAGATTACAAAGGACCTCACTGATACAAAAAGAGAGAGGAATTACCGAACATTTCAGACACTAGGAGGACCAAAGGGCCTTTGTTCTGCCACATTCAAATGAGATCTTTTCAAGACCACAGATGACAACAGGGAGCAAACGAGTGACGACGCGGTGATTGCTCTTTTGCTTTTTTTTTTTTTTTTAATTTTCCTTTTAGTAGAGCCTTGCATTGGTCAGTTCAAAAATTAAATTAATTAATAGAAACCCTTAATAACAGCATTCTGAGAGGCCAGAGCAGCTCCAGCCGGGGCGAGGACATTTGTAAATCATGGCAGCCACAGCTAATGCCATCACCGGTGTGCGTGCATCTGTGCTGGAGGCTGCGATAGAAAGGGGAATCGAGGAACCAACAGAATCTGGGGTATCTAAAGTTTCATCTAGTGCACTGACTGGAGGCGCCACAGTTTAATACAGCTGAGGTTCAAGGTCCCTCACGCATCCTGCCTCCAGAAGGGATGCACCACACATTCAAATATAATCCCAAGGTACGCCCTGATGGACTGGCCACAAATGCAGTAGAGAATTACAAGATTGTCAGCAAGCAGTGCTCCAGAAATTGTTTCTAAGTCATGTCTAGTTTTAAATCTTTGGAATAAAACTGATTTTTTTTTAATACCCTCCAACTAACATATACATAATTGCCTCCGGCAGATGGGCAGATTTTGTGTGTGTTGTGTTTTAGGGTGGTTTTTCATTTTTGTTGTTGTTTTTGGTCTGAATTGAAAAAAGGTAAAAGAGAAAGAAAATTCTAAGGGCCAGACCTCAAAATGCCCCAAGTGTCCAACTGGCAGCTACAGCATTTGTGATAAGGAGGCTCCTTTACCCTCAGACGAGTAGTTTCAACATTTCACTGAAATCAAAAGTTGCAGAAAGCTGAAAAACCAAATGCCAAGGATCTTGAAGGTTGCTGTCATAAATATATTTGTGTTTCTTATATTATTACTTCCTTTTAAAGACTTCAGTTTTGCATCCCAAATAGGTATGGGTGGTAGTTTAACAGTCAATGAGTCAAACAGTCAGAGGAGGGCAGAGGGGAGCCAGCTGGTATGAAGAAGCAGCAACTGTGGGCGGACCAAATGCCACTTTTGTTTTTTAGACGTGTCTCGAAGGGATGGTCCCAGAATATACAAAATATACAATCTGTCCTAATAACCACCCCGCTTGCTTGCATAGGCCATTTAATGGTCCTAAAGGCAGTCTTTGGAGTTGAGGCCAGTGCCAGCTAGCTAAGAATGCGGGTAGAGACAGAGACTGGACGTGTGTGTGGGATGGAGAGTGAGGAATGTCAGCCCCCTGGAGTCAGCTTGCAGAGTGAATGTGAGGCCTCTGTTGATCCTGGGTGCTTTAGGTCACAAGTCATGTGGGCCTAGCTGGTTAAAAAAAAATAAACAGAAATGTGTCCCTCTCTCTAGACAGACCGTGAAGGAAACACCTCAGCCCTTTCCTTGCCGGTCAACCCTCCGTTCCCACAAAGGCATTCTGAATGGAGTGTTTTAACAAGTGGGGTCCTATGAGCTCAGTGGGTGTGAGAGAGGAAGATAGGATGACAGTTTTTGAAGCCACTAGACTTGGGAGGCATCCTCAGTTTTCCTCACACCTGGAAAGAGTGATTTTTTTTTTTTTTTTTGGCTTTTTGTCAGGTCATAACCCAGAGTTAGGTTACATATGCAGCTGCCCTTTGAGACTAGCGACATCTATGCTGAGACTGGTTATAGGGTGGCCGTGAAACCCAGCACAGGGTCGGTCACTCTGAGCCGAGACCATGATGCCTCAAGGAGGATGAGAGAACTGTGATGTCCCATCTGATTGGCCGCTTTGAGAGCTGGACATCCAGGTGCCGAGAGAGTCCTGGAGAGGTTTAGTCCATGGAGAAAAGATAAAACATTTAAGCTTCCAAATAAGCTTTTCAAGTTTTCGTTAGCAAAAACAGAGAGATTAAAAAGAAAAAATCTAGCACTGGCAATAAAGTGAGGCTCAAGGGATACACTGTGATTTATCATCAAGGACTTTATTCTCTTGGCCACTTTGCAGTCATGCTAGAAGTTTCCAGAATCCCTAGTGCATATGGTGTGCAAGAGTCAAAAAGTAAGAAAAGAAAACTCCTCCCTGGAGAGTGAAGTCTAGAGAAATGCAGGCCAGAAAGGTGTTAGGTGTTATTCCAGAGTCTGCCGCCGCTAAGGCCGTTGGTATCGACTCGAAAGATCTCGATAGTACTAAGTAGAACCAAAACCGATCAACAGTTCTGTGAGGAAGTTGGACGCACGGAATAGTAGGACTTTTCACACACAAAGGACAGATAAACCAAGAGTTAATTTTGGCTACCAAACTGCAATTTGGTTTTCTAGGTCATTTTCCCCCAACTATTTCAAAAGAAACATTAGTGCTACACAAATGCAACTTTAAGACGTTGTATTCTCCTATCAAGTTGCACTGAGAAGCGAGTTAAATAAGCCCCTCTTACTGCCGTCCACCTGCCGAGACATCACATCCATTTTCTTTGATTTCCATTGGCAACAGCGGGAAATAATTCCAATAGTGCTGGAGTAAGCAGCCAGTCTGCCTTGCTGAGTTCACCTGCTTTCCTTCTTCGTCTTCTACCATCTGGCTAGGGCAAGGCATAAAGAATAGACGTATATATTTTAAATATAGCTGAGTGCATGACAGTGTGTGTGGGTCTGTGTGCGTGCGTGTGTGTCTGTGTGTGGGTCTGTGTCGGTGTGTACACAGAGGGTTATAAGTGAGAACTTTCTTCTGGGGGTAGTGGGTCCCCACTTGAAGTCCAGCCCCTGCGCCTCACGGCATTTCCTTTAGTTGACAGCCGATGCCTTGGCAACTCTGGCCTTCCGGGTTTTTAGATATGTCTCTTCATATGGAGGGCAAGATGGTCAGACCTGGAAAAACACCTAGGAAATATAAACAACAACACGGAGATGAGAGATGTGCAGGTAAGGACCTCAACTTCCATCACCCTTAAGAAAATGATTAACCCTCCCCCTCGAAGACATTGTAGATTTCATCCCTGAGCTCTGCCTTGAAAGCCCAGAAATGCTGCCAGGAATACTGGCGAGGTTTAAGCAGATACTCTAGATGCCAGCCAAGGAAAAGCATGGACAAGGAAGCCTACTGAATGAGTGTGGACTAGCAAGCAGGCAAGTGAATGGTGTTTCCTAATAGAATCCCAGTAACATCTTCAGCACCCTTCCATGGTAAGTACGCACGCTCCTTCTGTGCGTGTGTGTGGTAAGGAAACTAAGACTGGGGTGATGGAGCTGGCATGACACCAGAACTCTGGCAGACCTGCCAGCCCCCTCTTTCAAACTGCTTCTTGGTACTGAGTGTCTACCAATAAGTGCGTCCCCAGCTCAAAGCAGGTGTAGCAGTCATCGTCATTGCCTCCCCCTTCCTCTGGCCCCAGCAAGGCCTTGGGGTCAACTCTTCTGCATTCTCAGCTATATGGGGCTGCCCCTCCTCCTAAGGCGAGAGTCCTGGCCACAGTGCACTGCTAAAGACCATCGTGTGGCCCCTCAAGGTCAATCTGATGAAACTACTGGAAGAGAGCTCTGTGTCCATGGGAGCTGCTGAACTACTAAGATTAATGCCTGTAGCGGCTGGTATTCATATTGCTCCACGGGAAGTAGTACTGCTTGAGAATGAAGTCAACAGAGGAAAATGAGGTCCTGGGGCAGAAGGAGAAAGCAAGAATCCTGATGATGACATCTGTGAATATGGAACCAGCCAAGCCCAGAGACAACTGAATTCTGCTGTTCTGAGTTACCTGAACCGATGAGTACCCTGTGATGCTTACACCAGTCTGAGTCAGATTTCCGGACCGTATAACTAAGGGAGTTGGCATTTCCAGATCCCTGCAGCCTAGCATCCAAGGTTCTGGCTAGAATCCCAGTGAAGTCAGCTCAGAGACAGTGGTCACTCTGCGCTCTGGAAGTGTGCTTCCTCTGGGTCTTTCTCTTGAAACTGGCCACTCTGCTCCCTGTGAGAACATTCCCAGACTCCCCTGAGGCCCAAGACAATAACGCAGTCCAGAATTGTCCTCAGGACATTAGCAAGCTGCCCTGCTCAAGTTAGCAAGGTTTCCTGTGCGGTGCAGGATTTCCCTGTGTTTGTTCATTCTTAAAACAAACAAACAAAAAACCACCCCATCCCCTACTCCAACCTTTCCACACATTCTGTGTGTGTTCATTTTTAAATAGGTGCATGTGCAGGACAGAATCTCAAGGAAATGAAGCAAAACTGAATGTGGTAAAATGAGAACTACAAAAGAATAGGGAAAGTATTGTACAAAACAATCTAATCCAGTAACATGTAAATAATAGTAACAATTCTAATCACATCCATTTATTTCAGGATTTTGCTTGATAGGAGCAATATATGTGGATATTGCCTTAGAGTTTGACCCAAAGAAGACTGATTTACAATAAAACAAGTTACTTTTAAAAGGAAGCACTTGATGTCACTGGTACATAGAGAAAGCAATACAGACTCTGGGAATTTAGCATTTAACCCATCTCCGTCCATCCTATTCTGAGTCTTGCCTACTGCTGATTCTCCTTCCTTCTCTCCCTGCTTCTTTCGTTCCAACAGCCTGGAGAGAGAAGATCTAAGTTGGGATGTTCTTTTTGTAGGTCTTCCCTTTTTAAAGTCAACATCCTTACCTGAATCCTAGAAAGTAGGAACCATTCTTATCCCCAAAAGGCAAAACCAGGATTTGAACCCAAGTTGTCTGATTCCTGGGCCTAGCCTCTTAGCTAACCTGTTTTTTAGACAGAAAAAGGAGACCTGAGTTTTTAATTTAAGGACTTTGCAGTAAGTAGAATTATGCACTCCCTTTACCCATACTTACATCTAATCCTTAGAAATCATGAATATGTTAGGATATAAGGCCTAGAAAAATTAAGGTTATGGATGGAATTAATCTGCTAGTCAGATGATCTTAAAATAGGGAGATTATACTGGATTAACAGGTTAGGCCCAATGCCATGGCCAGGGTCATTATAAATGAGACCAGGACCTGAGTTTGGTCCTGGGGGGGATCAGAGAGATGGCAGCATGAGGACTCACTAGCTCTGATGAAGGAGGGATGGAGTGAGGAGCCAAGCAATATGGGTAGCCTTTAGAAACTGGAAAAGATAAAATATTCTCCTTAGGCCTCCCGAAAAAAAGGAACCAGCATCCCTGCCGGTGGCCTGATGTCAGCCTAGTGAGACCTGGCAGTACTTCTATCCCAGAGAACTGTGAGATAATATATTTGTAAGATAAATAATGACAATACTGCATTTGTGGCAACTGGTTCTGGCCACAGCTAGAAGTTTGTCTGGCCTGCCCTAAGCAATAGGACATGAGAAACAACCCAGCATGCACCAGGATGCCCACCCCAAAGCAGGCACCTGTCTGTCCAGAGGAGAAACACAAGGCTTTGTGACAGCAGGAAGTGAAGCAGAGGTCTTGGCAGTGGGTGAAACCTCTTTCTTCTCCTTTCCTTTCTAGATCCTGAGAACTTAGGAAAATAGTATTCTTGATACAGTATTGATCTGAAGTATTCACCCAATAATGTATGTGTTCTGGATTTATTCTGCCTTGGTTAATTGCCTGCTCTGTGCTGAGTATCTAGCAAATGTGTCTAAGGATGTATTTTTACCTTTCAGATTCTTTCAGGGGGAAAAAAAGTGAAAAAAACCAAACCAAATCTTTAACACAGTATGAAATGTAATTGCACCCTTCCTAACCAAACTAGCATCATTAGTTCAAATTTTAGGAACTAGATGATGCTCAGAATTAGACTAGGTCCCTCACCACTGGGGTTTTTATTTAAATTCAATATACCAGCAAGATACTTAGCTGTGATTAATTTGTATTTATTAATTTATACTTACTGAGATCCACACAGGAATAGTAAAAGGTAACAGATAAACCCAGCATCTAGAAATGCAGAATCAAATAATTCTAAGGGTAATATACCCCTAGAGGGTATTTATGACTATACAGCAGTCAAATGACCTTAAATAAGAAGGTCTTTAATGATTGAAATTTGTTCATTACAGAAAACGAGGCAAAGCTCTACTGTCATTTCTCTTGCTTATGAAAAAGATACACTCGAGTCATATGGGCATTGAGCCAGTGGCAATCCTCTAGGGCAGAGACTACTGCCATCTCTTACCATCTCCAAGAGCACGGACTCAAAGATCAAAGACTAAAAGTACGTCCTGTAGATAGCCCAAGACCTTGGAGGTATCAGCCCGGAGGCCAGCTGCTTGCACACAGCTGTGTGGGCTGGGAAGACAAAGGCTTCTAGATCACCACTGGTGGAAGAGGCCACTGCCCACCCTCAGCAGCCTCAGGCCTCTGGACTGAGAAACAAGGCTCACTGGCTCCAGCAGCCAGCCACTCAGTAGGCTGTGCCCGTGGTCTGGCTGCAGGAGATGGCTGAGCCACCTCACCATCAGCTCCCCCAGTCCAACCTGAAGCTAGAGGTCATAAAACCCAATGTCTTCAGGAGCCCAGGTAAATGAAGGCAGTGGGCCCAGTGTCAGAAACACACAGCACCGTTGGCCTATCTGAGTGGCGTCTGGTTAAGGCATGAGTACGAAAAAGTATCCCTTTTCCATCAAAGGAAGTAACAGAGCAAGCAGGATGATATATGGCAACCAATGGGCCACTTCCATTTGGGGGAGACCATTGGGCGTGGTGGGGGCAGTGAGCAATTAGAGATCATGTGGCCATCACCGTGGGAAGTGATAACTACTCTGTCCCAGGAAATTATGGCCAGGGGGAACTTGAGCCCTCTGTAGCAGGTCATCTGGTTTTTTGTTTTGTTTGTTGAAGGTTTATTTAACTATGCACACAAGAACTGGGGTGCAGACCAGAGGTGTGGGGGCAAGGTGAGAGGAGTCACCAGAGACAGAGTGGGGAGCAGAACAGGCAGATCTACTGAAACACACTGCTGAGGGGAATAGCAAGAAAGGCCCGGAGAGGTCTGCTGTGCCATGCGGTTGCCCTCCCTGGCTGGGGATTGAACTCATGCTGCTGTGTCTGCGGATGCTTCATAGTGCTGTGCCTTAACCCCTTGTGCCACCAAGGGAGGCCCAGGTCACCTGTCACCTGTTCTTTTTTTTTTTTTTTTTTTTTGAGAAGTCAGAAGTACAGCCATTTTGTGACATCTCACAACTTTAAATGTTAGCAAAACAATCAATAGGGTAGATTTTTTAAATATAGCCTATGAAGAAAAGAAAATAAAGTCAGCTGTGGTAGTGCTGTAAAGACAGCAAGCCCCAGTGGTAACTCAGCCTTTAAATAAAGCAGTCTGATGGCGCCAATGGCGGCAGACCAGGGGGTCCTCCCACGCGCACACCCGTGCCTCTACTAGGATTCGGAGTCCCGCGAGGGCTCCGATGCCTTCTGTTTCTGGAGGTAGGAGTCTTCCAGAGAGCGCCAGCTCCGCGGTCACCTAGGCTTGCCTTCCATCTCCAATTCCCCATGCCGTCCCGACCTGCTCTATTCTTAGCACCAGCCCTGCAACTGGAGCACAAAGCACCGCTAGCCGCCGACACTGAGGAGAGTCGGAGCCCTCGTTCTGACACCACTGAGAAAACACTGAGCACGCCAGTACCCGAGGACTGTGAGCTGCTCACGCTCCTCCCCAAATACCATGTCAGAACTTGTGCCATCTGCTTAGCAAATTTCTAGGTCCAGAGACCACAGTGTATTCTGATGAAGAAAATACAGCCGGAGACCAAATTACTTACCCATCGCTGGCCTCTCCTTCACCGAAATATCAGTCTGTGTGAAGCACCTCGCCAGCTAAGTTTTGGACACGGTCAGATTTGATCCTAACGTATGCACTATCAAAAAAAGCTGTCTGCACTATCAAAATTCCTCGGTAAATGAACTGATTTGAAGAGAGAAATCTGAACTCTGGCAATTCCCCTGTAAGAACTCTGTCTGTCTCTAAGGACTGTGGTGACCTGTCATACACATCACCACGTGACACCCTCACCACACTTGTGGAGAGGGGAGCTTCGTGTGCGCCCACTACGGCCATGCTTGGATGACTCCCACAGACCTCCTCCTTGCCCCGGCCAATGTGATGTGATGCTCTTCCTCCACGCACAGTGGGCAGGCCTCCACGCACGGGGCTGCTTTATAAGAGCCAGAGCTAGAGATGAAGGAACCGGAGGATTCAAGCTGGGCATGGAAGGGAGCTGTCCAATGAAGAGAAATCTCACTAACGCAGACATTTTATAGGCGCGCAGCTGCTGAGTCATGCAATCAGGGGACTTCTAGGTACTGGGACAGGAATTGAGAGCAGATCAAGTTGGGGTAGCAGAAGAGCGCTCCAAGGAAATGAAAGACAATAGCTGCGTGAAGTGTATTTCCTCAGCCCCCGGGGGTGGGGGGATATCTCTGGCCTCCAGGAGGCAAGGGGGTCTTTATTTAGTGTGTTCAAGAAAGAAGATAAGAGGAAAATAGCCTCTTCAGGAAGAATGGGGGGGAAGATGAATGCTTCTTTAGAAGCTTCTTAAAGGCGCACCAAGTCAACTGGCCCACCCATGAGACTTGGCAGCCCTGCCTGGCTCTCTAAACAAACAAGGAGGTCCAAATCTGCTCCAGAGGAGGCCTGGTGAGCAGGAGATGCCCCACAGGCCTGGGGGAGGCAGGATGCAAAAGTGATCACATTTCCTCCCACGAAGAGCCAGGCCTCGGCGGACATCCTGCTTACCCCGCTGCCATCCAGCGAGCTGCTGGCCCAGCCAGGGAACCCTGAGGCTTTCAGGGCTTTTATCGTATTAGAAGCATTTTTCTCATCATAACCGAGACCTTTAGGATTGCATTAAAAAGATGGTTAATTTTCTTAAGCTTCCTTTTAAACACAGAAATAGGATTAGAAGGATAACACGCTCAGATGCAAGCCCATTATTTGATTATGTCTAAACCTAATCCTGCCTTCACCTTGGCCTGCAGAGTCTCCATTTTGGGGTTTATTGGTTGATAATGCCAGGGCTGTCAGATACTATTACTTGTGTAGTATCTGTGGCTACGTGCTCTTTCTTCCACTATCATATGCTGAATTGAATTACAGGATAAGTTCTTAAAGCCTCACCATCTTTTAGACCTCTGTACCTACTTTCAAAGGAGAATGACTGATTCAAACCCCCAAAGAATGGGCACTCTCTTCAGTAAATCTCATTTCTAATAATGCTTCAGTGGAAAGGCTTATAACTAACCTTCCTTCTTTTAAGCAGCCTTTCTATTCTTTTAGAGCATTAAGGATAAGGGAACATGGTATTGATGTTACTAGAAAGATCAGAAGCAGCAGCTCTAGGTGGTCCACCATTCTCTACCTGGTCACTGTTCACTTACACTAAAATAATCTGGCATATCATCTCCTTGTGGTGAGACCTGTGTCCCGCTGATAGCCAGTGACAAACATAATGCCTGGTTCAAACCTGCTTTCAGGAAGAACGTGTGTAACCGAAGCAAAAGTTGCTATCATCTCTTGTCAGGCAAGATCACCCTGATCTCACTGGCACTCTCAGTGGAGAAGTGAACGGCCTTCCCAGCTCCGAATCCTATTAGATTTGCAGAAATCCACGAGCACAGAGCAACCCACCCTCCGAGCCACATCCTCGCCTCCCCTCCCGCGCAGACAGCTGCTGCCCACTTTACCTGTCGCAGTGGTTGCACTTAAAGGGCTTTGCACCTGTGTGTTTCCTGTAGTGCCTCGTGAGCTCATCACTTCGTGCAAAACGCCACTCACACCCTTCCCATGAGCACTTGTAAGGCTTCTCACCTGCAAGAAGAGACAGACGGTCATGGTCAGAGGTCCGAAGGTGCGGCCACACACGTGCCAGTGGGCCTTGGAGGGGGCTACGCGGGGGCCTCGGGGGACGACATTTCTTAACGCAGTACGTCACGTTTTAGTCTCTTAGTGGTGTTTTTTTTAACCTTCCAAAGTAGTTTCACAAGATCCTCAAATGGGGAGCTATCATTTCAGTTCCCAGAGTCAAAGCATTTCCTTCGATGGGTGAGGGATCAGTTTTTATTTATTTTCTATTCCCTGGGGCACTTTGACCCCCACAGTGCAAGCAGAAAGGAAATGTGCTATTTTCATCTGAACCACAAATGCTTCTAATTCCATTTTTCTCCAGAACCTACAGTAATTTACCATTTCAGCCTTTTTAGCCTCCTCCCTCCCTTCTCCTACCACAGACGGTAGCCAGATAGTGACTGACAAGGCAAAGAGCTCAGGTCTCCCAGAAACACAGTTCCTTCCAGTAAACGAGAGTGGACGGGCAGTCGGGAGAAAAGGTGACAAGTCTAGAGTAAAGCGACAATCACTCGCCTTGTGGGTTCCTGGAATTTATGTAAAACACAGACAAAAGAGTCCCAGTTAGGAAGCCCTTCACTTCACCACTCCAGAGAGCTCGCATTAGAGAGAGTCCCACATTAATACAAAGTACTTCAAAAGTCAGTGGGAAGAGCAAGGTTTTAGCCACAGTGAGGTTGTTACAAGCATGAAATTCAAGCTCTTATGCTCAAGTGACCTTTTCGCACAGTAAATACAGATGGAGGGATATGTAAGAGAAAGTACATGACTTTTCCTTAGACCAATTTTTCTACGCCCATCAACGTCTGTCACCAAATATTTACTCTTCCCACCATAGGGTGGACTGGTTCTAATTAAGAGGAAAATAATCTTTAAAATCTCATGAAACCATGAGAGTAACTGAGAGGCAGGTGAGTACAGGGGGCTCGAGCTCTGAAGCCAACATTCCCAAGCTCCGCCGTCAGCTCTGCTTCTGTCTAACTCTGGGCAAGGGATACACCTCTCCATACCTCTGATTTCTTAGACATAATAATATATGGACCGCAAAAGGTTTGAACAGGACACATTAATTTATCTATTATATATTAGTTAGAATAATGCCTACTCATAAAATTTTCAAGTCTGGTAAATATAAACTGCCAACCCCAAATTTGAGAATACACCGGTGCCTCAGTACTATGACACCCCCATTATTTCTCCATTTTTAACAGCTAACCCTCAGTAGGAAGCACTTAAGGAAACTGCCCATCCCTATACCTGACCCACTTTCTTCTTTCCACCTCTTTCCTTCCTTTAAACCCAACTACAAAGTGTTCACAATTCTCTATTTGTATCACCTAGAATTGAACCAAACAGGATTGAAATTTTATTTCATTAAATCGGTGCCCCAGTGAGCCACTGCTCTGTAAGACCAGAGAGAAGAGGAAGGAGAAATGCTGGTATCTCCTTTCAAGGGAACCGAGAGGACATGAAGGAGGCTGGGAGCACAGGGGGAGACCCACTCAGTTTGGGAAGCCAGAAAAAAAAAGTCATTGAGCCGTGTTAAAAGTTCACCCTCTGGATCCTCAAAGCCAAGATTTTAGAAAAGTGCACCCGCCGAGGAGAAAGCAGCAGAGGGAGGGGTCAGATCCGCTCTGCAGCGGCACCTGGACCGGCTACGCTCCTTCCAGACTGTCCTTCCCTCTTCATCAGGTGAGCGTCCCCGGTTACTGTCAGGTTTAAATAAACTGGGCACAAGGTGAATACTCAGTTAATGTGAACTGCCTTTCCTTTCCCATTCACCAGTGTCCTGAGGCTTCTGAAGAGACAGGCTTAAGCAACTGTCTACAAAACTTCCAGCACTCAGGCTCCAGAAAGTCCAGTCTCACATGCTGAGAAGCCTCCATATTGGAAAACCGGGAGTCTTTTTCAGTGTTATTCTCTCAGTATATGGCAAGGACCAGAAAAACCGAGCGTTCTTGTAATCCCCTCTGAATGAGGGGATACTGAAGGGGAAACAGGCGACCCTGGTTGGAGACAGGTGTGTGCTCTGAGAGAGGCAGGTGGGCATCATTTACTTAGATGTGCTATTGATTGCCCATGAGGCTCCTGTACTGCAAGAATATCTGGCACAAACAAAAGATAAAATAAAAAGGGTAAGGTACTAAAAATTTCAGAAATTCAACATGCCCTCAACCCCCAAAGGCCTTAAAATGCCAAGTAAAACTGGGGGTTCCTGGAACCTTGGGAGCCAAACACACCCCGAAAGCAACAAGGCACCTGGAAATCCCCTGACGTTCCACAGCAACAAGCAGAGACATCCAGTCCCCAAAATCAATCCCACAATCGAACTAGCCCGTCCGTCATAGGCAACCACATTCTGAAGGACACAGGAAGGACAGAGAGAAAATGAAGGAGATTAAAGTGTCTTTGGGTATTTTTTTTTTATCTCAAAGTATTTGCTTTCCCCACTCTTGCTAAAATTTTTAAACTAGTTTATTGTTTTGGCAAATAATATCAGGGATCTAGTTATTTCCCTGAAGATAATTAGGCATTTGATTTATTCCCAGAACAAACCAACTATCCTATCTAGTAGCTATTTCCATGTCTTTCTTTCTAGGGCCCTGCCCCTCTGCACAGCATAGAAGCTACAGAGAGGCTCTGAATTTTCCATGTAACGTTGCTGCTTGCTGCAAGATGCTATATAGACCAAATCTTTTTCTGCCCTGAAAGTGTAGCCAAGTTCTAGCACAGCAATTCATCAGCTATTTTTCAAGTACCTGATTAATTTACCTGCAAGTTGCCTGGAAGGATCTTGTAGGTACTCAGACGCTTTTTCTTGCCTCCCATTGCTAGCCTCTACAGCTGCTACCTGTGACTCTGCTTTCCTCCCAGCTATCATCACCCACACATGATACCTTGTGATTGTAACAAAGTGCTGAGGAGCATGGGCACAGGGCACATGCACCTGTAATTGTGGACACCTGGACAGAGAAGCCAGCGATAAAAAGCTGAGATTCACATGGGCTAAGGCTTGGTCGTTGCCTCCCTGCCTGCTGGCCTGCCTGCAAGTCTGGCCCCTGATTCTGTCAAATATACAGAAGGCTTCCACGTTCTCTTTTCATCTGCCCAAATCAATAATGAACCTGCCTGGCCTGGGATGGTTGCACAGCATTGCCATTTCTGCAAATACTAGTAAGAAACGTAAAAGAACCAAGAAAGAACTCAGCAGATGAAAAGCAGCACCTGAAACAAGCAGAGTTCAGAAATCAAGAGGAGCAGACAAAAATACAAAGAATTGGGAGTATGACTTCATGTTTAGAACTCAGGAATAGTGGGTTAGGTTGGCCTCGTTTCCAGCTTCTCTTCCCACTTCCATAAACCAGTTTCCTCCTGCAAGCTGGGTCAGTGAACTTCTAGTAGCATGTGCAAGGCCAAAATTGCACCTTAGACACCGGTTCTTTGCCTGATGCTGGGGTATCACCTATGTGCATCATGCATATTAACTGTTACCCTAACAGCCTACCTGGTGATTTCTGCTCACTTTATAAATGATTTGGGTTTCTTTCTACATAAAAGAAATTAAGGCAGACAGGCAGGGAAGAAAGGAGGGAGGAAGGTGGAGAAGGAGGGTCAAAGAAAGAAAAGAAAAGGTAGTTCAGTTGTAACTGCAATAGATTTCACGAAAAACTCAGATCTTCTTGCTCACTCTGCCCTCTCTTTCATGGTCCCTTCTCTCTTTGCTCATCTGCAGATACCATCCACAGGGATAAAAAGAAACCATTATACACCATACCATCCTGTATGGCCCCTGGGATAATGCCCACCGCGCAGCTTCCTGCACCTCAAGAGTGAGGCAGGCAGATGGGGAGGAGTGTAACCCCTTAGGGCTGGAGTCCAGAGGAGCATGCTGGGAAAGGTAGATACATGACAAGAAGAATGGAGAAGAGAGCAAGACCAGCCCCCAGACAGCTCATCGTGCTTAAGTACAAGACACCCTTTGGTAACCTCTGAATTTTAGGGGGAATATCAAGAGCTAATTCTTCTCTCTGGAAATTAGCCCTGGATAACTTGTTTCCCGGGGAGGGAGCCCATGTTACCTTAGAAGTGATAATAAGTCTAATTGGGTATAAATAGATTTACAGACCTCTGAGGCCTCTTAAGCCGAGTTAAGGAAGCTTCAGAAACAGGATTGACACTTAGCAAGGTTGAATCATGACAAGAACTCTTGCTCTCCCACAAAATGGCCTCTGAAATGGAATGTGGTCGAAACCAGTGTGGCATTTCTTAAGTTCCTTACAAGGTAACTGCCCCTCCATCACCATTATCCAATCTGATTAACAAATAATAGCATAAACCCTCTTTTAAATGCACACTTTCAATCTCTATCCATCTATCTATATTTATGAATTGTATAAATGTAATACTAGTGTCCTAACATAGAAATTAAAAATAATTAAATATATATAGAAGTCATACATTTTCCTCCTTGTACCCAAATAATCTGTTGCATGCCCTGACCTCAGAGACTGCTGGCTTGTAGAATAAAGAAAGCAGAGGGAACAAGCTCCTGGTCACTGGGAACTTCTATTCTAAGTCAGCCCAGTAAGCATTCAAAAATGCAATTCACGCTCCTTTTTTTACCCTCCTCTCCCTTTCTCTCTCCTTTTTGTCCTCTCCTTTGTTCCCTTCCTCTTTACTCTTTATATTTCCACACAATTGTTTTCTTTGATGTTTCAATTTTATTTCATGCATCTAAAAAACACTCTGCAAAGGGTTCTACAGGCTTCACCAAAATACCAAAGAAGTTCATGACCCAAAGAAGGTAAAGAAGAAATTAAAAGTATAATTGCCCCAATGACTTCTTATCATGCTCAAAGGAAAGGTCGAGAGCCTATAAGGGCTGATAGTACAGGGGCTACATGACCTGGCTCCTGGCTAACCTTCCTAATCTCATTTATTACCCCTCCCCCCCTTTCACTATCTTTCATGCTCCTACCCCAGGGCCTTTGCACTTGCTCCACCCTCAGCCTCAACACCCTGGCTCCCTCTCTTCATTCAGATCCCTGCTCAAATGTCTCCTCCTCAGAGAGAACTTCTGCACCATCTTCTGTTAAATAGTAGCAGATTCTGTCACTTTGTTTCACTAAACTGCTTTGAAATTAGATTGTGTTTTGTTTGTATTATCTGCTTCCCCTACTAGAGCAGAAACACCATGTAAGCATCCTTTTTGCTCACTATAATACTAGCAGCTCTAAATGGGGGCCTGGCTCAATCCTGTGGAACACCCCAAGCAAATAAAGCATCCTGATTTGCAACAAAGACTCAAATACACACAGAGAGACAGGACAACTTGTGTGATTTCTGTCCTTTTCTTTCTAGGCACTGAACCAGTCTAAGAACAGGAAATGTTTGCCTCCTTTAAACTTGGCCATCCTCTGTGACAGGAACTAAAATGTAAATATGTACAACATACTAAATGTTCCCTCACCATCAAAGATCACTTCCATTTTTTCCTTATCAGCCTGAGTCTAAAAAAAGGAGTATCCTTAAAATCTGCCTTTAACCTTAATCTCTCACCTGGGATCACTATCTCCTGAGCAACATCCCCTCTGGGAAACCAAGTGCGTCATTTTATGGGGCTCATTTGTAAAGGTTCTCACTGAAGATGTGTTTGGGAGAGTGTAAGTGATATGTCAAAGGTATTGCACTATACTATAAATTGGCTTTAAGAGATAGCTCGTAGTGTGAAATATGAACACGTGTCAGACTCTTGCCTTCAAGGTTTAAAAGTCCCCTGTAAATAAATATCACTCAATGTAAATTTGCTGCATTTCCTGACTTCATGTTCCTAATCCAATTTTAGGGAGGCCACATAGAACTTTGGCATGTTCAGATTTGTGTTAAAATTAATTTTATCTATTACTTTGTATTTTGTAAAATGTCGTTACTAGAGTTCAATTATCTGGGCATGTCAAGGATCTACGCCTCTGAGGTTTTGGATGAGAAACTTAATATTTTACAGATCAGGAAATGGAAAAGCAAAATGGACAGGAGAATGAATACTTTGTAATGGATTTACACTGCCACTAGGTACATCCCGAGGAAATCAGCAAAGATCCATCAACTTCTTCTACATCACACTCAGCAGCACTAGAAAATTTAAGTCACCTGGGGAATAAAGACATTGAGAGAGAAAGTGTCATCAAGCTTTCTTAACATTGGTAACAGAGCGACTAGTAAACATCACTCCAAAGCTTGGCAACTCCTTCTTGGGGGATATGTGCCACAACCAAAAAATATTCGAGTTATCGACTCTGCTTTGGAAAATTGGCTCAGAGATTCTCTCAGATGCCAGCTGAATTTTAATTGTGTACATTTTTCAAGGATTTTAGATTTAGGTGATTGATGGAAAATGGAATAAAGTCATTATATTCCAAAATTTCAAGTACTAAAAAATAAAATTTGTACTCATTTATCGATGTTCCATGTTGATTTTTTCATTTATCCATTACTAGCGCACCCAAAAGCCTACTAGGTGCTAGAACCTAGGTTACTGAATTACAAAAGCAGCAATACAGCAATACTTTAAACAACTCACAAATACTTTCTCCTTTTTTTTTTTTTAGGGTTTATTTATTTATGCATACAAGCTGGGTACAGTTCAGAGACGTGGGAGGTGAGAGGATTCACCAGAGACAGAGTGGGGAGCAGAACAGGCAGACTGACTGAAATACACCACTGAGGGGAGCAGTGGGCGAGGCAGGAGAGGTCTGCTGTGCCATGTGGGTCCCCTCCCCGGCCGGGGGTCGAACTTGTGCTGCTGTGCAGCGGATACTTCACAGTGTGGCACTCAACCCACTGCGCCACCAGGGAGGCCCCTCTACTTTTTCTTTTTTTTAATGAAACAGTAACTGAGCTAGATTTAAAAATGGTTAGTTAAAAATGTTTAATCTGGCCCTCTATTATGGCGCTGGAGTTAAACCTCAGTGCTATCAAGCTATCACCAGCCACTGCGACATGAGTTCAATCCCCAGCCAGGGAGCTGACCCATATGGCACAGCAGACCTCTCCTGCCTTGCCTGTTGCTCCCCTCAGCAGTGTGTTTCAGTATGTCTGGCTGTTCTGCTCCCAACTCTGTCCCTGGTGAATCCTCTCAACCCCTGCACCTCTACCCAGTTCTTGTATGCATAAACAAATAACATTAAATCTTTTAAAAAAATCTATAATCTAACACTGGAGTGAGATATGACCCTTCCTTGTGAATGTGGAGATGTGAGAAAGCTCTGAGGTGACCCCCCTCCAGCTGAGTGCTGCTCTGTCCACAGGGGCGCCTACCCAGGCAAGGCAGTGGGGCTATGGTAACTAAAGAGCTGAAGTGAATTTTAATTAAAATGAAAAAGCTGCACAGTATAAGGAACATTTCCTATTCTTATTCTGACAGAACTACATTTAACATTAACCATGAAAAATTTAGCATAGGGATTTAGATATACTGTAAAATACAACACCCATTGGTTTTCAAAGAATTAGTCTAAAAAAAGAATGTAAACTATATCTCAGCTTTTTCATATTGATTTTATGTTAAAATAACATTTGGATATATTGGTTTGGGTACACTATATTCAGAAATTAATTTTGTCTTTCTCTTTACTTTAAAATATATGATGACTAGAGAATTTAAAAATACACATCTAGATTGTATATATTTCTATTTTAGACAGTGGTTTAAAATACATTGGAAATCTTCAGGCATAAAGTCTCATCCTTCCTAAACTTTCTCTATGGCCTTTGTTACTACCTTTCTTTCCAAATTCATAAACCCTAACATGCATAATCTGGGAAATACCTTATCTCTGCAAGCAAAGTAAAACACTTAGAGTTCTAGTCTGATTCACCGACGGTGAAAATATGGCCTCTTTGGTGTCACAAATTAGATTCAGCCAACATTAATTACAACAACACTTCACTGTTCAGTGTGTATTAGAACCAACAATTAAGGCTGAGTCCCTAAGACTCAACAGGACTATTAGGGCAGGCATCCTAGAGGAGAAAAGTTTCAATGAAACTTGGATCATTGCTCTAGGGGGAGAAAAATGGACTAGTCATCAGAAAAACAGAATCTTCTAGTTCTGGCATTGCCATATAATAGCCTTGAACAGTCAGTTACCTTCTTACTGACTTGTTTTCTGAGCGAAAAGGAAAGGCATAAAAAAAAAAAAAAAAAAAAAAAAAAAAAGAACAAAAATCCTGCCCTGCTTTCTGCATTTAGAAGATTCAATGAACATGGTACCTGGGAGTGAGTGGCCAATTACAAAGTCCCAAATGAGTCCAGAGAATGCCATGGGAACAGAGACCTCTGTCACCTGTGTGCAGGGCAGGGGCACAGGCTTCTCTGCGACACTTAAACTGAAGTCTGGTCATTGCCACACTGTGTCACCTCTCAGGCCCACCCTGCCCTGGCCAGGAGACACAGGGTCAAGCAAACCACTGGGGGCATATTCCACTTTTAATGACCATTAGCTTTATCTAGAATATTCCTTGGGAGGTGAAATGTCAGATTTTTGGTGAATTTGTATGAAATGTTGGAGGAAGACTATGTTGGTCATGAAAGCTGGCAGCCACCCCTGGTACTGGAATGAGTACAGCTGTTGGCAGCTCGAGCTTCTGCAACATGCGACTTGTGATTCCAAGACATGTGTGTTTTGATATCATAGCATGTTTTCCCATCAGCCAAGGTCTATCACAGGATCCCCAAAGTCAGACTGATCTTGTGATTAGTTAAAAATAGACACAGCATTCTGTTATTTTGCAGAAGACTGAGGGGTGTAACAATCCCCTCCCCCAACACAACAAAATCCCACAACTCTTAGATCTTTTAGTGATTTTCAAAAGACTGTAAATTCACTTAAAAATTTAGATAACAGTACTCATACCTCAAGCTATATATTCTCAAGTTGTGAAATAGGTCAGCATAACCATTTGGGGAAACTCACAGGAAATGTTTTCCTGGCACAATTTTTGTATTTTTTCCTTATCTTGTTTTTATTCTTTTTGTTGTTGCCATCGTCCAATATTAAGATTAAAAGTTTTTAAATAAACATTCTTTGATATGTATCCAAAGAAAGTTTAATGTCAATTTGGAAATTGAGGTGTATTTTGGTGATTAGCAAAATTACAATGAGGTTAAGTAAGAGCTGAATTTGAAGGAAGAGTTTTTAAAATATTCAACATTTTCCTTGCAAGATAACTACATCATGTGCAATTATCTGAAACTAACTTGTAGGACATTTCTTCCATTTAGTAGTAAAAATATTAATCTTCACATCAGGTTCCCACATTTCAGGTTGAGGTATTTAGGTTAGAATTTGATTGTTAAAAATACGAACTTAAAATTTACGGCCAATCTTCATTTTTTACATTTAACTATAAAGATGGCCGGATTGCAGAGGACACAGGTGAAGTAGTCTATTACTCCAACGTTAACCAAACTATGCATTTCTGAATTACCTTTAAAAATGTTCATGTTAAGGGTGAAGAGGAAAAACTGTGACTTTAGTGCCAATGAACATGTTCCAAGCACAAAGTTAATATCCAAAGGTGACAGCAAGCCACTAGCTACCCCTAGTGCAGAAGCGTGTCCTTCCAAAGTAAACCAGCACAGAACAGCAACCCTTGCTCAAATTCCCCCGTTTCAGAAGCTGGGGACTCTGGTGTACACATTCAAGTGAGTGTGGCAAGGAATTTATTCTTCCGTGCTGAGCAACAGAAAGAAAAGAATGCCTGTGGGGCACAAAGTTCTGAGGAGGGCAGGCTTGCCTGACACCTACTAGAGGGGATCTTGGGGAGCTGAGGGCCGCGTGGGAGGACTGGGCGCCAGAAGTCACGGAAAAGGTTCAGCGTGGAGTCCGGCAGAGGCGGGTGAGAAAGGGAGTCTAAAGCTACCGTGCTCCACCCAAGACCCTGGCTAGTCACACTGGCGCTGATGGCATCTAATCTACTGTGCTAGACACACAGTTTTTCTTTTTCACGAACAAAAACTTAAATATAAGCCAGAATCATTTACTATTAGGATGCAGCATTAATGCTTTGCTTCTCTGGGGTATGTATGAAAAGAGAGAGACACCTGATATAGAAAACCCACAGGAGTGCGGGACTCACAGACCACTCAGAACTGATTCGGAAACTTTCACACATTTAGTTTCAGCATCCTTGTCTTTTTCTGAGTAAGTTAATGTTGGGACCTCCTTGGTGGCACAAAGGATTAAAGGCTCAGCACTATGAAGCTATCAGCAGCCACTGCAGCACAAGTTCGACCCCTGGCCAGGGAGCTGACCCACCTGGCACAGCAGACCTCTCCTGTCTCGCCTGCTGCTCCCCTCAGCAGTGGATTTCAGTAGATCTGCCTGTTCTGCTCCCCACTCTGTTTCTGGTGAATCCTCTCACATCTCTCTATCTCTGACCTATACCCCAGTTCTTGTATGCATAAATTAAAAGAATAAGTTAATGCTAATATTGTTATTTCCTGATTACACAAATGCAGATA
Organism: Galemys pyrenaicus; assembly: GCA_019455555.1. Taxonomy (NCBI): domain Eukaryota; kingdom Metazoa; phylum Chordata; class Mammalia; order Eulipotyphla; family Talpidae; genus Galemys; species Galemys pyrenaicus. The sequence continues at coordinate 6,940,181 of JAGFMF010011501.1, forward strand.
GTAGAGAAGTGGCCGAAGTATATCAACATTTTATATGGCAAACTGCCCTAAAATTAAAAAAAAAAAAAAGCAATTTCATCAATCTTCAAGAATCCCAAATTGGGTAATTTACATACAGGAAGAGCTGGGCTCTCTCCTTCATATGGAATAGATATGGATCCAGTTCTCTAGAGATTCTAGAGTAAATATTAAATCAGTCAAGATTTAAGACATCAATTTGTCTACATAAATCTCTTCCAAGAGGATCAAACACTTTTTTGAGAAATTGAATTTCCCCATTAGCTACAGCAACTCAAATATGTACCTTAGCCAGTATATAAATTCTAAGAAAAGAGTAACCCAAAAGGAAAATTTTAGTTTCCTATTTGACAGCTGAGAAGATGCTCTTCACACACAAAGCCACCTCACTTATTTCTCTACCCTTGTCTAGCCAATGCTCCTCATGGAATCCCTCACTCCCCAATAGCCCTAAGCAGCCCTCCCAACCCTCCTCGGTTATTGGGGTGTCCTATTCTCCTAGCTCCAGTGTCTCTCCTCAGCAAGCTGCAGCCTGGTCTGAACTTTCACTCTGACTACTTATTTACTATTTTCTACAGATAGTTTATGCCTCAATCCCTTGCCCTTCCCCCCCTTAAAGCACATGCAAAGTGCTTTTAACACTGGCACATCTTACACCTCCAATTCAATAAATACTGATGAAACGAGGTGCTTTCTCACTTGCCTCTGTCATCACCCACAGCACCTAGCACAGGCTCAGGCACATGACATACACTCACATGACACGTGCTAATGAACAGATCAGTAACCAATCAAAAATCAGCTTTGTTACCGCCTTGCCTTCCAGACTCATAAACCTTCACATGCATTATCTCCAAAACACCTCATCTCTGTCCACGGGTGAGCAGGCAAAGTCAAATACTTAGACTTCTGGTCTAATTCACTGATAGTGAAAATACAGCCACTTCAGTGTGACAAGCTGGAGTCAACCAACATTAATTACTGGCTCTAACATGTTCCAAGCAATCACACTGCTGGAGATTAAAGTGAGAAGGAAAGGGTGTCTGCCTTAGGAATTCCCGGGAGGGAAAGTCTCCCCCTCCACACACAGACGACACAGATGGATGTGGTCTGTGGTGTGTGTCTATGGAGGGGGATCCCTAAGATTCTGTAGGACCATCAGGGAGACGTCTCAGGGGAACTAAGCCTGGGTAAAACCTAGAGATGGCCGGGACGAGGGCAATGGGCATTTCAGAGAGAAATGACAGCACGCTAGTTTGCCAGAGCTGAGTTCAGTCTGTGAGGTGAAATTTCAGGGGTGGGCTGAAGAGATGAAGATTCAGACCCAGAGGGGCCTTGAAGACAAAGTACCTCCTCCGGAGACTGGCCCTGCAGTCAGAGCCCATCTGGGCATGCTTGTGTGTTCTCAGAGCTTCCTTCTTGTATGGCACTCGGACTTTAAAAAGCATGCCTTCCAGGACGTGATGTCCCACTGACTCTGGTGAGATTGGGTGCCCTTCCTCTCTGCTCCTGTAACTTCCTGCACAAGAGTCTTGACCATGTTGCTTAAGGGACTTGTTTATATGCTATAGCCTCACAAAAGCAAACGGTACCATCAAGGGCAGTAATCAGGTTTATTCACCTTAGTATATACAAGACTTAGAATGTGGGAGATGTGCTAAAGGCTGAATTAATTTGACCAATGAACATGCGCATGTATGACTAGTCCTTCTGTAAACCTTCCTTTAAGTTTCATAAGCTATTACTTTGTCATTCTGCTGCTCTGTGATGGAAGTAACTGGGAAGGAAACACAATGATGAAAGCCACCCATGGAATCTACATTCATACACATACACACACACGTGCACATGCACACACACACAGTCTACAAACAGCACCAACACAATGACACCCACATATGTAAAAACACCCTCACACAATCTGCCAGCTTATAGGCCGTTAACCTCAAACTGTCTTAATTTTGTGCTAAACTCACAATACAAAATTCTTTTTCTTTCTTCTATGAGACTTTGATCCCAGGATCAAAATACCTATGCCATGCAACCGCCACTTCGGAAGGGGAGAAGTACAAAAATATTAAGATATGGTTACTTTGACCCTCTGTGCTTGTTCTTTTAAGTTATTAATGTCCCTGTCATTTCACATGATTCCAAGAAGGCAATGTTCTCATAAAATGCAAAGTGTAAGTTAAATATCCATTCAGAACTTCTGCCATTCCACAGCAACCTGTACTCGGGTAGCTATTTTGACTTTGCAATGTGCCACAAACTATAGAATGTGCTAGGATTTTTCCTTACCATATTACGCATTTAGAACTGCAGCCTCATGTTAAAATGACTGCATTACAGGCTAAAAAGGAACTATTCTTAAGACGAAGAGCATAGCAGCAACTGCCAGTTGTCCTTCTATATTCATTCTCCCCTTTTCTGTAATAAGAGAAACCCCACATTTTAGTTGGGCTCGGTGCCACCAGAATAAAGACTCTATTTCCCATCTTCTTTGCAGTTACATGTCGACATATGACTAAGTTCTGGCTGATGAGATGTGAGTGAAAGTGACAAGTGCAATTTCAAGCTGTACTTTTAAAGGTTGGGACACTCTCCCCTTCCCACTTTAAAATCACTGCATGAAAACTAGGTTCCTGGAAAGCAGGCCTTGAGGCAGACACAGTGAATTGCATGGACCTGGTAATTCCTTAAGGATAGGAGGAGCCCTGGGGATGGGGGCCCCGCAGACCAAGGCTGCCAGAGATTCTGGACTGTTACGTGAAAGAGGAAAAATAATATTACATTTTCTTTCAGTCTCTGTTATCTCGGTTCTGTCACAAACCGATTCATCTGTGTTCTTACTAAATCAAAAGGTAAGAGAAACCATTGAATGTTTATAAACCATATATGCCCAAATGGCCACATTTGTACTTTTATAAACATTAGTTCCTATCTCACTCTTCTTTCATTTGGAAAGATTGCCAGAGCTTCTGGAAATAGTGTCTCCTGTGTACAAGTACAGTTTAGTGAAACACACACACACATAAACGTGAGTCACGACCAGGAGACAAGTTCTACTCCTAGTTTGCACAACTTACTATGAGCTCTCAGAGAATATACATACTCTTAGAATCTCATTTTCCAACTCTGCAACATGGAACTAATTCCTGCACTGATGTGGACCTCAAAGGACTATTGTGATGCACGAGGGAGATTCATCTGTGCAAGCGCTCTCTGTATGTGAAGCACAGCTTAGCTAGGTGAGTTTTAAAATATTCCAAAACAAAATTCCCACTTTTACAAGGTGGCACAGCAACAGCTCATATCTAGATTCACCCTCCTGGTGAATGAAAGGCCTACAAGTCCCTGGTTTTAGCGAAGGTGGTCTGATATCAGGGCTACAGTGTTAGGAATGGACTGACTTCTGGAGCTGGTCTTTCATTTAATGAGCAGAGAAAACACCCCAAATCACACCCCGTCAACTGACAATGTGTCACAGTTTAGAAAACCAAAGGATTCCCACTGAACAGCACAACCCAACACCGCATGGAGGAAAACAGCTCAGAGCTCACGCACTACAAAATAGGGTGTATACCACGTCAAACCACCACCTCCTCAACTATAATATATACGCCTGTTCCTACTGGATGTATGGACAGCAGAATCAAAGCCAAATGAGATGTCTATGCTTCCTTCTTGACGTAGATACACACATGGTGTGAAGAGTAAGTGTTGAGAGAGACACAAAACATTATGCACAAACCAGACTATAAATTCACCTTTGCAAAGAAAACACTTTGAGTGGTCATCTTTGTGGCCCAAGCCCACTTATCCTCAGTGGATAATGCATTGTATAAATCCTGGCAAATGGGGTGCTGGCTAATATTCACCAAGTGCTCATCATGTGCTGGGCACCACAAAACACGAAGGGTTTCATGCACACTCTCCCCTTTACTCTTCTCTAAATCCTAGAGATACATGCTATCATCTCCCTCCCCCCAATTTTTTTTGGGTGAGAAAAGTGAGGGCCAGAGAAGCCATTCACTAAACTCTCTCGCTTGTAAGTGGTAGGTCAATATTTAAAGCCAGGTGTTCCAGAGTCCTTCAGAGTCCTCCTACAGAGTCCACGTTTAACACAATCTTATTCTGCCTCTTACTTAAATGCCAACAATTAAAATAAATGTTTACATTCTCCATGGAAATATTTTCTGATAAATCTTTCAATTGGAAAGAATGTCAGAGAACCATTTAGATACACCATAGGAAAGCAGTTGTACAGTTTTAAACATGAGTAAGTGAAGGGATGTCAACTACTGCCACTAGAATCCAGGGATGTGAATTAAACTTGTTCCTTCTCCACAGACCTCATCTCTTGCTCACAGAACAGTACTGCTCACCACAGGACCTCTGTGTGGGGAAGGCGGTTTATCATCTCATAAGAGAATGACGCTACCTATCAACTTTACCAGCATTTTTCTATTTCATTCCCTTTACTTCTCAAAAAAAACCTGTGTCACCTGACACACCTCTATATATACCAAAAATGCAAAGCCCCAGGGCAGATGGCAAAGCAAGGGCTTCTCCCCTAACCCATACAGTGGAGACCTAAAAGCCCCACAGAGAAGAAGGAAAGGCTGGAGATGGCTCAGCCTTGTATTGCAGCATTTCCTCAAACTCCACAGCAGGGGTGAGGGGATGAGGTTCCTGCTAACAGCCTCTCCTATGACTAGCCCAGAAGCCTGGTAAGAGGAGCATCTGCAGGAGGTGTCCTCTGGGGACGACACACAGGATGGGGATGGAGAATCAGGTAGGGGCCAGACCGCAGAGCGTCAAGACCTGCCCCATGCACTCGAATAGCCCCTAGTTCCACAAGGCTTCCCAGCACTTGAATGTGAAGATTCTGAACCAGATGTGCTCTAAGCGTCAAACACGTGTCCCATTTCAAAGACTTGAAAATAAGTATGCAAAATAATTCATTGCAATTGTTTATATGGATTACCTATTGAACGAGTATTGAAATATACTGAGTATTAAAATGAACACAAGTGATTACTTTTTAAATTAAACTGCTAAAAATCTGAAAATTATACGCATGGCTCACTTTATAGTTAGTTCCACTGAGCAGCACTAGAAGACTGATGCTGCATGACAGAAATCAGCAGAAAGATCGATACCAGCTGGTCTCACATACATGTGGAAGGTAGAGAAGCATAACAAAGAGTCAGTCGAAACCAAACCAATAATAAACTCTCAACATCTGACTGCAAAACTGAGGCAGCCAGACAGGGTGGGAGCGGGGGAGAAAAGGAGGCAGCGGATCAGGTGGAAGGTGGCAGGCAGGTATGAAAGTATCCATTTGCAGTGGTTTGACCCTAAAGCTCCTGGAAGAGATGTAAGGCTACTTTAGCTCAACAAACATAATTTGGGGGAAAAATAAAGTGGTGAGACCCTGAATCCTTGTAAACCAATGTCACTTCAATTCTAAAAAGTTACCGAAGTTTTTTTTAAAAAAGATTTTGAGGACTGTATGCTGAGGACAACGGCAGCCACTCTGAGTTTTCAAGCGCAGGCATCGCACAATCAGATCTGAATTCTGAAAACAGCTCTCTGGCTACAAAATGGAGAATAGATAAATGACATGAGGAGACCCCCTACGAGACTCTACTGCTGTCTGGGAAAGAGGACAGTGGCTGGGCAGGATGACACCACCCCTGGCAGCAGAGTGGGCAAATACAAAAGTAGAAAGTAATGCCAACGAGATATGAAAACTGAGTAAGGAGAAACCAAAGGACGTGTTCAGGGCACCCCCCTGAGCTCTGCTGTGACGAGAGCTGGCGGGCCAGCCAGCGTTCACCCTGCGGTGACGATGCATCTAAGCAGGCAGATCTAGCAACATCTGGGTCACGGGAGCCTGCCTACACGAAGCTCCCCCACAGGGGCCGTGACTCCAGGAGGCGCTGGGCACCGGGAGCCAGAGAGCTATTCCCAAATGCTTTCCTTCTCCAGAGCTCCCAGAGCAAGCAACTTCAGAGCTGCCCGGACAAGAAACACTTTGGAAAGTGTCGGGAGCCATGGGGGTAACCGCTGCAAAGACCAGGAGCTGGGCAGAGAGCACAGCCATGGGGGTGGGCTGTGGTGGAGCGGGTGGGAGTCTTTGCTCCCAGGCCTCTTCCTGGCTTCTGTCCTAGAAATTTCCAACAGAAAACAGGCTTTAGCGCCAGACCCGGATTTTAAAGTCAGCGTGGCCCCTAGTTAGCACAGCATCCCTGGGCACCCTTTTTCTCCTCCCTGAGACAGGAAAGCCAGCACCTAACTTGGGGGGAGCCTGGGAACCAACATGGGACAGCACCCTCACACTGGAGGGGAGTGCCAGAAACCTCAGCTGACAGAAGTGGGCCTCTCTCCTCCACTGCAGGTCAGTCAACATGCACCTGCAGGAGGGGGCAGTAGGTGTTCCAGAACCTTCAGTTGCCTCACGTGCCACAGGTGGAAGCGGGACAAATCTCAAGAAATGCTGGTCTGGTCTGTTACTCACACAGAGAACCCAACGCCCAGCCCGCTGCCGGACAGGGGAGGGACACTGCTTCCAGGACACGCATTATCATGAATAATTAAAGCAAAGCTCAGTTTATCAAAATAAATGAACAAAGGATGCTTCTGACATAACAGGCACATTATTTTTTTGGGGGGTGGGTGGGTTTCAGGGGTCTATTTTCTTCTCAATTTCTGCTGCTTCCCATTTGAGCCTCTTCAGAGACCTCCCTATTAATTTGGGTAAATTAGCAAGCTTCTCCGTATGGAGCTGTGGCCGTAAATCACAAATATGAGTGCGTAAAATTATATAGCATGGGCCCAGTGTAATAATAAACACATTTATATTTTACAATGGCTGTTTTCTCCACATTCGAGCCAGCTCGCCACCTGGCCCCAAGGGCTCCCCATGCTCCCCACCCGACCCGAGAGTGTAGTCTTGCTTTGTGTGTAGTTTCCTGCTGGGTCTGAGTGATCTGCCAACGCCAGCCAGCTCCTCTTTGTGCTGCGGCAGGCAAGGCGCCCATGGCTCGGCCCTCCGTGCAGCCCGGCAGACGCACAAATGAGCAGGTGACCTTTCAAACCCTGTCAACCCGGGCCCTTGACCCAGAGACCTCAGAACTTCAGGGTTTCACTATCTAAATCGGCCAACTGAAAAGGCCTATGTTTGCACGGTGTGATTGTGTTTACACAAAGATTTAACGCCTCAATAGCGCAAAAGCTGTTCAGTTAATTTTAATTATTGCTTTATTCTCCTCACAACAGATTTTTAAAAAAATGTTTAGCAGGGAGCTGTGAGTAATTGATCCCAGAAGCTTTATGCCGTGGTCCTCCCAGCTCAGGCACTGACACGGCAGGAAGGAAGCAGAACAGTGTTTCTGTGGCTACTCTTCCCAGACCTGCCTCTGCTTACTACACATTCCTTGTGGAGAAGCCCAGCACCAAGGAAAACCTCAAAAAAATGTCCAAGACTTGGCTGTGGGAGCGGGGGAAAAGACACACAGGTGGGCTAGAAGGCATTCCAGATGTGCAGTGGCCAATTTCAAGCAAGCAAAAGGTGAGTATCAAATGGAAGTGGGGGATTTGGCCAATGATGAAGACTGGTTACAGTTATTTCTTTGGCAGGGAGAAGAACTAAAAGGGGGAAGCAAATTTGAAAATAAGAAGGTACACTGGTGCCCAGGAGAGACCAAGAAAAACCTTCATAGGCAAAGAATTCTCAAAAAGCAGAACCCCCAGGGGTTGTGTGAGCTTTGCCTCCACCTTCCAGGAATCTTGTGTTAAGACCTTTGCTTCCTTCAGCTTTCTGGAAGACAATGCAATGCCCCATCCCTCGGAGTTGCCACCAATCCTCTGGCAGGATGTGAGGGCGTGCCCGTTCATCTTCCCTGTGTGCTCTGGTGGGTACTGAGAGCTCCCTGTACACAGAGCAGCAGAATCTTAACCTGAGTGTGGGATCTTTGTCCATTAGGGGATTTAGAATTCCTATAGTGGCCAGGTATTTTTCTTTAAGGTGATGGTGCACCGGTGAATTGGTGATGGGTGATGGGAATTTCATGGGGAAGAGAAATATACAATGTACAGAAATGCAAAATAATGTAATATATATATATAAGACAACGAATGTATCCATAACTATCCTCCAAACATGAGACAAAAAAAAAAAAAAAAGATAGGACAGAATTGTCTTTAACTCTCCAAATATCATACAAACAAAAATAAAAGCGCAAGAATATCTGTTCTAACTCACCTAGGAGTGTTCTGGTATAATGAAGATAGGAATGTACAACTTATACACCACAGTCTGTCCATGAACCGTTTCCTCCAGCTTCTCCCCTAAAATGCCTCCCTTTGCATTTTCATGGTCAGTAATAAAAGCACCTGCTAAGGGATCAGGGAGAAGTTTCCATTTATCATTTCTCTCCACAAATTTTCTAAAATATGCAAATGTATGTGTACTGAGAATTGTTTCAAAAATCAATACCTTACATTTGTTTGCATCTTCAAAACCAGCTTTCTTTCCTAAAGGATGGAAAAATAAGGAACTTCAAAGAGTCTTAAATTCAATCAAAACAGACACTCTCTAGGAATATCTCAGACAACTATTCAGTTTTCTTAACTATTCTGAATTTGTTGTCATCTTGGACAAGATAACTCAGATGCTACTTAGGGTACATATGAAATAAGTGGGATGGCCAAGTATTAAACCATTTATTTTGCTGAACCATAAACATAATTTAATTCATTTCTATTTTATTTTCATTTAGACCCCTCCAAAAGAAATAAGTGATTTCTAAAGGAAAAACAGAGGGGAATAGGGCCCACTCTGGTTCAGCAAAGAAATCTTTGAAAATTATTTTCTGAGCTTCAGTTTCCTCATCTATCAAATGGGATTAATGATACTCGAGCCCACAGGTAGGTGAGGGTTAAGCGAAATGATGTATGTGAAAGCACTTTGTAAGCTGTAAAGCTCAACACACATGATACCATTGTGGCTTACTTGGCAAAACCACTTGCAGACTTAGTACCTGAAGACCTTTCCAGGCCCAAAATCAATCTGAGTAGGAATCCTCAGCCCTGCTGCATCCCATGTGCTCTGGGTGCTGAGGAAGCAGACTGCATCTGCAGCTCATCAAGATAAATAGTAGCAATTCCCTATGGTCTCAAACTAAGGTCCGATAACACTGTGATCCCAAACACGGCACTTACCATGACCCCAGGAGGCCGGCCCAGGAATCGAAGTCTCTCCAAGTGGCAAAGGATAAGCTAATCCGTGTGAAAGACACAGATGTCACGTCCTCTCCACAGTCGCATTCACATGTATGAGAGGAATAATGTCGGCAGTATTATCTCCAAACAGCAAGGACAATGCCACACAATTATAATAGCATATTGTCCATTGTATCTCGGGGATGACACGTCTGACAATGTTATTTTCTATGCATGTGAATGGAGCTGAAAGGCCAATGCATAATTCACATTTTCTGACAAAACGCAGGCATAAAGCATGTGTCCACTTGATGCCATTAAATCATTTTACCTGAGGTAGCACCTTTCTCTCTGAGAACTCAGAGTACTCTCCTCGTGGTGCGGGTGTGACCCGGAAGGGTGAAGGGTAAGAAGTGCCCTGAGGAGCAGATACCACAGCCATGCAGTTTTCCCAATAAAACTTCTATTTTCCAACTGAAAAACTCATTCTCAGTCTTATTTCCGCACTAACAGTCAACCTTCTTTTTGCTACCAAGGAAACAATTGTTATAATTTACTGAGATTGTTGTACATGAGAGAACAGGTAGAGAGATCGTTACTGCCCAGTGAGCTAGCCCATTTCGTGGCTAAAAGCCTCCCTCCCACACACCAGCTTGGCAGCTCATGTGACTCAAACTCCTGCCTCAGCAAAATATCCAATTATTACAGGTCAGGGGCCTTCAGCAAGAGGGGAGAAGGTCTCCCTTGTGAAGAGGCACAATCGCCAGCACAAGTCTGGAGAATGCCTAGCAGAAGAGGAGAACGTCCCTCATCTAAGTTCTAATCAAAAAATAATCATGAAATGTTTACATTTAGTGAATTTTTTAAAGATGGTAAAAAGGAAGGCGAGAACCCAGCTGACTGTCTGAAAAGGATAAATCGGCGACATTTTGCAAGTGGTACCGAGTAATCGACAGAGAAGGAGCTAAGGCAGCATTAGCCAGATGTCTCAACCTCGGGACTGTGGACACCTGGGGCTGGGTGATTCTTTGTTTTGGGGCTTGCCCTGTGCACTGCAGGATGTAGCATGTCCGCCCTCCACTCACCAGATGCCAACTGCAACTCCCACCGCTCCCCACAAAAAAATGTGACAAACAAAAATGTCTGCGGACGTGGCTAAATGTCCCCCAAGGGACAGAATCAACCCAAGTTGAGAATCACTGCATTAGGCAACTAATGACCTCACATTTGTAGAGAAGGACTGGGCTAAAAGGTTTGCTCACACACATAATGGTCTCTCTGGCCACGGAGGAGGCCGCAGTGTCCCTTTGAATAGTTGTGTGACTTTCATGTTCCTGGTGGAAACTCATTAGCCTCACAAGTCCTTGAAGGGTCAGGGAAGGCCCGCGGAGCGAACCAGCGCCTGTGGGGAGCAGATGCCATGCGAGGTGCTGGGCGCAGGGTGGCAGCGGATGGGCTCGGGGGCTGGAGCCAAGCACAGCTCAAGCACAGAGTTGCATCTGCCCCTTGATCTGCACAAAGGCAGCATATAGGTCAGCAGCAGCCCTGCTGTGCCACTAGCATTCGCAGATTCTTGTTTTCCAGGACTGTCAACTGATTTAACTCACAGAAGAAGCCATACTGTGTGGCTATGAGAATTATTAGCAAAGCAGGTTTTCACAACTGAGGAGTATCGAAAGGCTGAAGAAGCTACATGGAATGTCTCCTTTCCTCCTTTCCTTAAGCCCCAAAACATATCTGTGTGGCCTCTATTACTTTAGGCATAAAGACAGTCAAAGAAGAGAGACTTGCTCTCCCAGAAAAGCAAGATGAGAGGAAGCTTGGACGTGGCACTGGAATAACCATGACTGCTTCAGCCCTCAAAAACCCCTGCTCGTATCTCCCCAGTGTTACCAGAGCCGGAATGCAGACACATAAGCACACCCTGTGACGGGTGAAGAGTGCTGGGTAAGACAGCACTAGGACGGCACTGGACTTTCTCTCCAGCAGACTAGGAATACATGGACACTTGCTACTCTGACAAACTGCCATCAACAAAGAGGAGGCATGCAAACGCTCAGAACCACTGCCTCCCAAAGCCAGGCTACAGCACAAGTGCAGCGGTGAAGGAGTGCACAGCCTGCCCCCTGATGACTTCTCATGATCAAATGTTTAGCCCCGACATGGACAAATACCTCTGAGGATGAATGGAAAGAGTGGAAGTAACATTACACCTGCTCTGTTGTTAGCCTGTGATAATCAGGTTTACTCTGCAGCCTGAGCAATCACAATGTCACGCTGCTGTCCTGTGATCTGGGGAACAGTGCCATGGTCCCTGCACCGCCCCAGCCCAGCTTGAAGCCTGCACCTATTTTAGGGTACTTTAAGCAGAAATGATTCCGGAGAGTCTGATCTGATTTTACCGCGGCAGGGCTTGTTGCTCAGAATGGAGCTTGCTTCCCCAGCTTACTTTTGGTAGGGCATGCTAGACCTCATTAAGTATGGAAAGCCAGGACCAGCCATTAGCATCAAATAAGAGTTGCTGTTGCTGACTACTTCTGTGCACAGTCACACAACATGCTGAGTTTTCTCAATAAAACAACTCCTTCTCACGGGGAAGAGGGTGCCTCTTCAAGGGGCCCCAATTTACACGCACTTTCTCCACCATTTAAAGTGAAACCACCTTAAAGCATCACTTCACTCTGAAGACTCTTCCTCTCTGCTCTTCCAGTGAGAATATTTAAATGAGGAAATGGAAACCTCTACTTAAATAGGAGATGACAGCCTACATGGAACATAATTACAGTTTTTCAAATCACAAACTTGACTTCAGGTTTATTTTGCAGCCACATTTGTTTGTTTGCCGTAAGGAAAGGAACTGCAGTGTGCAAACCATGCGTTGCTTTCATGTAAATGCTATGTAGCCCCCAAATGTACCTGATACAGTGCTGTGCGCCTCAGAGGAATAAAACCGTAATGGGAAATCATCAGGGTCTAGATGCTTCCCCTTCCTCCTTCCTAATGAATAAAACAGGTGGAAAAACCCTGCACTTGTACTTCCAGTCCATTTGACTTCTTTATATTCTATACGGTATCAAAAAGAATGGCTACAAAAGAATTCAATCCATTTAAGAGATAAAGTGGCAGTATCCTTAAGATGTTACAAATGTCGCCTTGTTGTTACATTAGTAATTTTAATGTTTGCACAAATGCTATTAGCACCCTTATCAATTTTTGCCAGTCTTTTCCTTAAAAAGACTAAGACCATTATTTAAGTGATGTCTTCAAATGCATTTCTTTTAAACTATATTCATATTCTAAACACATATTCTAATGTGTTTTCAACCTAAAGGATTTAGTTGAGAAAGCAGGATGAGGGACGCAGGTGCCAGACATTGTGTAGAATTTGCACTTATGCTCCATTAATTGCCAGCATATCTTCCTTTCCCTTTTTCTCCCCTCCCCCAATAAGTCCCTCTGGAAAACAGCAGAGCAGCAGGCCCAGACTGGTTCCCAGCAGCAACACCAGGAGCAGAAGTAGCCAATTAGCCTCCAGAATACAAAAGGGAGGGGGAGAAAAATGATGCAGTTACCTAGCAACCAGAAAGAGCAGAAACAGCTGTGTAGCAGGCCCAGGCTGGTACCCGGGCAGAGACAGGATAGCCAATTAGCACACTGTATTTAATGCTGATGTGGTTTCCTAGTAACAGGCTGTACAAGGCTGTCTGTTGCATTTTCTTCCTCCCTTCCTCACATTTTCCTCAATCATGCACAGTATTACTATTTGCCCTAATTACTGTTTCTCCACTGCTTCAAGCGGCCATTATTTTGTCCCCAGAGAAGTTGGAAGAACTGAGAAAAAAAATCTTCTGTAATGACAGTATTTAGTTTCAAATTCAGATTAGCTATAAGCCTTGAGATACTAAACAACAACAAAGAATGAAAAAATTAAAAAGCCAGCAAATCACCTTTTGCCTAAATTTATCAATAGCCTATGGTACCTTTTCTACATGTAATATTTACATACAATGCAAAAAATATTTAATAATGCATACTGTCATTCTGCCATGCACTCTTTTTGAATAGGTTGAATCCTCTGTGTACTTGAATTTATTCATATTGATTTTCTGACACTCTCTCCCGAACACTAGGAACATAAAATGTCTTATTACCTATATCAGAGAAGGAAGATGTATCTTTTGTTGCTCCTTTTAAAATACCAATACTACTTTCAACAGGCTCACAACCAATTGAGAATTCAATATGAAGAATCATTATTTCCTTTAGACAGTAGAAGTTGAATATGGGTGAAGAGTGCTGTGGACCCCCTAGTAAGGGGATTTAAGCCGTATTTTAAGTTTATAATCACAGCAATTAATTCCAGTGGTGTGACATTAAAACACATGAACACACAAAATGAAAACTGAAAACTTTTAAGCATAACCACTGCACAGCTATTCTAGAACATTCCCTGCTGAATCTTGCTGCTCTTGTATCACAGTGAATCTCTTCTTGGATCTTCATTCACTAGGGCACAGATTATATAATTCCAACTTTTTTAGGGCAACCATTAGACTCCCAGAACCTCTTTCATTAGAACAAGCTATAGTCTTTCTTACAAAGTATCTCTGATATGAAAATAGTCAAAGCTCCAGAGGAAGACTTCAGACACCATAACACCCCTACCTGGTCAATCCTCTCCCTTGAAGGGAAAGGACTTTCTCTCAGTTGCCTCCCAGCTTCCTTCCTGCAACAAAAGGATTAATGGCTTTTGCCGACTTCTACATGAAATGGCTGCAACTATTTTATCCCAATAAACTTGAAAATTAAAAAAAAAATCTTACACTGGTTGCCTAATAATGTTATTTTTCTTTACTGAATTCCAAAAATTACAATCAATTATTTAAATGGAAGAGAATACATTCTGAAGGCAACTAACAACAAGATAAGCCAAAGTACATGTTTTATGATGCCAGAATAGTTTATGAATTTTAAATTATAAATGCATCTTATTTACTTTGCAAACAAAGGGAAAGGGGTCTAACCTGAATGCAGACAACTTTTAAGCAAAGAAAGGAAAAGATGCAGGTCCAAAAATAAAGTGGGGGGATCTACCAAGTAGGCCTGGTTTAGGACAAAGTTGGCCATAAGTCTTATAAGGAACAGATAATGAGGTACCCTAAAAATTTATGGGTTCCAGTTCTGGCTCAAGTGACCTAGCTCAATAAGCATAGATGATGAAGGAGAAAGTAAGGTGAACAGAAATATGCAACAGACCATGGAAAGCTTATTCTCACTGAAACACTCTTAAATAATTTAAGTGGTTTGCCCTCCATTACACAAGCTCATTGGAGACCGAACACGTGGCTGTTGCAGGAATGGGGAATAGCACCAACACTGGTTGGTCAAATAACGAGTACAATTAAAAGTCACTTACTTTTGATTACCTTGAATGGTCTTGCTTCTACCAGCATTTAGCTTAATAACTGTTATGTCAATATATTACTTTAAGAAATGGTTCTTGAAAAGAGGCCATTCTTAGAAAATGGAGAAAATCCATTAGCAGGGGAGGGGAAAAAGGTGGGTATAGAGGCGGGAATGGCTCTTGCAGCCTCCAAAACTTCCCCATCTTGTCTCCTGTTTGCTTTCAGATTCCTGAAATTCCATTAACACTCCTTCATAGCTGAAGATTTAAAAAGTAATATGAGATTATAGTGTTTGATACTGGTTCATGGACATATAACCCACCAGTCAACACTGTACTGCTACCAGATCCTTTCTGATGTGGAGGAATGTAAAGGCAAGCAGAGGGCAGGCAGTGCACTACAGAAAAACATTAGGTATAAGGTTTTTATACCTTTAGGTATAAAAGTAGGGTAGGCAAAAGGAAGAACTGAGGTTTGGGGTGACAGGTTTGGTGAGAGTGATCCAGTTTATGCCTATTAAATGGCACAAATAGAAACTGCCTGATTAGAAAGAGTCAGGTTCTCTGCATTTGCTACCCCAACAGCTTGACAGAGTTCTGAGGCCAGAGACACACATCCTATAGCAGGTTGAATCCCAAAGATTCTATTTGCTTATCAGAACCAACTTCCTGATATGAAAAGTTTGGTTCCTCCTGATCTACTTTCAAGCTTTGAACTGTCATTTCTATAAAGTTCAAAGTGGACATTTTTCAAATAAAGACTGAGGATTTTACTGATATTCTTCATCTCTCGCTCTCTCTCTCTCTATATATATATACATATATAGTAACTAATATTTAAAAGAAGAGGATTATTACAAAATTAAAGATGAAAAGTTTTTTTATTATGCATGATTTTTCCCCCCTACTCCTCCCCAATTTAATCATAATTCCATTCCACCCTGGTTTAAAGTTCAGGAGACATAATTATCACCACCACCAATTAATTCCTTTAATATCATCTTAACTTACAAACTTTACAAACCTCTCTTTAACTTCCCTAAAAGATCCTAATAATGTATGTACAGAACAACCATGACCATCATGGTCATCAAAATTCTTACTATAACAGAAACAGATTCTGCACGTTATCTATTTATTAAAGATGACAATGTTGCTAAAGCTCACTCTTGGCCTTTCCAATGTCATTCCTTCATCTACAGACATTATCATCATCATCTTTTTTTTTTCTATCAAACAGAGCTGGCCTGACCTTTAGATCTTAGAATTTAAGAAACTCTTATTACTTCCACTGCCTTTGAGGTGAAATTCCGCTTTCCTCCTTCCGACCCCCAATCCAGGCTATATCTTCCTTTGAGATCAGACTGCAAATACAATAACTTTATGAAACCGTATTTTCAGGCTTGTGCATCAAAAACCAAAGTCTCACAATGGGGGAAGGAATAGCAGGGGATCAACAAATACTGTTCGTGATGAAATACCATTTTTAATGTCTTTTTCTTTCCCCTGCATTCTTAACATGCTTATTTTGTGGCTACCAATGAGCCATTAAAAGGATATCTGGAATAGGCATCCCAAAAGGTCTACATTTATTACCATGTTATAATGTCAAAATAAATGCATTTGTTGTGTGGATGTTGAAATTTAAGCCATTCGACTCAATATTCATCTTGTATCAAAATGTATCTTCATAAATAAATGTTGAGAGCACATTGCTGAATTATCATGTAGTATCAAGCGCTAAGATTTTCCTGAATCACAAAATTCCTCCATCAATTGCTTTCTACCACCTCATTTTATACCCCTTCTTTCAAAGGCTTTCTCTTAAGCTCTTGAATATGCTAAATCCAAACTACCAAACCCTCCTATTAAACTCTCCACCTTGTGAACTGAACAGTTAACCCTTATTCTAGTTTCCATCCCATAATCGGGGTTTAATGAGTTTCTGCCTCAACACATGGATAAACTTCATTAGCAGCCATGTGTCTCAGCATATTAAAGGCCCTTTAATGTCTTAAAATTGCCCCATTTCAGTTGCTATTGTATAAATTCAAAGAATTTTTATCTATAGTACTGAGAAGATTGAAAGTGGTCGCTGGGCCCCCTACTGCTCCAGACTGAGGTATTTAATTTTATCCTGCTGGTATGCCTGACCTTGAATTAGGACTACTATTTATATAAATTAGTGTATTATCAAATTGGCATCATCTGAAAAGATGAACAGCACCAATAAACACCCTGTCCAGAAAGAGAAAAGCAACTTTTTATCTCTGATTCGTCCATGCTGCTTGTCACCGATAACAAGAGCCCCTGTTCCCCTTAACGCCATGTCTGCCCCTCACCTTCTCCCCAAGATCCGTCCTTTCTCCTCTGCCACTCACTCTGCAGCACAGCACCTGGCACCCTCAGCACTTAGAGCTCATTTGTGGAAAGACCGAACAAAGTAAGGAGCAAGACCATCTACTAACTAGAAGCCTAAGAAGCAGGAGGCTTGGATCAAATTTTAATTCTGCCAATGGCTGTAGAACCTGGACTAAGTATTTTTACATTTTTTTTAGCCCTCAGTTCTCCCCAGCGATGATAATGCTTACCTTTCTTATTTCATAGGAATAAAGTACTAGCATTTGTCATTTTAATGAATGAATTGTAGCTGTTATAAGAAATTCTCTCTTGAATCCTAAAGTTAAAATAGGTTTAAGAGTAATGACCACAATAATTGTAGCTATTGGAGTAACAATAATGGCCCTGGAAACGGAAGACCATTCTTTTGTCATTTCCTTGTTCTGGTTTTTAGTCACTTGATGAGGCATTGTGTTTAAGGGCCCTTTCAACTTTTATCTATTTAGAAGACACTTAACATAGTTTTCATTGTCAATTTGTATTTAAAATTTAAGTTTCTCATTTCCTCTTAATAATGGGTTATTAAGAAAAATATCTACTTGACTTCCTTTTTCTTCATTAGTTAGAACAGAAGTTAAGAACCCAGACTGGGACAATACTGTTTGGTTAGGATCTTGGCCCAGTATCCTAAGAGCTGTGTGATAATGGTCAAGTGATTTGACCTCTCTGAGCTTCACTTTTATTTGAAAAATAAAAATTATACCTATGTCATTAGACAAATATGAAGGTTAAAAGGACTGATATTTATGAAGGACTTTAACGATGCCTACTACACAGAAAATGCTTTGTAGATATTTTAAAATACATTATTTTGACATTTTAAAGCACTTTCATTATATGTATTAAATACTTCTGTTCGTATCTTAAACATGATACTCATCTTTCTGTCTGTAATATTTTTAGTCACCTTTCTATTTAAAAACAAAGGTCTCCCTAAATCCTAATAAACTTACAGATCATGCTATGTCTTGATTTAAAAAGACCTACTCCAAAGCATATACAAAACACTAAGTAAATTGGACATGTGTATTATCATATTATCTTTCCACCTGAGAAATGTCTCTTTCTGTCCTTTGGTGCAAAATCTAGACTATCCTTTCATTACCCGTGGGTTAGGCTAATGCAATCCCAGGCGGTAAATGGAGTCCTCCAGTGGCCTCCAGTGGATGAGAACATGGCCTGGCTCTGTATTGTGAGCAACAACCGACAAGCTCATTGCTGGCCTTTGTCCTGATTTTACCACCATGATGACTCACGCTGGTAACAGTGTAAATGTGGACATGCTTTTATATGGATATTACAAAAGTCTGCTTACTTTAACACAAAGCACCATTTCAATCACAAAAGATTTTTTTTCCTTCTCAAAAGTGATCACCAAGAAATATGGAAAATAATTCTTTCTCTTATTGCATCAAACGACAAACATTTTAACAACTTCCTTTTCCTTTTTTTTTTTTTTTGCTGAGCATCATAATGATTTTTTTAAAAATCGGAAGTGAGATTTTCCCTTGCATCAAAATGTAAGGATGATTGATTCCAAGAAAATGAATAAAACTATGATCATAATGGTTGAATTGAGAAAGAAAAATACATTATACAAAGACCAGAAAACAAAGTGGGAGAGAAAGGCCTGTAATGACTTGGCTGCTAAAGGACATTTTTACGCTCATGCCAGCACTAAGTGCTCTTCCCAATGAATAAACCATATGTCCAATTTTATATGCTTCCTTTCACTGAGATCTTGCTACTTCCACAATATTCCCTTTGTCCCAGTCTCTGCCTCGTCTTCCATCCCCAGTCTGCTTTCCCCATCCCTAACTTCACCTCCTTGGGCAACCAGTATTTTTGCCCTAACTACCAACTTGAACATCTGCTACCTTAAAAAAACGTATCACCTCATTGCCTAACATCCTCCAGGGCAGAAAATTTGAAGGATTCAGCATCTCAGAAAACAGATACAGAAGGGGGGGAGGGGAGGAAGCACATCTTTTTCATCTCAGTAAATTCCATCTATAGAAAGATTACATGAAGAACACTAAAAATTCTTCACTGCAAGCAAATTCATATTATCAACAACACACTGTCTTTCCTATGCATAGTGGGGACACTTTTTATTTTATTGCATTTTTGCCACTGTACCTCCTTTTCCATATATTACCAAATAGAAAAGATGTAGAATATATATAATTCTAGAGAACAAAATGCCAATATTTCCCCTCTTTCTCCTGATGGTTTTCTTATCATTTTTTTCCTGTGCCAAAACTCTCCTCCAACTGAAAGATAAGGGAATATTTTTACTGAATTAAAGTGAGCCCTGTATTAAAACAGCTTGCCTGAACCCAACAGAACTCATTTTTTTAAACTTCATTTCAACATTTGATCAGCAGCTCTCCCCACATCACTCACATATCAGCAGTTTTTTACCAACATGAATTCCCAATGCCATATACCTTTGCCCTCAAGCTTTTACTGGACCATTTCCTTTATATGTTTGCACTTAATTTGATTCCATCCTTCATGCTTTTTTCATTATTCTTAGTTCATCCACACCACATAAATTATCACCTTTGTTTTCAATTCCCCATGTGCCCCATTCACACCAATTCCAAATAAATACTTCTGATTCTCATCCATTTAATCCAAATTAATTCATAGTCCCTCTCCCCATCCTCCATCCCTACATCTACCTCCCCTCTTGTCTCTTTCTTTAGCACCTATTTTTCCTTTAGGCTTGTCTCTGAGGAAGGTTTTACAGGTAAAATGCTTCCAGAGGACCACAGTGTTTGTTTCTTGTGTTGTCTTAGGAAAGTCACGTTCTACATCACTGCCAAGTTTATGGGCCAGTTTCACTCTCCACAGCTGGTGCCATGATCATGACTGCCCCCTCGCTGGAAGTGTGGGAGTAAAGAGAGAACAGCTCTTGCTAGTATTTAATTTTGACTATCTGGCTTATTTCTAGTTTACCTAAAGCTTGCTTTTTTCATGCAATCATCACTAATTAAAATCAACAGCAATAATAATAACTACAACCAGTGCCACTGCTCTCTTTAATGAGCTCTTGTGATCGGCCAAGGATATTACATATATTTACTCACTCAATCTCCCAGCCCCCAAAAATGTAGGCTGAAGACACTATTATTTTACAGATGCAGAAATAGAGACTCAGAAAAGATAAGTGATTGATCCAGGGCATATAAACCCAGGACGTGGCAGAGCAAGAAGTCAAACCCAAGTCCACAAAGTCCTGTTAACCACTCTGCAAGATTGCCTTTCTAGTAATGTCTGATGCGTCCTTGAGTAAATTTCCTAGGGGAGGAGTCTTTCCACTTGGCCCACCATAAGGCAAGTGGTTGCAGGTGCTGGAGAACATAATGAGCTCCACCTTAATAATCACCATGAGCAGACAATGCCCAGAGAACAACACACATTACTTCCACAATAACACATCACTTCCAAAGAGTTGTTCCTCTGACATTGCTGTTGAGAAGAAGGGATAGGAAAGAGAAGAAAATGCTCTGGACTCCTACACCCCAAATAACTTCCTCAGAGTTATCCAGCCTCTGTACTAGGCAGGATATAGCCTATCTTAGTGTCAATAATTCAGAAATAAGTCCATAACCATGAACTCTACACTCCCAACAAAGCTCACCAGTCTTGTCTCATCCTGCTCTCACTGGTTTCCTGGGAAGGACAGGAGATGAGTCAGACTGAATCCTGGGAGCGCTGCACTGTCTCGTCATGACTTTACTCATTGACTTTATAAAGAAAAGGAAACAGCAATGACCTCTGGGACAGGAGCTGTGAGCAGAAGTCCTGACAACAGAAGGAAGCATTAGACTCGGACTATGTGGAGTGGGAACCAACACTCAAATCTGATAGGAAGCCACAGACAGGACCTGAGCCCGGTGAGGTGGGTTCAAAAATTATGTTTGGTTCCCCTCAACCAAAAAAAAAAAAAAAAAACCACACAGGAAATTAAGTTAAAACTAGAGGAGTCCATGCTCAAGTCCCATGGTGTACAGAAGCAATAACAGGGCTCGTCCCCCATGCGGATAACTTTAATGTTCAAAATGGCGATTTCTTAGAGTTACATATGAAGCATCCTACTTCAAGAAAGTTCTGTAATGCAACAGACATTTCACAGACAGCCCCTTCCCCAAGAACATCAGTGTGGAAAGGAGACTGGCTAGCAGTTGTGGGGAAGGAGGCCCAATGTGGGGAAAGGGTTGTGCTCCTGGTCACAGAGCCAGTGAGTGGCAGTTAAACCAGAACCCAGGTTATTCTGGTTTTCCAGTCAACGAACTTTGTACCACACCTTTCCTAGGGGGCACCATCCACGAGCCACTCCCAGGCACCAGGGAGCACTGGGCTCTCACCAGACACCATGTCCCAGCTCAGATCGAGCCAGCCATTTACAGCTCACTCTGGGTGCTCCCCCACAGCATGCACTGTGCAAGCAGCACACAAGACCCACACAGGCTGGGCTCACCTGAACACCACCTTGGCAGAGAGGATCAAAACAGCAGCGCTGCACTCAGTGGTTGCTACTAGGATGCTACCACCAAGAGGAGACTCCCTATTTTCACGCTTCCCTCTCAGAGCAGAGAACAAAGATCAGTTTCTAAGAAAAAGCCAAACCCATTCTTTTCTCAATAAACCTCACTCTTCCAAAGTATCCCACTGCACCAAAGATCAGTATGATTCCTGGGAGTCACCACAGAAGTCCCGAGTAAAATACACAGTTCCCATCAGTCCCCACCCGCCCTTACCACACACATAGCAATGTAATCACTTTAGCAACTTCTCAGTAACAAGCTCATTAAAAAGCAATTCTGCCATCTCTCCATAAAGCACGCGCCAGAGAACAATGCAAAAGAGGAGATGCCAATTAATTATAGAATGATCACATCTAATGAACTCTGAAACCCTCCTGCTGTTGGTGACTTTGATGAAAAATCAGGGATGCTGGGAAAAGAGTGAATAGGGACATTCTGGCTACCTTGTTTAACTGTGAATTCTTTCTAAGGTACCTGCTCAGGTTCCAGAGATGATCAAAACTGCAGACTATACTCAGTGGCAGGTGTCGGAGAGTGACAAGTGCATGCATGACAGAGGCTGTGAGTCAGCCTGTCAGCGTTCTAGTCAGTCATCCTCAGAACGGCTGAGCCTACCCTGCGGTTGGCTTTGCCTCTGGAAGTACCTCACAGCCACCTGGTCACAGACCCATGTTCTGTGCTTGGCAAACCTGGAGCTCTAAAGGTAACAAATGAGTCACTCTGCCACCTCACTCAGGCCCTCCTGACTCTGTCACCTCCTACTCAGCATGGATGCCACTTCTGGGAACAGAAGGAAGCCCTTCCCGCCGCAAACTAAAGGAGGGAAAAGAAGAAACCACGTGCGGCCAACTTGTACCACTACCTGTGTGAGTCCTCTGGTGGGCCTTTAAGTGGGAGCTTTTTGTATAAACTTTCCGGCACCCGTTAAACTGACAGCGGTGAACCCTCTTCTTGTTTTCAGGGCAGGCCTCAGCCCCTACCCCTCCTTGTTCACTGTCGCTCTGTCCACTTTTAACTGTCCCAGCTGCCGCCACGGCTGCTGCTGCTGTTGCCACCCCTCCCACCTTTACTGAGCTGAGCGCAGCCTTCTTGGCCACCAGTTTCAACGTCACCGTGCCATCCACGGCTGAGAGAGTCTGTGAGGTTTTGACCAGATGGCGGCTGAGCTCCGGGGATGATGGGGGCGTTAATGAGGTCACTGCGTTGAGCTGGGCCTGGTTGACGGCTGTGTAGCTGTCTAGAGAAGAGCTGGTTGGCTGGAGGCTGAGGCAGGTCTCAGAGAGCAACTTGTCCCGAGAGAGCAAAATGTCCACTGCTGAGCTCTTCTCGCAGATGGCCGCTTCCACAGGGAGCAGCAGGGGGTCTAAGCGCCGGAAGCTTTCTTCAATGCACGGGGGAGGAGAAGCATGGAGGAAACAGTCCAAGTCCTCACCAAAGGTCTCCGAGATCCTCCTGGGCTCTGTCTGTAGGTAGCGTTCCAATTCAAGGCATGTCTGCAGAGGGGAAGGAGGGAGGGAAGAAACAGCCATCAGAGGCAAAGAACACCATGAAGCCAGTGTTGACGGGCAGAGGAGAAGACACAAGAAGCTACAGGGAATGGTTTCATGGCTAAAATTTCTCATCTGAAATGCTCTTGTTGAAAGGTCTGATCTTGTTATTTGCTCCCTGAGTACTTCTGAGGGGACAATAAAGGTTACATCATCTGAGTTCAGCTACTGGAGTTGAAGGGGAACTAGAAGCCCAGAAGGAAGATCTCACACCATCAAGATCCTAGACAGCATTCAGTGTTACAATGATTCTCCTGCTCCACACAACTATTCAGCAGATGAGATGCTCGACGCATCCCTAGGAGTTCCCATTGAAGCCAGAAGTAAATAGAACCAGACAAGGTTTGCAAACCAAGTCTGCCCATATCTAACTTCATTTTTCAAACAGACTTGGGCAAGTCACAAAATATGTCGATTTTGCAATGTGCCTGAAGAACTATCCACATCCACCCAGACTAAGAGGGGACCTCAATTACAATCAACCAACAGCAAGCCCTTCCTTGGGCATGGATTTTTAACTGGCAGGAATAGACACTGTTCTAAAGAATGCCTTTTATAAAACCTTGGGTGCATCAGAGAAAATGCCCGTTGTTTAGAGCAAGTTATGCAAAATACAATCGCTACATCTTTTGAAGCAAGGAGGGTGGGCCCCGTGACAGTGGTTTAGCATCTCAGACCATATGATAAAAGTCAATCCAAACACAGTTATTTAACTTATTAAAGATAGAGTTCAGTTTATTTCAATGTAAAGTTTTCACCTAGTAAAGAAATAAAAGAACTGAAAAATTCATCTAGGTTGCTCCTAAGTCTCTGAAAGAGGGTTATCATACTTTCATGACAAAAGTGGATATTTAGGTTTGTATTCTAAAAGCTTTTTCTAATTGAAAAAACCTACTATTCCAGAATCTTGTATAAATCTATGCTACCAACTTGCATCAACAGCTCAATTTGCTCTAACTTCTGGGCTTCAAAAAAGAAATGGATGGAAGATTTAACATGCTGACTAGTGCCTAATTTACTACCTCCACAGAGCTTCTATGTTTCAGTCTATGTCCTGATTCTAGGCTTTTATTCTGTTAAGAATCTATTTTAATGATATACTTAGTTGTGTTATATCTGTCAAGGATTTTATTTTGGTGACATTCTAAAAGAATGGTTTTTTAATCATCCTTCTGGTGGAACTCTGCATTACTGAATAAGAAAACCAGATTTTTAACTATGAATAACCTTTGGATCTTGCTGTTGATTTTTAACAGCATAAACTAATGAATGCTTCCAATCTTCATTCAACACTCATGTCACAAGTGTTCATTCAACTACTGTGTTCACAGCAAGGTGCAAGGCTTTCTTTGTGTTAGAAGGGAAGACACAGTAATAGTTCTCTGTGATGTAGGTGCAGAGTAAACAAATACAAGTTAAAAATGACATGAATTTACAAAGCAATGTGATAGCAAATAAATAACACTACATAAAGTGTATTGACAGGGAATGAGTGGACAGGAATTAACTATAATATCAAGGCACTATTCAGAGAATGCTTATTAGAAAAATAAGTTTTGATTCTATTTTATTAACTGATTAAATAATAGCCTGGCTTAGTAGTTTCCTACCTCTATATTAGAAGCCCAAACTAAACTACCATCTTTTCAGATCTAGAAATCTGCATTAACCACATTTACCCCTTTTCTGAATTCTGCCTCAAAAACCTCCTTTACTTTTCCCATATCACTGTTACAAATTATACTTACATCTCACCAATACTGAAATCTTCAGTTTTAAAGCTTCCTTAAACCTTAAACCTTCTTAAACCCTTAAACCCTCTTAAACCTTCCTTTCTCTTTTGTACCAAAAACAATGCCTGGACCCAATAGGTACAGAATGTCTATCAAACAAAGATAAAATCAACTTTATGCTATTACCTTGACCATTCTATCTACTCCAATCTTCAAAAGTTATCTGCTGATACTCTGTCCTGAACCACCCAGAGGCCTGCAATGGTAGAAACTACCACAAATACATGCCTTCAGAAATATGAGTGCGAAGCATTTTCAGTTTTGTCCAAAGAACAGAACCAGATCTTTGAGACCCATCTGCTCCAGGTAAAAGTCAGCTGAGTCATGAATTATAAGATATCTTTGGGCAGTTCCTGGACTTATATACAAAGACTTTTTCATGCACTCAGCTCTCACTGTCAATGGACAGAGTTCGTGAATGCCTCGTCATCTGACATACTTTCTAGCTTGAAGATTTGAAGGTGACTAAGTTCACATCTCTTCATATTCAGAAATCTAAGGAACCTATCATCAGTATATACTCATAAATTGTAATACATCCATCCATAAAATAGATATTTTATTTATATATAGCTATGTTATATATAAATATATATTATTTACCTTAATAATGTAATATATAAAATTATATAATAAATATAAATGTATATATTTAATATTAATATATAAATATATACAAATATGAGTCTATATACATGTATTTGCTGTCTATGGAGAGAATCTGCCAGCAAAGACACCAAGGAGGGGAGCACACTTAGCAGAGATCTTGGTTTCTAAATGTCATTATCCACTAAAGGGAACCAGGACTCCTTGGATAAACTACTGATTCAAGAGCTGGTACAAAGGACATGAAAGGTGAACCTAGACTATTTTGTGATACTGGAAGGCAGAAGCACTCATAAAGCAATGGAGGCATGTCAGAAAGACTCAGTGGCCCACCTGAGGTTGTTTTTAATGGGCAAACCTGGACAATCTGAGCAACAAAAATGAATGACAATAATGCTACTAACCCATGGAATAAAATCAGTATCTAGGAATCCCTAATACCATAAATAAATGCTTGAGGAAACAGAAAAATGAAGGAGAAATGTCAATTCCACCTTACTAAAAAATTACTATGAATAAAGATAGAAGGAATGATGGAAATAGAAAATTTCCATTTGGCAAGGAACAAAGAAATAATGACTACAGGTAATATCACCAGTGGATGCTAAATATAGATGAAAGTATAATAAAAACAATCTATTTTCCTAGTCTCAAAGTAGCCCCCAAAAAGCCTTTTGCTAATTACAGAGACAAAAGTAAGACACTTACAGTGGCAAAACATGGCATGCATCGTCTTCACACAGGCTCAAAGTTAGCAGCATCAGTGTAAGACATGGTATCATGTGACGCTGGTATGATAAGCCCAAAAGGCATATTATTCAGCACCATCCCTGACCAAAATACATAACCTCCATCTAATCATGAGAAAATATCAAGCCAATTCAAACTGAGGGCCAGTCTACAAAATAATTAGTCAATATTCTTTAAAAATATCAAGGTCATAAACAAGAAAGATTGAAAAGCTGTCACAAGTTGAAGGACTCTAAGGAGAAATGACAACTAAATGCAGTGGAACCTGGCCTGGATCCTGGATGAGAAAAAGACATTGGTGGAGAAAATGATGCAATTCAAATAAAGCATATAGATTAGTTAATGTAATATTATATCAATGTTAATTTCCTGGTTCTGTTCATTGTACAATGGTTATGTAACATTAGGGGAAGCTGGGCAAAGTGTGTACAGGAACTACATGTACTATTTTTGCAACTTTTCTGTAAGTCTAAATAATTTAGAAACAAAACAGAAAAGAAAAAAACACCCATCAGCAAACTCAGAGCGCCTTCAGATTGTAAATGTGGCTACAGAGGTCAAATGTCGGTCCATCCACACCAAAGATTCCCACTGCTACAAAGACACTCTAGCTCACCAACTCCAAATCATGCATAGCTGATTTGGATGACAATTAATGGCATGTCTGTCTGGTACCTCACCGTGGTGATATGAAGCTTCCCTCAGCTTGCTCTAACAATACAACTTAAGACTTGAGCCAGTGAATCAACCTCCACCCCCTCAAAAACCCATTAAATTAACCCTGAGAAAGAAACATGCCCAAATGTAGTGATTTTCTTATATTTTTGTGAGTCACAAATGAGTTTTGAGAAGCCCCTCTGGTATTTCAGCTTTGAAATGTATGTCTTCCTCTTCTAGTTTCCTAAGACATATTACCAAAAATTGGTTTTGAAATGGTCATCCTGAAATCTTTTTTAAAACTCTATTTGTTCACAGACATAACTTGTTGACACATGCTTATTAAAAGTGAGAATGCAAGACTTATTAGCAAAACAAAATTCAAACCTGAGATTGGCAAACCTACCACTTCTATGATTGGTTACAAAGGCAGAACATGACAGAGGACATCATAACCTAGATCTTGCGGCATAAGTTAAACAAAATCTCCCCACTGTTGACAAGAGATCATTGTTTTCATGGGATCTGGAAATGTAAGAAATATGGTCACGTATGGGGATGATGATGCCAATATTACCAAAAGACTTTTGTGCAACCTCTCCTTACAGCATCAAAAAAATACATGAAACTTGCCCATTGGGATTAAAAACATCTCCAACCACTTTTACCATCTCCCCCTACAATCCTGCCCCTAAACAGTTTTCTTATTTCTCCTACTTCTTCTCACACTTGACACAAACTTTTATCTATCTTACCGCTAGTCATTCTTTCCTTCAAAGTTTAACATGTCTAACTCTCAGAAAGCCTAGTTTAGAAAAAAATGGAGTTAAGAAAATATGCTGACTCCAAGTGTTGAAAGACATCCCTCCTCAATCCTGAACGATTAAATAGTACCTCCACAATGAATCTAAGCACCCACAGCCTGGTGGTATGTCTGGTTTATTAAGATTATGATCTTAAAAGGAATGATCATATCCTTTATACCACATGAGTTCTCAAACAATAAAAGAATCACTTAGGACTAAACTTTGACCTCTGTTATCTCAGAAGAGATGTTAAGTGTTTGAAGTGGTGCAGAGTCCTAAGAGTTAGAACTTTCCAAAAGAATGAACTAGAATCACTTCACAATCCCTATCCATCATCACCACTGTAAGTACAACCATGCTCCATTGGGGCAGATTTTAATTCAGGCTCCTCAATGTCATCTCCTTACAAGTCAAGCAGTTAGAGCTTAAAAAGTTTTAGTTTTTATGTCTGTATCTTCTAATTTGAATATAACACAAAGTCACTTGTCTAATATCATTGCCACCATTCAATAACTCTTGTCATTCTGAGTATTTGGAGTCATTAGATTCATGTATACTCAAGTTGGTGAACTAATCAAACAAATTTTAAAAATTGCATTTTGTTAATGATTTTGCTAGAAAAATACTCAATGAAATAAAGCGTCACCTGTTATGATCTATGCTTACAGTCAATTACAGGTCATTGTCATCTCTTTAGCCTGTTGCCCTTAACTCCAACCTCTTTACCTATATCATTCAACTCAAGGATCTAATAAACAATCCAAAGAGGACCACAGATGCAAAAGTATGTGGAAATATAGCTTTGCAAAGTCATGCTTCTTCTAAGGTCAGACTTCAACCTGATGATGAAGATGAAGATGAAAATGCCTCCATTGAGGCTGAGCAGGCTTTGGTGCCCAGAAAGAATGTTCACCCGAATAATTGCTTATGGAGTGAACTTCACTTGGCTGCCCGTGGGACCCAGCTTCCTGACATTTATTATGTGTGGTTTTGTCACATGTTCTTAACCATGGTGCCATAGTCCCCAAGGAGTCTGCATACAGAAAAAGGAAGATGGATCCCTCAGCTTTCTCCTGGGAGGGTCCCAAAGCTTAATTACTTTTTTGTGTTTTGAAATCTTCACACACACCCCAGAATGGAAATTCAAAGTGACACAAAACAATCCACAGATAATAGGATGATTTGGGCTGCTTTTGAAAAGTGATCTTCTGAAATATTCCTTTTCTAGGTATGTCTACACTTTATACTTTTTAGCAAAATCATTATTCCTAGGACCCCAGAAACTGAACTGGAAAACTCTGTAGGGTAGCAAAGATTGACATTTATGGGAACTCTGTCATTTTCTTCCCTTCAAAGGGTAATGTGATGTAATGGCTCTGAGACATTTCTAGTCTTTTTAAATGAAGTCAGAGATGGGGAAGGAAGAGAAAAGCATGGCTAGAGAGCTCTGGACAGAGCACCATGATTAGTGAGCTCAGCAAGCCCAAGGGAGACCTCGGACACAAGCACTTGAACTTGGTGCCTGTCATCCTGGAGTTCAACATTTCCAAGCAGGTTTGAGGAGGATCATTTAGCAATAACACTGAACCTCCCTCACCAGAGAGACAACGTGTAAACCAGGGACAGGAATCAACCTTAGAAGATCTCCAAAATTTTATAAATTCACTTTTTGCTGACTTCCACAGCTGAAAAAAAAAAATGTTAGGGTATTAGGTTAGGAGAGAATAAATTCTGCCTAGAAAATGTGGGTAAGCAAGTATATAAGTAAAAACCTCTTACTGCATTTTTTAGCTATTAGGTTAAAAAAAAAAACACATCAATAGCACACCCCAGAGGTGCATCAGTATTACACATCACTGTCAGAAATGCTGAACTCCGCAAAATAACCACAGTGCCAAAACCCATGTCAGGCCCACTCCTTCCCACCATTTCTCACATCCACTGGTTGCGGGAGCTAAAACCAAATTAAATATTTCTCTCTAGTAATTTATAAATTCTGAGAGACAATGCTGTGAAAATTAACGCTAAACAAACATGAAAGTTGGGAAATCTCTATCCAAACGTCCTCAGCATTTTTCCTCCCTAAACTATTTTTCAACACACAAAGAAAATATTTATTTGTATATTTTTCCCTTGAGAAGGCAGGGGAGGAAGGAGACAAGATGAAAGGTCGGGGTTGGGGGGAGGGTGATGTCTTTGAAATAAGAGGCCTCAAATACCCCTTTCATCTTCCAAGGATTCCTTAGCCTTAATGCATAAAAGAAAAGCCCAAACAACTCAAATCCAAATTAAATGTTAAAGTAAGTTTTAATGTCATGTAACCTGGGCAGAGCAGGAGCCCAGACAGATCTTACGCTCCTTGGAAGAAGGCACTGGGGTCCCCCCTCTACCTCCAACAACTTGGAAAGACTTTTCCTCCTTCAAAATAACCGGGATCCCCAAATTAAGTGTCCACAGGGGCAAGATGATCCACACACTGAGAATTCTTCCTGTCTTGGCTCAGTATGCTTTTTTCCAGATGTAACTCTGCAGAGCACACTGAACTGGAGTCTAATTCTCAGATCCCTCTACCTACAACTGCTGTACCTGCTCGGGATCGGTCCTTAGGAAGCATCACTTTTACCTGGTCAGCGCTCATGCACAGCCAGGGCACAGACGATGCTGGGGGTGGAGAGCTTCTTACCTGGCAAACAATTCTCTGCTTAGTTTGACTGGAGTACTTGCCACTGGTTACTTGACAGCTTAAAAATAAAGGCTCATTGTATATCTCTGTTTCTGCGGGTATACTTTCATGGACAAAATGAAATTCATGCCTTAAGAGTCAATGAAAAAAAATCACCCTACGCTAAAGCAAAGGCCTAGATCTGCTAAAAGTGAGATTTAAGAAAGAAAACACCTTGGTGTGTGACTTGCCAGGGAGCACAGATCCTCTACCCCAGGGCCTCCCCACAGCCCAAGGACCTGGGAGAAGGCCCCCTTCTGAGGAGTGATGGCCTCCAAGAACAACAATGGCTCTGACAGTTTTTCAGCTTCACCATTAATTTTCCATAAAGAGCAGTTTTCACGATGAGCGCCTGTGTCAGGCAGGGCCTGATGCTTCAGAAACCTGTAATTATTCTTGGCTCCCCACCCCCCACAGCCTCTGCACCTGTGTCAGTGCAAGGCACCAGCTGGCCATGCCTTGCCTCCTGCTCTGAAGGGGGTGGGGTGGGGTGGGCAGGGGAGCCTTCATTGAAAACCCAAACTCACAGTATTTTCCTCTTGCAAAATGCAAAGACAAAGCATTTTAATCTTACCCATCTCATCCTTTCCCCCAATGGGTCTTGCCAAAGAAAACAAATAAATATTAATTGGCTAGAGAGCCTTCATTCAAACGAAAATTACTGAAAAAACACAGTAACAGGGAAAGGTCTGACAAGGGGTTATTAATCCTGTTTTATAACCCACTTGGAGCTCCCCCCACCCCCAACCTGCTTCCTTTAACTTGCATACACCCTCCCAAACTCCCCAGGCCCCTTAGCACTGAGTGGCCAAGATGGGAACATGCCGAACCCATTACATCATCTCCCCTTCCTCTCCCAGATCACTTGTACAGGCTGACTCAGGCTACTGAGATTTTTTTTTTTTTAAAGCAAACTCATTTCATTGACTCCCTTTTGGAGCATTGTTAGACCCTTCTCAGTTGGATTAATTAAATATACCCTTTCCTATTCCCACCATAAAAGATGCATGTGCATATACAATTGCCTCTTTTACACCAAAGCAAAGTCATACACACACAACTTTTTCTCTTAAAGATGCATACACTTGCATGCACACACACACTCACCCAACGCTTAAATTTCCCAACAACAACAGGTTCAAATCCCACTGGGGCCCTCATTGGCAGATGCAATTTAGTGGCTGATGATCACAGAGGATATTTTCAGAGCTGAGAGAAATTTCAGGAACTTCCATGGAGGGAAGTTAAAGAAAATATGGAGTTTACTAAGAGAAATATTTATTCTACTCATCAGATTGCAAAATGGCAGACAGAATGAAATCAAGTCCTAAGCCACTTTTCCTGAAATGAATGGTTGTACACTTACTCAATAAGAGGTACTTGGAACCAGCTTTCCGGAATACTTAATTTAAGGTGGCTGTGTGGTGTGCCACTGAAATGCTTACCCCGGTTAGGGAAACAAGACCGGCCCCACAGAAACTGAGAGGCAGACAGGAGGGTATCAGGAGTGACAGCGCTGAAACCTGATTGCCAACATCAGGGTATGCCACCCCCACCTAGCAGTCATACCCTCCACCCCCACCCCGGGCTGGTCCTTACCCCTCCGTGCTTCAGTTTCCCCATCTGAAATATGAGATGACAGTTGAAGTGACCACACACAGGAGGGTATGAAAATTCAATCACTTGATAAATGATGTCAAGTGCTTACAAGGGCCTGCAACACACTGTGTGTGTTGTAGCTTGATGTAACTGGTGTTATTTTCATGGCAATTGTACAACAATAAATATAAGCACCGTATCAAGGGGATGGAAACAAGAAAATCAAAAATACCATAATTTTCTGGGCATCCCTGGTGGCGCAGTGGGTTAAGCAACGCACTATGAAGCAAACCGCAGCCACTGCAGCACGAGTTCGATCCCTGCTGCCGGCCAGGGATGGGACCCACATGGCGCAGCAGACCTCTCCTGCCTCTCCTGCTGCTGCCCTCGGCAGTGTGTTTCAGTCAGTCTGCCTGTTCTGCTCCCCACTCTGTCTGGTGAATCCTCTCACCTCCCCAACTCTGGCCTGTACCCCAGCTCTTGTATGCATAAATAAATAAATCTTTAAAAAAAAAACACCATAATTTTCAAGGTTGTGGAGTATACAAAGTAAGCAGGAGATTCAAGGTGAGTGAGTTACATCACTGGGCTTCCTTAGTCCAGGTGAACAGGCTGGACTTCTAAGGAAGCTGCTAGTCTAGAGTTCTAAGACACCAGGAAGTAAGGGCAAAGACTGAAAAGTGAGAAGGGGTCACCCTGAACAGATTCAAAGGAGCTTAGCACTCAGCTCTGCTGCCCACCTGGGAGGGGTAAGGAAGAGAACCTGGAAGGAAGGTGCCTTGGACCCTCTTTGATTTAAGGGCTTCTTGGGCTCAATTGTAAAGCCCAGCACAGGCATGCAAGTTTCCAGGATGCCATGAAAATAATTTGCTGCTTCACCATGAATGTTAGCCTCACCAGCATTTAAATGTAAGCTTTACTAGAATGTGGGTTCTTCAAAGATACTTGAACCTGTCCTGACTCATGGCTGTTGCAAACATTTGTTGACTTCCTGGCCAGATGACTGAAAAGATGGATGAACGAATGAACACGAGAGCATGAAAGCAGCAACTTCCAAGCAAAAAATCTCGTAAAAGTCAGTAGTAACTTTAATCATGGGCAAACAGGGGTGTCCAAGGGAATGAGGAAAGCCTCAAATCATTCCTTCTTCACGACAGGAACATCAGAAACAATGTGTGCATATTCACTGACAATATTTCTCATGGAACACATCAGTATTTTAAGATTTAACTACAGGTGATATTTACTTTTCTCCTCAATGTTTTTCATTTGGAATTTTTGTTTGCTTGTAACATATAGAACAAGTCCAGTATTTCAAACTGAGTGGCACTTTTGAGGCTCATGAAAGGCCACTTTTGAGGCTCATGAAAGGCCACGGGCTGCCCCAACAGTATGTACCTGTGTATGAAGTTAACAGCCATTTCCATAACCAGAGAATGTTCCTTTCCCTCCTGCCACTTTCTCTTTTCTCCTCTAGTCTCCAGAAACCAGCAGGAAGAGAAGCAATAAAGACAAGCAGACACAATGCTATTTTCAACTCTCATTTTTTTAACCGGTAAAAAGAATCTGGCATGGAATCAGGTTCAACATCCCCCTTCCCCTATCATTTCTCCCTTTCCTGCTACACTGCAGCACCTGAACGGGGAATTCACTTCTCTCTCTGCAAAACAAGTAAATCACATTCTCAAAAGCCAATTCCAGCTCAAACATCAATGTCCCCACTCTGTATCTCTGTCATAGCAAGTCAGAACCTACCTGAACTGGCCTTGCTTTCCTCCGCTCTTGCTCCTCTCTCATTCATACAAACACAACAAGCTCAAGCCTCTCTCAGAGTTCAGGGCCTGCTGTTTCTGAGCCGCTGGATGCAAACTCCTCAGGTCACCTTTTCCTCTATTATATTTTAGCTAATTGTTACCTGTTCAGAGTCATCCTTTGATCCGCCCCAAAACACCCTATTCGTCCTCTACCACAGGGTCTCACCTCATCTGCGTTTTAGTACTAACCAAGCCCCAGAAATATCTAAATCACGTATTGGTTCACACGTGTAATGGCTATCTTTCCCTTGCAGGATGAAAGTTCCAGGAGGGGAGGACTCAGTCTTATGTGCTACTGGATTTCCAGCACTCGGCACAGTGCCTGGAAAAGATATCTGAAATATACTATTTGAAAGAATGAACAAATTAATGGAGCCTTTACTCAATCCTGGAATTCCAGGGAAGACTTCACCTGGTCTCTCCACTAGGAAATTTATCCCCAAATGTCCACATTACTAGGACAAAAGGTTCCATCAGGTGATGGAGTTCAAAGTGAGCTGAAAGTTTTACCACTAAGAAGGCATTCACTGATTCTGACTCCTCAGATGGGAATAAAGTGGAGCCCCTTGCCAAGACAAAGAGATCAGTCTTGGGTTCCATCTGTCCCTTTCAGACAGATGCAAGGAGGGCGTTTCTTCTCAGCAGTCCCTATTGCGTCATGTGCTGAGATGAACAAAGCCCACCCCTCTCCTGGCTTCCACACCAGGTGCTTATTAACTAGTATCCTCAGGGAACAGGTTAAAGATGGAAGTTCAACCCACTTTCTATCATTTATTCCCACTTCTATCTCCTAAAAGGATCTCCCTCAGAAAGGCAACTCCGGCCACAGGTCTCTGGAGCAAAGAGGGTCATGCCAACGTGGCCCTTCACTTTAGCATCAACATGTTCATGAGTGCTTAAACGAAAGACTGCTCAAATCCAGCAGGCGCCAAGGACACCTATTTTTTGTCATCCTAAATAGCCCCACACTCCACTGCTATCATCCTTGGGAATTCCTGCCTGGGTCATTCCGGTGACTTTCCCATAAATTCCTAAACACATAAGTATTTTGTTCCTCTCCATTCCCTTTAAGAATTTTACATAAAAAGCTATCTCTACTGAGAGGTGCTATTTATTTCAGGATCATTATTTCACAGATATGGAACCCTCAAACACTGAACCTGGAAGTGAGCCAAAATCCAATTAAGAGGGCATGGCGTTTGAACCAGGCAAGAGGTATGAGGGAAAATACAGAGTCTGTGCTA
Source organism: Galemys pyrenaicus (assembly GCA_019455555.1). Taxonomy (NCBI): domain Eukaryota; kingdom Metazoa; phylum Chordata; class Mammalia; order Eulipotyphla; family Talpidae; genus Galemys; species Galemys pyrenaicus. The sequence goes on from JAGFMF010011501.1 coordinate 6,975,325, forward strand.
AACAGGGTTCCAATGCGTGTGTGCCCACATGCCACTGACGGGGAAATGCAGTGTGGATTCTGGATGCCTTTCTCTAAACCTGTGTTTGTTCCCAGCGCTGCAAAGTAACTCCTTTTCTTCTTGGTTATGTTAGGCAACAGGACTCAGAGACTAGCTGGAAAAAGATAAAGCTGAGAGAAAAAGGGTTTTCATCATGTAAAGAAGAGAAAAATTGTGCTTGCCCATTTCTGAACCCCATGACGACGTTGCAGATTTCAAATTAACAATTCAACCCAACTTGAGAGAGAAGAGCCAAGTGCGGAGGCTTATCTTAAGTTTGGCTCCCAGGAGCGCTGGCACCTCACTTAACCTTAGGTGGCTGGGCTGCTAGCCGACGACATGCACTTTCAGGCACACCAGACTCATTGAAGAAGAGACACTAATTTGAATCATCACTGCCATCCCCCTCTCCCCTTTGTTCCTGTCTGAACCAATTTCCATACAGTCTCAAAGAAATCATCAGCCCATGCAAAGGGGAAATCCCAGTGGAACAAAAGCTACATTAGCAGCACAAGGGGGGAAATCTAATTTCCAATCCAGTTGCTTTGTTGTCTCAACCTCTAAGGAAGGTTGCTACACATGCACAACATAAATTAAGTTTTAAAACACCACCATGATTTAAAATTAATAAAAACTCTCATGGGGAAAAGGTGCTTCTTGTGTACAAATCTCCTTACACAATGAAGGTCAACTCCACCAGAGCCTGTGGGTGGTCTGGATCTTTGAGATCTCAATCATCTCAGCCAACAAAATATTTTAGAACTGCATATATTCACTGAAACCAATGCCTATGCAACTTAATAGTTGATGGTGAGTGAATCCCCAGTCTGCGGCAGTATATACACCAAGACTACATAGACTCCCCTGTTGACAGACCTCACTGAGACATATTTTAATAGACCAAATTAAGGATTCCTTTTTTGGCATGACGGGATATGCCAATGCGATTTCCTAGTGCCCTACTTACTGGAAGAAAACTCATGGCAAGACACCAGTGTGACTACATCATTAATTAACCTGAACCACATACCGGAACATTGCTGCTAATAAAACTCCCCTATAAAGAAAACATGTTTTCTCTGCTGAGAATCCTGGAATGTGGGCCCCAGCAGAGCCACTGTCTTAATTAAGGAGACAGTTTGATGGTGTGTGTATCAGCAATCACTAGGAAACTTGGTCATATTTGGCTTGATTGTCAGTAACTTCAGTTTTTACGTGTACTTTTTAGAAAATGAAAATGACATCCACACATCCATGCTGCCAACAGCCATGTGAATGAAAAGATCACGTTTGTGCAGGTAGGAGATGTCATCTGTTCTGTTCTCAGAAACACACTCTGAGCTCTCAACCCACGACTCACTGAATCAGAGATATAGAAACCTTCCATTTTCTCTAGAAAACAGGCTGACAGAATCAGGAACAAAACTGTAACTACAGAAGCCAGGTGAAACTGGTGACTTTCCCTATCCAATCCATGTGAAATGACATAAATTTTTTACATAGTTTTTTTTTTTTTTTGGTAAAAAGCATCTGAAAATGCTAACCAATATTTATTAGGTAATCCACCTAATAGGTAATTTACCTAACTTATTAGGTAAGTCCACCTGTGACACCATCTGAGCAGCAAGGCTTAAATCTCCGTCCCATTAATGGGCAACCCAACCTAGGAAGGAACACTGGATTTTCCATAGTTCTGTATCTATCCAATCAATAAAACCAAAATCTGTATCAAAAGGTTTTTGACTACTACTAATTAGACTTTTTCTGGTCTAATCCTAAAACCACCAGGGATCACAAACCATTCTAAAAATTCAACAAAATGTCATCCCTTAGCAACCTTGAACAAATAAGGATTCCTCAAAAAGGTTCAGGTTCTTCCCAAATTGGACACAAAATACCCAATCCCAAAATTGACCTCATGAGCTTTTCAACCACATTTCTCAATTTAACATGTGTTGGTGAGACTGAGGGAAGTGGTCTGGTTTGACAATAATTTTTATTAGGAGATTTCTGAGTTTTCTCTGGCTGTTTCTTATCTAGGTTGGATCGTTATAAAAGTAAATAGGATTTCAACCATTCCAACACATCAACATTGAGTATAATCATTGAGATGGAGAGAAATGAAAGTAGTATCATTTTTTTAAGATCTGATCTAAGAAAACTCGCAAATACAGTTTACTGAAATCTAATTTTGTTTACTGTACTAATGCCAAATACATGAATACCAAAAATGATAGACTCTTTTAAAGGGGAAATCTGAACCTGCTTTCCAACATATTTCAAAATACTTCCTAATACTTTTAATAAATATAAAAATATTAATTTGACTAAACCGGATTCAACAACTCTCTTTCTTCCCTCACTGGCTTCAGAATAGTGGTTCTGGCTCCTTTACAACAACAGTATTATCAATCGCTCATGTTTTTGTTTCAAAACTCAAATAGAAAATGCAGCTAGAAAAAGGATATGGAAGAAAGAGGAAAAAGCAAGAAAGAAAGACAATAAAAGCAGCAATGGAATACAGGTAAAGAATATGCATCTCATTTCTGTATTGAAATCCTGGATACCAATAGCTCTCATCAGGTAACACACCTCTAACCAAAGGTATCCATCAAAGTCACATCAGCTTCATAGGCAGCAGATCAACTAGTTCAAGGGCAAAACTGACTCTTGGCCCTACTCCTTATATGGATGCTAAACATTAATTTTAAAGTGTGGCTTTGTCTATAATTATGTGGTAATAACAAATTAAGAAGAAAGACTACCAGTTAATGAAGAAAATTACTGTGATTCAGCAAAGTGTACGGTGGTGGAAGACCATTTTTGTTATAAAACACAGAATATAGCCTGTTATTGAGACGGGTTGCCCAATCAATCTTAGATGTCAGAATTCATCAACTTTAGAGCTTTTTATAGATCCATAAAACCAAAAGCAATATGTTATCATAGCGAGAACACAGGCCAAAGTCCAGAGGACATTTACTAGGTCTCCAACATAATTTAGCTTTGTGATCTCCTTGAGTGACCTCTTCATTGGTCCTTGATTCCTCATGACCAGATCTGGTTTGCTTATAGGAAGCAAACTCTGAGGCAGATGGAATATACTACTCTGATCCCTTATAGGAGTGCCATGTCTCCAGGTACCTCAATTTCAGACATAAGGTCACACAGTTGTCCTTGAGATGTCAGGATAAAGAGGTATTGTTTCTGAGGATGAGTCCCTCTAGGAGTTAACAACACCCTTACTGATAAATCTTCATTAGGTCTCTGAAACTCATATACCTCACATAACTCATGTAATATAGCAGGGGACAAGAATACAGGTTTATGACAGTAGGGGCCAGTGGGGACTATGGTGAACACTTCCCACAACCATTTTCATGTGAACTTCCACTTTGAAGGAAAGTCTCAGCTGGAGGAAATCATAAGTGAGCTACACCTTCATTAGTCTTCAGCTCACTTCTTGTCAGTATCACTCAATCTGAATCACTGTTCACAAGAAGAATCTCAACACAAGCAGGAAAATGTGGAGATGGCACCATGAAAGGTCAAGCAGTAGGAGATAAGAGCTCTGATAAATCTACAAGAGCCTGAAGATCTAGCACCAAATTTTAAACTTCCCTTGAACTAAGCAGAGTATTTATCATAATCAATAGCTGCTCAATAAACACTTCTTAAGTAAATTTTTTTAAATCTTGATTAGGAACCATTATTACCTCTTATTAGATGCTCTTCTCTGGATCAAACTGGCAATTTGTCTAATAAGTTAATGACCAAGGAGAAAGAACTCTGCTAAGAGAAATAGATTGTACCTGTTGGAACTCTTTTGGTCTTTCAGGGGAAGGTACTACATCTTATACTTCTTTTAAATTAATTTAACAATTATTTACTGAGCTTTTACATTATGTCAGAAATTTTGCTGGAAACTTCAGGGAATCCTAAGGTTAATATCTAATATCTGATCTAATATCTAATCCCTAATCCTAGATAAAAATCTGCCTACAAGGTGCCTGGGGTAAAGAAGGGAGAGGAATAGAAATATATATCATTAAAGGTTGACAGGATATAAGTAATAACTAGGGCAAATAAAGGGTCATGGTTGCTGGTTGGTATTGGGTTCAGCTTTATTAGGTGATAGGGATGGCTATTTCTATAGATTCTCAGTGACAATTCAGGGAAAGATGAAAAGTTTAAATGACAGTACTGAGGCCCAATGTTCAAAATAATGCTGCCAGGTAATATTACTGAACCTAAACTTAAAAAAAAAATCATCTAAGGCATTTTCCTTTTCAGATACATATCCCAATTAAAAAGCATAATATAACAAACTTGAAATAAAACAACCTAGCTTTAAAAAAAATACCAGGGAATCAAATTTAAAACATCCTTGCATTTCCTGGTGACCAAGGCAGAAAGATCAACGAGTCAAGACACTCATCATCCAGTAAAAAAACAAAAGTTCCTCAGATATCATTGGCTTTGTGCACAACGTGTTTAAAGCAAGAGAAGAGGAGAAGAAAATGTGGGGGGAAAAGGAAGAACTAAAGGAGGACAGGTGATGCTATTTTTAAATCTCCCCCTTAAAAAAAAGTGGCAATTCCCTCATTAAAAACCATCAAATGTTTTGTTGGGGAGAGGACCAAAGGTTCAGTGCCTGGGTATGTTTTTCTCCTTTGTAGCCTCTCTCTGTTGATGTTTTTCTGGCTTTCTAAGCAAAAAGGAAACCTCACCCATTCCTGTAGACATGCATTTACAACCGCATTCTCCTGGCCAGTAACCCTCGTGGCTCCTAGAGGCACTTCTCAAGGGTGGAGTGTCAAGCAATTGGATCTGGTTATGAAGCTGCTGAGGCTCAGGTTGAGCACTGGCGAGTTCAGCGAGGGCTCCAGGGCACAGCTAACTCATTAAGGACAAAATGTGCGGGCACATTTGACCTTTGGAAATCCAGCCCTGGTCGGAAGCTTCCAGATGCAAAACAAAGGCTCCAGGGTTGGAAAGAGAGTTGGAGGAAGCACGTTGCCAGAGCTGGGCCCATCCCCCACCAGCTCCCCCGTGACTGAGAGGCTCACAAAATCAATAGAGCAGCATTATTAACTCTGCAATATCATAAGAGAGGGCTTCGCTCTCCGCCTTGGTAGAAAGCAAAGATGGGGAGAGGCAGGTTGGCTCCAAGGGAAAGCATGCTTCATTAAAGTCTTAACTCTGGGGAGGCAACCCTCGCGTATGCTCAACTGGTGAACCCGTGCTGAGAGCCTCCCATAAAAATCTTGCCCAAGGTCCAGGGGTTGTCACAGAGGAAGAGAGTACAGCTAGATTTAGCAAGGTCTGGATGGCAACGACTGTCACTTGGTATAGGCTTCCCAGAAACATTCACACCAAGGGGCTAACCCAAGGCAAAAGTCTTAAATATGTCAGAAGGTTAACACTCGTCTATCTACAGTTACAAATTTTAAATCATCCCACTGTTGCTAATTTTTCAGCTCTATTTTCCTGGGTCACCTACAAGCACCAAAATGAACACTTTCAAGTGTTACCACACTAAGAAAACACAGAGCGACTGCTATACCTCTTAGAAGTGAAACCACCAGCCCAGTCTCGTGTCCCTTCTGAGTTGCCAGGACTCCCGCTCAGCTGGGTGACTGTCTCCCTCTCAGAGGTCATGTAACCCAATCCAACTGCATCTATCACCCCATAGGTGTCACCCACAAATCTCATTTACACCCAATATATGAGTTCCTTTCATCTTTCCCTTCATATGAAGATATGCATTGGTATCCCCATTATTTTTCCGCCCCCAGGAGTGACAATAACTGCCATTGAAGGACTACAAATTGGCAGATTTTAAAGGTAAACAAAGTAAGTCATCAGATACATCTTAATCCCCAAATCTTTCCTTCAGTCATTCAGATCAAGCAAAAAGTCTTATCTCTGTAAAGTCCTTGTCTGCAGCTTCTCTGATTCTGGCGTTTGATTCTAGTTAGAAGGTTAAGCATCCCCTGTTGCAAATCATACTTACATCAATTCAATCCATTTGCTGTTAAAGAAGCATCCCTTTTCCTGGAAAGGTTTTTTTTTTTCCCTTTAGCCAAGTAACAAGCCAGAATCAGACAAATAGGGCCTGATACATACACTGATATTATTCACATCACTCAACAGAGGACGATGGCAACTCTCTGATCAGATTTGGGGCAGAATTTAAGGAAGAGGATGCACATGATACCGGTATTTTCAAGAATTGCCACCACTCGCGACCATAAACTGCCTACTGCTTTTAGGTGCGTGGGTATTGTTGGGAAGCACCATGCAGTGACGTATCATTAAGAACTTAACTGACACACTTAGTCAAAATCTCTTGCCTGACATGATTTGTTACATTAATTGGAAAGGTTCAATGGAACCCTCATTTTTTTCTGGTGGAATGAATAACCCAAACTTATTAGAAGTTGAGGCTGAAAAATAATACATTTACTCAATGTTTATGATATATAATATTTATCTCATATATATGTCTATATAAAATACGGAGTATGACAACTTCTTTGCCTAGCCAGATTAAAATTCCACTTATAAACATAGAAGGGCAGCTATAAACTGGAGAAGAGACTAGTACTAAATAAATGACGGGTAGTTAAAGGTTCTAAGAGTTCTCAACTCCAAATGTCTGTGCCATTTTAGATTCCTTTTGAGCAGTAGTTATAAACTTCTGGGGGAAATATATGAGAACATTTTGGGTATATAAAAGAGCAGGTTGATGAACAGGGAATTTCCTTTGCTATTTCAGATGTGATTGGAAAAGTCACTGACAAAATACCCTCCTGGAACCATCTGTTCTTTTCCTCATATCCCCAAACAATGCATATACTTCCCTATATATCCATCTTCTGGGACCACCTATAGACACTAAGTTTCACGAGGTCAGGATGTCTATTTGGGTCACTATATATCCTCAGCACTACACACTGTTTGGCACATTTAACATCCTCAAGAAAGGAATAGTGAAAGGGAAAAACAAAAGGGAGGGGGGATTTAAATGAATGAGTGAAAGACAGAGGAGCGGAAGATCATTACGGAGATGGCAATGGAAGTCACTCCTGACTCCGCTGCCACCGCACAAGAAGAGCAATTACCAGCTAGCCATCAAGGAAATGCTGAAGTCTGAGAATGGAAAAGAACAATCATCAGGAAGAGAAATAAGCACAACTACAAAATTAAACACTCTCTACTTCCTTCTCGATAATCCTAAGGAGCTGCTATGAACACGTATGATTAGTCCATTGTCTTTACCTCTGGTTGATCAACAACTGACTGCTCAGCAAGCACAAGTGCACTTTAGGGACCAAAGGTGAGTTCTGTTCTAATGTACAGTGGCCAACAGCAGGCAAGTGGACAGGTGGACAGGCAAGCGACAAAGCAGCCCCCACAGTCCTTGTATTTGGGAGACACTGAATTCTTCTGTTCTTAGTCTAACGTTCACCAACCTTCTGTTAAGTCTACTGGTCTGGAGTTCTCATAATCTTTCCATTTTTCTTGCCCTTGAAATTGGGGTCATTCAAGACACCCTAGAGTGAAACACGCCCTGGGTCCGTTCCCTGACAGCTCTAGTCCAACTTCGGCCAGTGTTCCTCCGTACAGAGCCGGGACAGTGAACCCTTGACCCCTTCCTGAGTCAATCCTGAGCCTCCCGCTTGCTCTGCCAAACTCCTCCCTCCTCCTCCTCTGGAATTCAGGCAACAGCACCACACTCCCTCTTCCTCAGGCTCCAGTCTTCATCCTGGCGAGACAAGGCCTTTCCCTTGTCCTCTGTTTCCTGCAGGGCCTTCACTTAATATCTCCCTTACCATACTGGGAGTGAAGCTTCCGAGCTTCCTCTTACTCCCTTCACTTGCTCCTGCACAAGAAGAAAAGTGACTGGTGATATGGGAAGAAAGCTCAGAGAAAACAGGAGAAATCTTATAGAGCTGGCTCCAGGCCCATCTGGGAGCACAGTGGGACCAGAAGGCTGTGGGGAATCCTGGCCACCTGCTGTTGTGTGGACACACTTTCCCCTGATGGGTGTGCCCATCCCCTCACCCCCAGCTAGCAGGGAATGAGGATGAGGGAAATACTGGGAGCAGGAATGAGACTGCACTTCCCAACTGGATCTAAATCCAGCTTGATCAGCGCTAAACCTGACATTTAACCTCTATGTATGTGGTTGCTGTATCTATTTTCTCAAATAGGTTAGGAAGGAAAGAAGTAGGGTTAATTTATTGGCCCCACTAAAAGAACAGCAATTGTGGTATAATTATAGACAATTGTTAAAAGTCCAAATTATCGATCCTTTCAAGAAGCTGGTATTTTTTAAACGAACATATTAAGATACACACACACAAAGAAACACATACAAGGAAAACATCAGTGGTCCATCATTCCCATTACCTGGATGACTTTTTTAAAAATATAATGAACATATGTGATGCTCAAAAACATTTAAATGGGAGCAAAAAAGGTATAAAAAGTAAAAATCTCCCTTTCTTTACCCACAATACCCTCTCTTCCTCCTCCTCCAAACTGTCAACAATACCTTATATGTCCTTTTATTTGAAATGTTATGCATATTAGCCTTTCTAATAGACATTTTTACTCCTTTTTTTTTTTTTCATTTACACAGATAATTGGCTTTTCATTTTAACAGCTGAGAGAGTCCACAGGAGCAAAGAGGCTGGGATAGGGAAGGCCTGGATTCCTTCTCCCACCACCCCCTATGCACACTACCCTGCCCACTACCCTTTGCCCTGCAAGGGCTTCACTCCTCCTTTCTAGATATTCCCTGCTACCATGCCTTCACCACCCCCTCAGAGCAAGGGTCTCAAAGTGAACTAGGTTGTCCAGCAGCTACATGAGAGGTCGTCACTGGGGAAGCTGGGGAAGGTATATGGGACTGTGTTATTTTTGCAACTTAGTGCAAACTAACTCAAAATATAAAGTGTTTTTAGAATTAAGTAATAACACATGGTGGGAAAACCACAGTAGCAGAGACAAAAGGGCCGAAGAGGAGAAAGCGATGAGGACAAAGCTCTGAAAACACGAGGAGCTGAAGGTCAACAGCAGCCCCTCTGGGGTCTGCTGGTCCTGGTTGTAGCCTCAGCTAGTTTTCGAAAGATTTTAAAGAGTGTGATTTTCTTTAAACAACAAAACAATGTTTTTCCATAGTTACTTGTCATGAACTTTGAAATGTCACTTGATCCAAAGCATTATTTTTGGCTTTTTTCTTTTTAACAGTTAAGTGAGTTTCTGTCCTCTTTTTAAAAAAATCAAAACTTAACTCTGAAAGTATATACTTAATTTTGCAGAAAACGGTATGGCTTTCCAAATGGCGAGTCCGTCCAATTCACGTCTCAAGTGTGTTACGGCCATACTTCCCTGCAAATCACACTGATGGCAAGACCCAAGACTCGACTGCTTTGCCCCATTCCTGACACAGGAATCAAATGTCTTTTGTAGGAAGCTGAGCCAAAGGTATGTCCCAGCAAATCCCTACAGAAGTAGGTTATGAGACTGACACGTCTGTCCCTCTCCATCGCCACTTCCCTTTGTAAGTCCAGCACTGGGACTCACTAGCAGCTCTGAGTATCAGGGACCCCGTTTAACGATCCAGAAGGAGGGGAGACCCTGTGTGCAAAATGAACCAGGCAGAAAGAGCCAGAGAGGTCCTCCCATCCCCCACACTGGGCCACTCCCCACGGTGATCCAAGAAGCAAGTATTCACCTCGGACAGATATGGAAACACGGACAACTCAGCCCCCAAAATAAAGACAAGCTAAAATTCTGTGGCTCAGCATTAAGATGCAGCTCACAGTGGCTTTTCCAGTCACACAGTATCTTCATTTTGTCCAGTTTGTTTTTTTTTTTTTAATTTTAAGTAGAGACTTAAAAATCAGATTCCTGACTTCTCTTGAAACTGAAAGATCTGCAACAGGCTTGGCATCTCTTTAGAGCATCATTTGGTTCCAGAGTCGATAGCAAGTATGGACCTGATGTAGTCTATGTTGCCAAAGTTCCCACCATTCCCTGTTGTCTTATACTCCATCTGCTTCAATCACTGGCATTACCAGGTGGCTCCCAGCGATCATCTCTGTGATTCCTGATATCTGATTTTTCCTTTACCAATATCTGCATTAGGAAGAAGATTTACTGCCTATCTCTCCCCCACCCCCAACTCTACTTCTCGTTCTACATTCTCAGTGACCTTAACATATGACACAAAAATGTCCAGGCACTACCAGTGCCCTCTGATGGCCTTTTGTTCAAGACCACAAGAACAAAGGAATGTCTCCTCACATCTAACTCTTTGCTCTACCTGAAATACGCAATTTCTATCTGGCACTTTAGGGACTTACAAAACTATGTTTTTTCCCCAGTATACCCAGCGAGGTCCATTTCCTAGTCAAGAGCAATACATTTCTGTGTTTTCATTTCTGAAATGGGTCTTCATTAACTTTCTGGGGAGGAAGTATTAAAAATATGTTAAAATCAACATCCCAATTCAGAGTTGTCCCCATCTTCTAGAAGGTTCTGCCTTTGCCTTCCAGATGAGCTCTCCATTTTCTAGCTCGTCGCTGCTTAGGTTCAGAAGGGGTGCCAAGCTAACCTTGAGGAATCCTCTTGGCTTCATACCCCAGGCTTGCCACATCTGCTCTACTGGATACATCAGCGGTCCAAGAAATAGCCAACCACAACCCTGGCTGACTCCTGAGCTCACCGCAGCTCAGCAGCAGTGCTGGACACAGAAGACAAGCATTCCTGCCTCAGTGCCCAGTGACAGATGCAATCCAGAGATCCCCCTCATGGACAAAGATCCAGATACGCCCTTAGGTGAGGCACTCTGAGAATGCATCTTTGGACCTGACACTCTCACCTCCAAAATTCTTGTCATATGGCACTGTGAACATTTGCAGTCAGAGTCATGGGGTTTGAGAAACACAGCAGTGGGGTCCTCATGTCGGAAAGATCACCCTCCCTTCTTTTCTGCAGTTACCTCCTAGCAAGATGGCCCGGTCTGGGTTAAGAGTATAAGTCCTAGAGAGCACACAGGCTGCTCTGGCCTCCCTATTCCCATGGCAGAAGCTGAGTCTCCTGAAGCCAGGCTGAGAGGCCCAGGTAAGTCTAGGTCTTCCTACCAAGATCAGGTTTTCCTGATCATCGAGCAGCATGTGACAGTCTACTGCCCATGAGTCATTATAGCACACACACTTCTACTTTCAGAAGCAGACTATCCTTAGGGTTCTCACTTCTACAAACAACCCAAACTTCCTTCATTCCTGGGCTTCACCCCACCCCACCACTCCCACCCCCACACACAACTCTTTCATGAGCATGACAAACTATTTTAGTTTTTGGAAATTCATCTATACATACCATTAAGTCAAACGCACTACCTTTATGCAGAAGTTTCAACATACTACATACTACAGACTTCACTTTTCCAAAACTTATGTAAATACTCTCACATACACAAACACATAGATTAGAAAGTTTTATATTCTCATCTTTAGACAACCAGCTGGAAAAATTTCAAATTGCCAACTATGGTACAAGTGAGAAGCAAGCACTAAGTAACTGCACAGAAAACAGAACAGAAATCTCAAGGAAGAAAACCAACAAGAAGTGGGAGCCCAAGGCTTGTAACAAAAGCGCCCCTACCACAGACTAGAAAACAGTAACACTGTGGACAGCATGTGACAGTTACAAAGCCTTTTCACATCCATGTATCATTTGATTATAACAGTTTTATTATTATAATCCCCAAATTACAGATGGGAAAACACAGTTTAGTCACTGCTCCAGTTTATACTTACACAGTCAGGATGAAATTCTAGCTTTCCTCACTCTCGATCCCTTGAATTTTGTCATGCCAGTATTTCTCAAACTTCATTTTCATTCCACCTTTATACATTTTTACCAAGTCAGCATTCTATCTGCACACTCATTTCCCTATTATTTTCATTTTTTAATTGTTTCATGAGGGCATTTGTATTAAGGCTGCATACATTTTGAAGTACTTATCCTTCAACTCCATAAATAAAAGACTCATAAATTAAAAAAAAAAAAAACCAGAATGATATTACTATTAGCTGAATGTTTGTCTGTCAGTAGTTCTGAGTCTGCGATGAAAGTGGTAGGGGAGATGGGAGGAAAGAAAGGAGGGAGGGAGGGGGAGAAGGATGATGAGACAGAGCAAAGATCATCAAGTTTTAGAAAGGAGTTAAAGACACACTACCACAAAACTGAGTCTTCCTCTTTGAGTTATTCGGAAGGATTGAAGAAAAAGCTGAAAAGGGGATAGCATTGCCTCCAGAGGTGAGTGGCTGGCATTTAAGGCCATATCCCTGAAGCCTGGAGAGGGCAGCTGCCCCTGAGATGCCAGCAGCCTCATCCCGTTGGCCCAGGCTGGCCCAGGCTGGCCCAGGCTGGCCCAGGCCCTGTGCTGATATGCACTGAAATATTGAAAAATGGCTCACGATTCTTGAAAGTCCAATACTGACTTGGACTTAAACATTGATCTCTAAAGCTCAGGCAGGTTATCTGCAAATTGAAGGGGAGATGGAGGGACTGCAATAAGATAGCTACTGTCCTCAAAGTCTAATAGTTGCAAAATTTTAGTCTCCATGAATAGAGAGCATGAGAGAGATATGGCCGAATAAGCAGGCAGGTGCATCTTGGGTAGGAGGACAAATGGCTTGATTCTGATTCTCCTTCTCAGGAAAAATGTCTGCCTGAGGATGGCATCTGCCTACATAATGTCTGGCTTGCTTTCCTTCCTTTCCAGAAATATTTTTTTAGAAATATTTTAATGATTGCTAGTTCATTCAGTATGATTAAAAGTAATTAATATACATATTAACAAGATAATGGCCTACAGTCTTTATTTAGCATTCAGAAGTCTTTAAAAAGAAAAACTGGAAATTGGTGAAAAGAAGGAGGAGCACCAGTAATTCAAGGGAATGGCTTTTCTTTAACAAGAAAAGAACACCCTGCAAATGAGCATCTTGTCAGCCTCAGTGATATCCTTAGTAATAGAAAAGAGTTTTTTTGGAAACACCCCTAAAGTAGAAAAGCACCCTGAAAGCATTCAAAAACAAAGGCCAGGTCCTTGCTGGCAGTAACGGAGCACCAAGTGTAGAGAGAAAGCAAATTACTTGATTCTCAGGAAGCACTTTATTATAATCCCCTGGAGTTCTTCATACAAAGCATCACTTCCTCCATGAAACAAGTCATATAAAATCCACTTCCACAAAAAATAAGCAGTTAAAGCGGTTAATAGGATTCTGTACAACATGCTTCTATGTCAGACTGAGAAACCTCAGAACTGTTTACATGTTTTTCTTTCACCACTGATCAGTTTTTCCTACCACTGATCAGTTGGTCCTGGGGTGACAAAGAGAAATATGACAATATCTGTCCTTTCTTAACAGCGCAGTCTGAGCAAAACAAACTTTTTGGTATCGTCCCATTTTGCTCCCACTTAGACCAAGAAGAAGCCGCCTGATCAGGAAACTCACAGTCAGTTTCCAAATTGGAAAATGTTGCAAATACCAATAAGGAATGAACATGCTCTGGAGCAACTGCTTAGTCCAGGCGGGAGAGGGGCAAACCAGATGGTCTTTTCCATCCCAGATTTCTATGATCTACAACAGAACCTGGATGACTAGGAGAAATTGAGATGCAATTTGGAAGCTGCTTTATAAAATAGAATCCCAAACAAAGACATTCAACAAGGCAGAAAAATCCAAAAAGAAATGAAACGGATTCTGGGTGAGAGTAGAAAACACGCCAGCTTGAAAGACTGTGATGGGGAAATAGAAGCTACCCCAAATCGCAGCAATTGGAGGGGAAGATGCCAGAGGGGGGAGCTTCCATTAGGGGGGTCAAATGCCTGTTCACCAGGCTTGAGGTCGGAAATGAAGCAAGGCAGAAAGAGTGGGGACAAAGTTAACTGGGAGTGCAGGATCTGCCCAAAAGCACTGAAAGTGAAAAGAAATGCCAAATAAAACACCCCTTCAAGGCAGGTCAGCCAAGGAGCTCCGATAACTGTCTCTGTTCCACGTTATCGAATGAGGAAACTGAGAACAGAGAAGTCACATCACAAGATAACAAGCAAAGAGATGGGTGTACGTCGCTGAGCCGAAGTACTAGACCAAGTGACACACTGAGATGATGTTCAATAGAAAAAATTAAATGACATTAAGGCAAAATCCTCTGCAGGCCTCTGGTGCAGGTGTACTAATTCACATGGTTTATTCTGTCAAAGAGCAAATTAAATTATCATCTATTTCAACACAGAGCTACTGAGCACTGGGAGGAGATGCTTATAGCAAGGAGGTGCTTAAAGAAAACCATGTAAGTCATCAGTCAGTTATTCAAATCTTCATAAAAAACAGGATTAAGTAAATAAATCCAGAATTAAATTTGCCATTGTGGCCCTCACAAGCTATGGTGAACAGAGCTGGTGATTTCCATTTTTCACATGGAAAAAGAAGGACATTTAGAAACCTCAAAGCTTGTTTTCTAAAGGGCATTTTTAATTTTTAAAAATTATTTTTTACAACTTTGCTAATTTTTGGATAGTGTTTGGTTTCTCCCCTCTGATGCAGTCTCCACAGTTCTGCCACCACGATCCTTCACCACAGTCCCTTGTGCTCTTCCCTCCCCTTTCGACCCCTCTCCCTCCTGCTCCCCTGCTGTATGTCTAGAATCTATGGTCAGCTTGCCAGTTTTGTCTAAAAGGCATTTTTTTAAAGTTACAAGGTCAAGGTTGCTTCCAGGTACTCTTCACAGAGCAAAATGAAAAAGACCCTTTCCATCCTGGTATTGGTTAATGCTCATTGCTTTAAATCGGATAAACATATGCCTTTCTTCTTTACACTGAAATTCCAAGGAGGGCATCTCATTGGGATAATATGAAGTGGTGTGAAATCTTCCCAGTAAAACCGTAAAGAAGGATGAGCACACCCCACCTGGGGTCAGCTGGACTCAAACTGGACAAAGACCAGGAAACATTCTTTGGATTGCTCCCCACTCCTGCCAGTCAGTGGGATTTCCCTTCCCTGGTTTCTATGTATCTAAGAAAACACTCACTCCTCACAAGGAGGGAATGCAATGTGCACACAGGGCTGGCATCTCTGAAATAAATCTCTCCATAGGTACCAAGCTAAACCTTCAATATGAGGAAATAATCTCTGAGTTTTATAGCAGCATATGCATGATTCTCCCCCCTCCCTCATAAAACTCCCAACACGAACAACCACATCAAATTATTGCTTTTCAGAGGCCAATTCAAAAATGCCCTACTTTATCACAGAAAGAATATTCCTGTGTATGTGAGCGCTTCCATTATGTCTTATTTGAAGGGGGAAAATGAAATAAAAATCCTATCCAAGATATTTATAGATCTCATAAAACCTGATTCACTCTCATAAGCTGCTGTAAGCTCAGTCATCAGGTAAGGCAGAAGTGGCAGGTGTAGTAACCAGCACTGTATTAGGTTATATATGCCTAATTCTGGCTCTTAAAAAAAAATAAATAACCACATGCTGGTAAAACTTAGCAGAAGTCAGTCATAAGTAAGACTGGAAAGAAAGGGGAAGTGGGTCGACATTTGCATCAGCAGGCCACGTAAATTCCCTGGAGGTCAAACTAGAGCCAGTTCTTGGGATAAGAGTAGTGCTGGTCTTTCCCCAGGTCTAAGCACAAGTGACATGAGAGCTTCTCCTGCGGAATGGAGAAAGGAACAGCATATCCCTTGGCCTGTGGTCCATCATTCACTCTCTCTAGATGTCCCAGGATCTCTGGGATCTTAGCAAGAACAGTGTTACTACTTAGGAAAAAGCACGGTGCCACTCTGCACTGTTACAGATAGGAAGAGAGATGGCTGAAATGAAGACGGAAAGAACATTTGTTGAGTGGATGCCATGTGCCAGACCTTGGGCCAGAGAGCCAATATGCTTGCCCTTACATAGGCATTATTAACTCCATTCCACAGACGATGGAATGAGACTCAGAGACACTAAGGGACCTTCTCAAGGTTCCAGCTCTGCCTGACTTCATAGTCTCCATGTCATTTGTTTAAACAAATTAAACAAATCACACAAAACACTTAAGGAGATGTAGCAAAGTCTGGTCCTTTTACAGATGAGAAACCAAGGTCTAGAAAGAAGACAGACCAGGATGCTTCCACATCCCATTCAATTCCACACATGTCCTCTGCCTGCCAGGCACCACCTTTCACTTCTGAACTGGTGTCTGTCTCCTGCCCCACTAGGAGTCAGTAAATGGAAAAATGCAGAGCGCCGAGCAGACTGCTGGTTGTGGGTGCTGGCTCACCCACTTGCAAGCTGGGTGAGCTTCGGCAGGCCATATGCAATCTCTAACCTCAACATCTCCATCTGTAAAATGGGGGTAAGCACCATGTATATCTACAGGGCTGTTGTGAGGATAAAATGAAATGAAAGGTACGAACATGAGGTCACCTGGGGGAAGTGTTTGGAACAAAAGGTTCCAGTGAGAACAGCCACATGGAAAGAGGGAAGAGGAGAGTGTGTTCCACCCCTGGTAGGACAACTTGTTGATCTTCCTCTGCCTCCATTTTCTCACCTTGAAATGAAAATTCTCTAATATTCATTGCTTGCACCCCAGTTACAGAGAGAACACGGCAATGACAAGAGTGCAAGCAAACCACGCCCCCAAGCCTGAACAAACGCTCGATACAGATGTTGGCACACTCTCCCGAGCCAACATGGAAGCTCATGGAAGCTTCCATCATGGAAGCTCATGTCTTGGTCCACGATCAAGAAAGCAAAAGATGTGACAGAAAGAGACCACCGCACAGGTGAGGGCCGAGCAGTCGTGGAGTCAGTGACTTGGCTCAACCTTGCACAGTATCTCCAGGAGCTCCCGGGAGCATCAGCTCTCCCAGAGGCCTCCTCCCAGAAGACACCCCTTGCCACCAGGGGCGGGAACTGTGCTGTGAACAGGACCTGGGGTGGCCACATGAACAAACACTAAAAGCTCAAAGGCCCAGGTAGGGAGGATCTATTTCCACCTCTTTGTATGCTGAGCAAATCTGCCGCCTCTCCAAAAATAAAGGCCAACACTATCCCCTCACCACTGAATTCCTGCCACTGGGCTCTGGAAGGTGAGTGCCAGCGCGGGGCAGGGCGGGCGCGCTCCTGGCAGAGCAACTGCGCCACCGCTAATTGCCGTTTTCACAGCTGGGTTGAGCTTTCCAAAAGGTACCCTTCAACCCTGGGCTCTGTGCTCCTCTCATGATGCTCTCTCTTGCCAACAAGGCCCCCATCAAAGACAGTTTATAGATGAAAGGATGTCGCTACAGCACATACATTTTTGCAAACATCACAGTTTGAAAAGGAGGCCTTCTAAGGCTTCTTTGTGAAGATCACCACATGCCCAGGGTCATTACCACAAGAGCTAAGTCTTGTAGGGATGGGAAGGCGGCCCCTTGACTGAATGTCCTCAGCGGCAATTCTTCCACAGTTTATTTTTGCTCCTCTTACTAGAAACATGGGTCCTTTGAAATTCTTTATAAACAGAATCTACTTCCAAATAGTAAGGTCAGTGAGAAATATAGAGAGCAGCTACCTCATGTCTTTCTGGCATGGCCCGACAGAAGTGCACGGCAGCACCCCTCCTTTCAAAACCGCAGAGCAGGCTGAGGGAAGTGGAAAATCGTGGTCAAGGGCCTGCCGAGAAGGAATTATTGGAAGCATGACATGGCAGGAGCTTCACGCCACAAAGGTAGAAGAAGCAGAATGTGACCAGGTTAAGTAAACTTCTAGTGGGTCAGGGAAAACATGAGCCAAATGGGCCTGTGTTGGAGACCCCAGGGTGAGGGGAAGCAAAGCAAGAAGGCTGAACAACACCTGGGCAGTCTACTGACAACAGAGCTAGATGCAGGACACCCACCAGCACCACCCTGCTTCATGCAAATGTGTTCCGCTTAGACTCCGAGCGACACAAGAAATGAAATTATTTCCACAAGGAGTAGGCACCAGTCCCTCTGCTACACCTGATACTGACCTTCTATAGCTGAATGGCTCAATGGCCTTGGCTGCATACTGGAACTCACACTGAGGCCTGGTTTCCACCCAAAGGAACACAGATTTATTTGGTCTGGGGTGCAGGCATGGTTGAATAGCACTGCCGTGGAAGGAGTTAAATCTTATGTTATACCATAGTCCCCAAATACCTATTACAGGCCTACCATGAGGCTGAAGAGTTATACAGCTATATAATTTAATATCAAAATTATCATTAAGGCATACAACCTAACTGGGAAAATTAGACAGTGGAGGGGAAAAAAGCTATACAACAAGACAAAACTGAAAAACATGATGAGGAAGTGACAAGAGTGTAGAAATAATAGCAATTACTATTGGCTGAGAGACAGAAAGGAAGTTTCCTGGAAGATGTGACAATGATCTGAAAGTTAAAGGATGGGTAGAATTTGGACAAAAAGAACTGGAAGAGGACAGGGAGGAAGGAAGAAGCAAAAGGCTGAACTTAAATGATAAATCTAAAGACAGATATAGGAAAAGAAGTTTCAGTCTACTTGGATATTTACTACTTGAGAAAGGCCCATTCCTGGAGCACCTTGACTCTTACAAGTCTAGCCTCATCCGTGTGTAACAGAGAGCCACTGCTATTTGAAAACAAGGTGATGGATATACAAACTCAATCTGAGGGTGATACCAGGGGCCACTGGCCTAGGGAGATGGCCGATGCAGAAGGAAGTTGAAGTCCATGCCAAAGTGTTACAGTAACCAAGTCAATAATCTTTGTCAACCGATTAGATTCAAGGGAAAGGGAGAAGTCAAAGACTAGCAGAACTTTAAAACATATCAAAGGGCATATCAATAAAGAAATAGGAAAGCCAGAAAAAGGAGGAGAGAAGCAGAAGAGTTCAAGCTCTGGCACATTAAGCTCAGAATATTCTAGTGTGACCCAAAACCTTTTCACTGTCAGTCCCATTTCCATTGCAAAAATGCAGGCCTGAAATTCAGGAGACTATCTGGAGTTGGAGATGTAGATTTACGTTTTAAGGAAATAAAGAAGTGGCATTTGGGGAGGAAATTTCAGATCTTAAGAGGTGCAACAGAGTTGTGAGACAAGTTCCACAAGAGAATTTTCACCATCATTGGGAGAGGGGATGGAGGAGCTAAAAGTTCCTGGGCAAAGGAGAGTGGGCACCTGTATTTTCTTTCTTCACTAAGATATTATGAAAATTCAGCCTCGTTATCCTTCTACCCCAACGGGATGTTTTTAAAGCCTCATAGAGGCTGGACATCTTACCAAAACCTAATCACAATATGCAGTTTTTTTGTTTGTTTGTTTAAAACCCTAAAACATGGGCCTCCCTGGTGGTACAGGGGGTTAAGCACTACTCTAAAAAGCATCCTCAGCTACTACAGCTACTACAGTATGAGTTCAATCCCCCACCAGGGATGGGGACCCACATGGCGCAGCAGACCTCTCCTGTCCTGCCCGCTGCTCCCCTCAGCAGTGTATTTCAGTCGATCTTCCTGTTCTGACCCCCACTCTGTCTCTGGTGAATCCCCTCACTACCACACCCGTGCCTCTGGCCTGTACCTCATATGCATAAATAAAGAGACCTTTAAAAATTTTAAATTAAAAAAAAATAAAACTGTAAAACATAACAACCTCAATTCCCATCCAACTCCCTCAAGAATTTAAGAACATTTCAAAAAAAGATTTTCCTGAATTGGCTGTTATACTCTCAGAATCCCTTTATTGGCAAGAGTCAGAGACAAAGCCCTTTCACATCTGATGCTTTCTACATGAAACTCCGGCTCCACCATCCACCCAGCTCCCTACCACATACTCTTCCATGCCCACTGCCTTCTCCATTCCATCTGTTATCATTTCAGTGACAGTACTTTATTTTTTAATAAGACCAGAGCCACCATTGGGGGCTTTTGTTTTGTTTCCAAGACAGTATACATTTTCCAAATGACCGCACACTATTAAAAGTGGAAAAGAAATTAAAGCACACATAAAGCTTCTCCAAGACATTTTTTGCTGGGTATGAGGTCTAGACAATTCCAAAATTCCACCTCCTGTACTGTTCAAAGTAAAAAGGGGATTTTCTTGCTTCCCTTTACAGGGAGAGAGGAAGAGAGAGAGGAGAAATGACCCAAAGAACATTCAGAACAGGCAGATGGAAAGTAAGCAAACTGCTTTGGGTCTGACAGAGCCCCTGCCAGGGGCTCTCCCCTCAGCACCCACAACGGCCATGCGACCTCGGAGGGCCCAGTGCCTCCTCTGGCGTTCACAGTCCTCAGTCCAATGCCAGTGTTTCAGAGTTGAGGAAAGCAAGACCCTTCAAGATTTGAAATTCTAAGCATCTGTGCTCTACACTTTGGTACCAGTGCTGGACTTGACTTTCAACCTGACCATCAGGAAATGTCAGCAAGCCCATATTCAGAAATAGACATTGCATATGGCTCCACATTAATTATTTTTAATTATCTCTAATCATTTCCGAATGACACAGACATCGATGCTGTTTCCTGGCACTCTGGACACATGTCATCACAGTGTACCCTCATCTGCCCTAAAAGTGCCACCAGTCCCTCACAAGCCATTGGCTGCAAGCACAACAGAATTTAGAAAATCTCTATGTGCCATAAGCAGTTGTGAAAAAGGAAGTAAATATACACAGCTACAGTTCAGAGTTCACAGGACACTAAATCTGTTTGGCAACTGTGTTCTAATCCTGCATTACTCGATTCTGACTATGCCTTCTCTCCCCGGTTGGAGACAAATTCACAGAAGGCCAACTATGCACCAGTTCAGCTGTGTACCCCCCAAGCAGTTTTTTGCATATAACCAGAATTAAGGAATGATGGATTTACTCTGAATACTGTCCATATCTTAACATAAACAGATAAAAGTCTGCCTGCTGTGACTGGTTCATCCCCCAGCTCAGTCAGGAGCAGCGTCACTATGAAGTCAGAAGTCGCTCACACACCACGAGCAGGCCGACACCAGATGGACCCCCATCCCAGGTTGCTGCTGCACACCCTCAGCTGTCACATGGACACTTCACGCCTGGGGGGGGAGAAGGTTCAGGAAACTGCTGTCGTGGGGAATACAACGGACACAGGACACCTAGCAGGACCAAGTTCGCACAAAAATATCAAGTGAGGAAAACATGCAGAATTCACAGCAACAGAAATAATTCTCTGAATTAGTAACAGAAAAGAAAAGTGGAGTAGGCTAAAGAACAAGATGATGGCCAATGAGGCAAGCGTATGTCCAAGAAGAAGGAACTCTTCAACTAAATTGAATGAGGATGGTCTCTCACGTGGATGCGCCAAGATTAGCAAACACTGGTGTGTTTCTTATCTTGTTAATGGGACCTGCAACATTCATGATTAGAAGCTTGTCCCACCCATGTTAGCACCATTAGTAGTTGTAGAGTTTTCTGATCACTGTGCTTGGTAAGATTTGGCAATTTGGGTTAAAATTTTTCCACCAGTTTATGTGAAGCAATCATACTTGGAAAGTTGACTTGGGGAAAAAAAAGAGGGGGGAGGATTTATTTGTAGAGAGAGTAAATCTCAGCCCCTCATCCTTCTGGCACCACTCTGGTTAAATTGGGGAGCTGTCCTAAACTTTCAGCAAATCCCAATCCCAAGAGAAGCTAACTGATTGAGATATTATATATATATATATATATATATATATATATATCAAAGAACAGATCACAAAGGCATTTTCTGCATTCACTAGACCTGGGGTTCCACAAAGGCGATAAAATTCCCCTTGCAAGCTACCACATACTGCAGAGGTAAGGGGTGCCTACCACCCCATGTGGTCAGAACAGTTTTCCTAGCAACATAAGTCAATTGGGACTCAAACTGTATTCTTCTTTCCCCAACAAGCATGGCGTGATTAGTGAAGACTGAAATGCCTTCTTGTACTCAAAAAGTTACAATACAGGAATTCTCAGAAGGAAGAAGAATCTAAGGATTTAGATGACAATGGCTATTAAAAGTCGCATTAGGACCCTATCTAAACACTCCCATTTAAGTGGCAAGGCAAATAGTCTCCACTGGCATTATATTTTGAATGGAC
The DNA here is from genome assembly GCA_019455555.1 of Galemys pyrenaicus. Lineage (NCBI taxonomy): Eukaryota > Metazoa > Chordata > Mammalia > Eulipotyphla > Talpidae > Galemys > Galemys pyrenaicus. The sequence continues at coordinate 6,997,519 of JAGFMF010011501.1, forward strand.
TGGGAGAGAGGAAGAGCCCAGCCACGTTTGAAGGTCTCTGACACTCATACACAAATCATTTCAGGGAAAGGTTGTCACAGTGCATCTTCAACGCCGCCCTTTAAATGGCTTGGACCCCAACATTACATTCTTCCCAGGGTAGGGAGTTGGGGGGGGCTGGGAGTTTCAGGGAGAACAAAGAAGTTACTATCTCGTTCACACACACACCTAGGACAGATGTAGTAAAACTCTGCATCGTAACATTCATCCACTTTAAAATACCAAACTGCAAACAGGTAGACAGAATGATCATGTTTGAAAGCCCCTAAAACTACAAAGATATATCTATTAAAAAGAACATGTAAATGAACCTCTTTAAAAAAAGGCTTAAGTGTGTGATTGATTGCATTCGCATGTGCTTTCATTTGTAAAGCTACATTTATCTAGTGATTGCATCCTTATAAAGAAAATCTAGATAACAGGGCAGTTCTAGTGTTTTTTTTCTCATCAATAAGTCACTGTTTCAAATAAAAAAAATAGATTTATGGTAACTGACGAGCACACAAATCACATACCAAAAAAAAAAAAAGGCAGCTGTTTTATCCTTTCAGTGTGGTTAAGCAAGGCTCCTTTGTGTCTACAAATTTCCCTGGGTGGTGCTGTTGCCAAGAAATTCTAATTCATGACAAGGTTTTCTGCAAATTGGGGACAGAGGCAAACCTGCAGATGCAGGGACCCTACAGTTTGCTTTGTCTTTCTGGCTGAGGCAGCACCTGGCTGCCCAGCCCTCCAGAAGGCAGTGCAAGAGAGATCATTATACAGAGAGAAGCTATGCAGCCACCGACCAAATCCCATCCCTTGCACCATGAGGCAGTTCTTGGAAGGCAACCATTTCTGTAGGTTGTCCCCTGGAGATGCCTCATACCAAAGGCCCTTGTAAGAAGTGTTTCAGGTGCCTGAAACCATGATGAAATTGCAGCTTTATGGGGACACTTTAGTTCTTACAGTAGCCAAGTATGCCATTAGTTTAAAACAATGGGGGAAGGGGGGGAGGAATGTTCTATGATTTATTTATTTGTTTCCAGTAGCAGTGGAAAATTTTCTCTGTGCAAAAAGGGAGGCCTGAAACTGACCACATCTGCCAATTATGAATCAGCATTAACAACAAGCATAATACCATAAGTATTTTCAAGTAAACATACCATGTTCCTCAATGGCATGAAGCGAAGCTAAGTGCAAATAAGACTTAGAATTTCATTACTTGACTTGCAATCATGAAATAGCACACTAGGTTTAAAGAACATATTCAAATTCTAAAAATCTTATAGCTTCCTGAAGAAAAGTACCCCAAAATGTTGTATCAAATGCTTTATATTTTCCAAATCACCAGTGGGTCGAGAAAAGTCATCTCTGTTGTCAACAAAACTCATGAATGGGTCTCTCTTTATCCATCAAGTGGTACCCTATAAGCTTCTGTCCTACCTTTGACTTTTTCCTACTTTTGCTCAGACAGCTCTTGAAATATTTCCTGCAAGTTTCCAAAGAGCTTAAGGCTGGTAGCCTTAAGAGTTGTGCGTCAGCTGAATTCCATAAAATAATAGACCACATAAGCACAGTGTAATTTACAGTTATATGACAGGCAGAGATGATGTTACTTGGGCCAAGTGCTTAAGTATGCAGTCAGAGCCCAGGAATGGAAAGCTGTTAATGTAGGATGTCCATCTGGATTTTAAAATTACACCGGCAATGATTTTCAGATTTGGAGCTGTATGTGGCTAAGACCTCATTGCCTGAAAATCCAATGTCAAAATGATGACCCCCTTGGCAGGGGGGCCATCCGCAGGCTCACTGACTATGAAACAGGACAATTACCTCAGACAATAAGTTTAAAATAAAATCCCAAACTGTCCATCTTCAATTTTCAAACGCACAGATGTTTTTGGGTTTATCATCTAAGCCCCTCTTTCTCTACAAATCAAATCAGATCATTGGAATCTCTGTATTTCACTCATCTCAAGCCTAGGTACACTGTTCGCTTTCAGAACATCTAATGATTGCTCCTCATTTGACCTCTAAAATCTGATTACTCCAGAGCATCAGGAAACTTCCTCCTGCCTGGGGTTCTTTGTAACAACCTTCTTGAACCATTTTATGCAAAGGAGTCTTAGAATTTCACCATCTGATGGTTGATTTAGAACCAACAGTTGCATATAACCACCCCCACCCCACACACTTAGAAAACTGTGAGGAGTGGGGGGGGGAGGGGAAGAAAAGGAGGAAGTTAGAGATAGGAGTTGGAGGTTTTGTCATATCAACTTACAGTCACAGTCACCTTTATACAGAGAAGTTATGACTACAGGGTCCAAAGCAGACCCCTCCTTTGAGGGAAATCTTCCTTAGGAGTGTTTCCCCATAAGTTATGTTTTACTGGATTATGAGGTCACAGAAATAGCTTAAGAGTTTTAAGGTGAGGATGGTTGGCAGTCAGAGGTTTAGGGTTGAGGAAAGAAATAAGAAGGGATGGGGGGGTGGGCATGAAAATTCCTTTGGCTGCATGGACACTAAGCTTGTAGAGGGTGCTAAGGAGAGAGGAGGGGGGATGGAGAAGACAAGGCTCCTGAGGAAACAATAGATCTACTATATCCCCTAATTATCAGGCCAATAATGTTTCTTTACAGAACTAGACTTTCTCCTGGATGGTCTACCCAGATCTAGAAAAGCAGGTTTCCCCTGGAGAGGCCTTCTCCAAAAGCAGGCTTTACTACTGTGAAAACTTGAACCAAAACAAAGTTGTGTGATTCATCAGGAGGGAACGTTGTAACAAATAAAGCCAACTTTCTTCCCTCCAACGCTGCTTAACAGTTAGTCACAAACAAGGGCTGCCTTGGGCAGGCTGACTAAATCAACAGATTCCCTTCCCTAACCTGTCTAGACAGTTGTTAATACGCAACTAATTCGACATCAGTGGGTTGACAGTGTGAAGAAAATGCTATTTCAGAAGATAAAATCCTGGCAACATTTTGGCTTAATTAGCATGCAAAAATAAGAGAAGAAAAGATCTAGTGAGACCCTTCATGAGACATTTCTGCTAAGGATGGGAGAGAGGATGCCCTGAAGAAGTGCCTTAAACTAAAACATGTGAACTACGTGTGCATTTAGACAAAGTCAAGCATATCTGCCAGCATCTTTGGGCAGGACTGCATGCATGCACACACAGACAGCAGACCTACTACTTGGAGGAAAAGTCACAGCCTCTACTCAGGAGAGAAGAGCAACTATTAACAACAATGGTACAGGAGATGAGCTTTGCCACTGGGCTCCTTATACCAAAAGCCAAACCTCCAGTCTCTAAAGCAGCAACTATTACATCCCAGCTTCAAGCTGGCAAATTCTGTTTTGGATCCTGGAGGAGGAAATTCAGCCCTTCATTAGCCTTAACAAGCTGCTGTCATGGAGCGGAGAAGTTACATGGGCAGCCACACACCAAGCCTCTGGAAGCCCTCCCCAAGGGCAAGTGGGTTTCTCTAAGTGGACTGCGTAAGTTCACACTTCTGAAGTGCAAATTCCCACTGTTTTCTTGGACTTTCCATGGTGCAGACTGTAGAATTTTTAAAGAATACCCATGCTCTCACCACCCACCCACCATCTTTCCTGCAGAATGCCCCTCAGCAGTTCCTAATCCTTGCTGGGGGAAGGAAAAAAAAACAAAAACAGTTTCCGCAGCAAACCGAGCACTTTCCACTGACCAGCACTTTCTTTATTCCACTTCACAAAGCCCGTGAACTTGTTACCAGCCTCACTTCGCCCTCACTGGGACGCTTAGCCAACTTGGCATCAGCGCCCTTCAGCATCCCTAGCAGTTTCTTAACTAGTCCTCTAAGACAGAATCAGAGGCATGGAGGCACACGCCAGGCTGTCACGCTTTGTCAGAGGTTGTGCTGTCTAACTGGAGAGAGACCTCAAACAAAAAAGCGAAACAAGGGCACGGGTAGAGGGTGTTTTTTTTTTTTTTTTTGTGGAGACACTACCCTGGGGAAACCTACAATGCAGGATCAGCGATAGAGTTACAAGGATACAGAGTAAGCCCTCGGCTCCTCTCCCTTCAGCCCACCTTCTAATCTCAAAATCAAGTTCCTATTCTTTATTGACACTCGCTAATTACTGGGAAAACACTCCGCTTTGCTTTTGCTCCCCCACACCCACCACCACCACCATCTGACGGTCGTCAGCACCAGTTGAAAGAGATGAACCTGATTTAAGGTACCAAGTAAGCAGAGCTCTCGCACGTAGGGACGCGGTCTCTTGTCAGCAGTAGCTCGTAAAGCCCCACACTACCTTCCCACCCGGCTCCTCCGAACCCCAGAAGTTAGGCAGGTCTCTGCTGGGGGACAGTGAGCCCGACAACGTGTGCAAGAGGATGTGTGTTGGTGACTGAATTGCAGGCAGCTCGGACGGGCTGCTCAGCTCAGCACACTACGGGGTTAGGGGGTGGGTGGAGAGGTAAGCGCAGATGACTGTTTCCGAAAACATTTTAAATAACAAACAGCCAAAAGGGGGGGGGGGATAAAATAAACCCAAAAATTCAACCCCGAGCCCACACCAACGCAGCCCCTGCGTCTCCGCCGCCACCACACGATTTACACAAGTAATTTAAATCATTCACCTGCTGCCAGGTCTCCTCCAGGGATGGCAAAGCTGAGAAGTAGCCGGTGTCGTGGACAAGTTGTAGCTCCTGGAATATACTATAACTAGCCAACACGTCCATGCTGCTGCTGCCGGGCAAAACGGGAGGAGAAACCCTCCCCCGAACACAGTTGGGTCTGTTTGTTTGTCAGTCTGTCTGGCTCACCCCCCAAGAAGGCAGACATCCAGTGGCCCTTTTGTTTTGTTTTGTTTCAGTCAACTAAAAAGAAAAAAAAAATCAATGCGGGAGAGAGGGAGAGAGGAGGTGAGAGAGGAGAGAGTGAGTGGGGTGGATGGAGAGAGGCATCCAGCGTGTACAGTGCAGACGGCTGCCAGGAAAAGGGGACTTCTCCACGGGAGTAACAATTCCCTTCCAGGGCTCTAATCACTCCAGCTCGGGGATCAGGAAAGGGGATGCAAACTCACTGACACGAAGCTGCCATCTATTTCTGCAGCGCTGTTCGCTCCTAATGCAATCTTTGCTCTTTATTTTGGGAGGTTGCATTTTTTTTTCTCGCGATCGCTTCTCTCCCCCCCCACCCCTTCCCTTCCCTCCCCACCCCCCACCCCATCCTTGCTAGTTTGTAGTCTCTCCCCCGCCCCCCCTCCCCGCTCCTTTTCTCCTCCTCCTGCTCTTCCTCCTCCCCAAACTCCCTCCCTCTGCCCGGCGCTCTGCGCAGCCGTGGGATCTCCGAGGAGGGCGTCCACTAGGCCGCGTGTGACCATGTAAGGTAAACAGGGGGCTCATGAAGTCACTGAGGGCCAATGGAGAGCGCGGAGCGGGGCCTGGGGCGGGGCTTGGCCCTGGCAGCAAGCGCGGATTGGCGCGCCGCGGATCTCCCTGCTGCCTTACAAGGCGGTGCGAGGCGAGCTATTTTTAGAGGGCTATATAAGGGGGCTGAGGCGGCCGCGCTGTGGCCGGGGAGCGCGAGAGCGCCCGGGACGGGGAGGGTCGCGGCGACACTCGCGGCGGCTCGCGGGACGCTGGAGCGGCCGGGCTCAGGCCGCAGCCCGGCCTCCGACCCACGCTTTGGTGCCTAGGGGAGCCCGGGCGCCCGGAACTTCTGCGCCTCCGGGCGGGGAGGGAGTCGCGGGTTCTGGCGTGTCCGCGGCCGGTCAGGAGGTGAAAGTCCGGATCGGTGGCTTAGGATGCCTCCTGGAGGCGGGACGAGGCGGGAGAACTGCGGAGAGGCCGTGGTGGGGAGGGAACACTCCCACTCCGCCTCCCCGCGCGGCGCGGGGGCGACCGCCCACAGGGCAGGTCCTCACTACTGAAAAATAAACCGGCAAAAAGTAAAAGGCACCAAAAGCCCCTTCCCGAATCCCCAGTCTACCTGGGTGCAGAAGGATGCGCCCGAGGAGGACGTGCCACACAATGGAACCGAACAAAGCGCCGGGGGCCTCGGCTCCGGGTCCCCCGCCCCCGGCGCGCTGCGCGCAGGCCCCACCCCCTGAGCGCCCCCGGGGCGCGCCGCCGCCACACCCACCCTTTCCTTCCGACTCCCAGTTGGATACCGGGCTGGAAGTCAGACTCCCAGTTAGACTTGATTGAAAGGGGACATTTCACTTGTGTGTGTTAAAGAGAATAGAGGGAGCCCGGGGAGGCTTAGGACGCAGGCGGGGAGCCGGCAGCTTGCTAGAAGGGCCTTAAATGTGAATCTCCCAGGTGGCTTCTGGAGAGGGTGGCTGCAGAGCTCGGGTGGAGGTACTGGATTGTATTCTGGAACTTAACATAGAGAAACATAGAAAGAGCTTGTTAGATGAAAACCCTGCAAAACTCACCTTGTTAGGGTTGACCAGTTGTTTGTTTGGCCTTAAATGGTAGGTGTGCTTCCCCAAAATGCACTGTGGACTGAACTTCCACTTTTGGAATGATTGCAGAATCGGTGCTTATTCAGAGATGAGGAACAATTTTACCCATAATGGAAGAAACACATCCATCTTAATTGCCTTCCTCAGGTTTCCTTCCTTCTGACTGTGGAACTCCATATAACTATTTGAAATATTCTGCTTTTATACAAGGAGCACAATTTGAAATGCAGGATTTGGCAGGGTAAAATGAAGAGGAATTAGCTAAATTGAGGGAAATCTAACTTACTTTATGATGTCTGGAATTGGATGGGTCAAATCTACAGCATTCATTGTATGATTTTAATCGGTGCACTCCGTATAAAGTGTATGCATGGAATGTGCAAGAATTTTGGTGCATTTGTTAAATATACACTTCCGTGGTGCCAAATAACTGGAATAAATGGTATAAAAAAGGTTAAAACTTACACATGAATCCTGATTGCACACATATGTATTAGCACCAGTATGGCAGCATTGCCTCTCTTGAAAAGGTCAGATACTTTCCGAGTAGAAAACCATTTAGCCACCACATCCCAATTAAAGCATTAACTTGATCCTTATGGTCACTGTGCTGTCACTTACTAGCTGTGTGTGACTTTGAGCAAATTACTGGTTCAGACCTGCCAGCTCATCTCAGATACAGGAATGGTAGTATCTGCCTCGCCTGGATATTATGAAGAGTCAAAATATCATTTGTAACTCACCTAATGTAGTGTCTAGTACTATCAGGGCAATAGTAAATATCAGTGATCATTATCTCCTAGCTTGAGCTAAGTAACTTGAATAAAATCTAAACTGATAGGACCTACAGTGGGGACATATGAAAGTCTTGGAGAAGAGGTAGAAACTCCTTGCACTTTTGTCATAAGGTCTTCCCTGCCATCTCCTGATATGCTGTTTCTATTGTGAGTGGGAACCTGGAAGAGACTTTTGAGAAGACCAGGGCAAAAGACAATTTCATGAGCAATAGAGGAAGGAAAGGAACTTAGGTATAGGAAACTCGAGTAGGCAAGGTAAAAACCAAAGCATATAATATGATGTTTCAGACTCAAATGGACTTAACTTTTGTTTTTGTGTTATTGTATTTCTATTTTTGGACAAAATATGACAACCTGTTAATTTGTAAATGTGAAGGTTTTACAAATAAAATGTACTGGGCTATATGGTCACATAAACCTTTTATATACAACATCATATTTCATCCTCATGACAGTTCCTGGGTAGGACTTTTCTATTATCTTCAAATTTGTGGCTGCAGATCCCCAGGTTTAGTAATATTAAATTGGTCAAGGTCACACAACAGGAAGCACCTGAGCAGGGGTTTAAATCCAGGATGATATGATTTCCAAGATTGCTTTGCATAGACTCTCTGTACAATGAAAAACTAGGTTTTCTTCATTTTCAGTCAAGTCATGTTTATAAAAATTGATTGGGTGTGGAGAAGGGGACCTTCCATTGTGATTTACCCCAGGTAAATATCAGCCTTCCAACTTACAGAAGAACTCAACCAAAATTTCACAGTGTTAAACCTCATTATGACTTTTTCATAGCATTATAGAATATATTAGAATTTGTTCTAAGAGATTTATGCAACAATGCACTCCAAAAGGCACATTTTCAATATTAGTCGTACCTGGCTACATTTTATAGCCTAGAGACCCTAGCTTCCCATTGTAAAACACTCACAAAGAATCCAAATGTGCAAAATAATCAACAAATTAAGGTCACAAGGGAACTTTGGCAGCCAAACCAAAAATAAACAGCACTGCCATAACTACTGCATGCTGAATACCTCCTTTGTACCCAGTATTTTACATCCTCACCCCCATCTTGTGAGGCAGCTACTATTGCTCCATTTTCACAGGTGAAGAGACCAAGGTTCAGAGAGCACACATAATTTGCCTAATGCCATAAGTCTTAAGTGGCAGAAGCAGATTCAAATGTAGTTCTGACTCCAACTTAATTGTAAAGCATCCCTTCTACATGCATGGCCTTTGGAGATGTTACTTTAAATAATATCATCCTTTGGGTGAGGAAAAAGATAAAACTTGCAAGCTGACCATAGATCTAAGGCAAACAGCAAGGGAGGGCGAGCACAAGGGACAATGGTGATGTTTCATGCTATAGTGGTGGGAGAACTACACCAGAGGGGAGTACAGTGATGTAAGAAAATATAAACAAAAAGTAATAATGTCACCCTTTGGAAGTGATCCTATAGGAAATAGTTAAGAATAATTATGCTCTCCTGGGAACTGATAAAACAGAATATCACTAATATTTTATGAACAAATAGTAAAAAATTAATAATAGATGCAATGAAGAACCAGATTTTTACCATTAGAAATTTTCTATTTCATTGGTACAGAGTCCTTGTTATCCTAGTTGTGATTAACACTGGTCAAGCTTCAATGTAAATCTACTTAAAACAGAGACCATTATTGGGAAAAGGCTGATGGGTGTTTGAAAAGGTTTGAAAATTAAATGTTACTGAAATATGTTTATTTGTTATCTCCTATAGTAAACACAAAGTATGTTGTATGTATATCTATGTGCTAATCATAGAATAAGTAAAAAACAAATTAAGATAGTTGTTGGCTTAGTATTTTTTTTTCAAAATGTGAAGCAACTTACAACATACTTTATTTCATATTTTAATTTTATACAAAATCAAAAAGAGGGTTGTTTTTGTAAAAATGTTTGAGGGCTTCTGAAGTTTCCATAAGGAATATCAATGCTCTGATATTGGAAGTATTCTCTTCTAAAGTATCAATATAGGCATCATTCTTTCATGTTACTTTCACTTGTTAGTTTGCCTCTACAGAGCCTCATTTGCCAGTTACTTTACCTACCTCACTTTTATTGACATCAGGAAACCTTAAACCTTTTGCAAGATTTGCAGCAGAATTTAATGTATTTACATTGTGTTGAAAATGTTTACCAACTTGGGAGAGGATGGAGCCTGGTGTGTAGAAGAGATGTTTCAATGGGGGACTAATTTGTAAATGGTCATAACACTAATACAAATGACTTCTGCTTCCCTCGCAATCTTAATAATAGTGGATAAATGTTGGGAGCATGTTTTGGTTGTATCATAGAGAATATTAAAGAGGTGGAGACTGGTATGTAATACTGCCTGTATTATATAGTTTGAACACAGAAGAACATGCATGTGGTCATATCAACAGAGACATATATGTATACCATACACACAATCAGAAAGTTGTTTCATGATTGAAGAAACAATTCAAGCTTCATCAGGCTCTCATGGTCAAAATAAAATATTCCTCAAAAACACAATTCTCTTTTCAGTCACTGCTCACTTATAAGCTGATTTCCTGCTTATCTTTCCTGCTGAGAAACAATGTGCTGGTTACAGCCACACAAGTCTGGTGGTCACTTGACAATACTCACTATTTCTGTCAATACAAAGACATTTCAATTACAAATATGTCCCTGTAAATCCCTGAGTGTGTCCATTATTAAGACTGAAATGTTGAGATATTGGACATGATGGGCTAGAAAAACCAAGCTTTGGTCTTGTGAATTAACCAAAAACTTTTGGTGGGTAGCCTGCTGATCTCCAGAAAGCATACTAATCATTTTTTTTTAAGATTTGTTTTATTCATTTATGTCCACAAGAACAGGGGTGTAGGCCAGAGGTGTGGGGAGGTGAGAGGATTCACCAGAGACAGAGTAGGGAGCAGAATAAGCAGATCTACTGAAATACACTGCTGAGGGGAACAGCGGGTGAGACAGGAGAGGTCTGCTGCGCCATGTGGGTCAGCTCCCTGGCCAGGGATGGAATGCTAGCTGCAGTGGCTGCCAATAGCTTGATAGGGCTGAGACTTTAACCCCTGTGCCACCAGGGAGGCTTATCTTGCCATTGGCTTTTGAGGATTCTATGGGTGTGTTTTAGTTTAATAAATACACCATTTTTTAAAATAAAATTAATCCTGAATATTGAAATTTGTATTGTAATGGGTTATAAAATAGAGGTCAAGGGCAGATCTGTTGTAACATTGGTGAGGAGCATGTTGTTCTGATTCAAATAGTCTACTGTTTAACAAAAAACAGACTGACTGTAATAGGAAAGTAAGGAATTCAAGATTTTAGCAAATTTCACCATCAAAATGTCCTGCCCAAACCATATAATGCCATTATGAGCTGTGATACATAATTCCTCTGGAGATTAGTGTCTATAGACTTTTCCACTGTGAGCTGTTAGCACTTAGAGTGTCGATATCCTCTAGTGCAAAACAAAATCATCATCTAAATTCAGTCATTCAACATTTTTAATGCAAAAACATCCAGTCATGCAATATATATTAAGCCAAATACAAAGGTTGAAAATAGAATAGTAAACACAGACATATTACCAATGTCAAATGGTAATACTATAGTTCAGAAATTAGAAAAGTTAGTACAACCTTCACAGATGCACTGTTTTGCTCTGCAACATTCCACCTTGGAGATGCACAGTTGTTGCAATGATAGCGAAATCCCCCAGCCGCTGCATAAGCCCCTACAACTGAATGTGGCTATTTCACTTTCTCCATCTAGGAATAACATCACAAGCAGCTCAGGGGGGTCTGGACAAAGACTTGGGGGAAGAAGCCAGAAGGTAAAGGTTTTTTTTAATAAAAAGAATTCCTTTGAATAGAAATGACAAGACAGTTGTGAAACTAATGAGAAGTTAAATTGTTAATGTTTTCAGGACTATTACCCTTTGCATTGTGTGAGATAGCTTATAGAATTGTGTTATGTTTCATCCTATGCATTTTTGTTGTGACATGTTGAACACAGCACATTACTATTAATATATTAAATATCACTGTCAATGCTTTATCTGAATTTTATCATTTTTTCTTTTAAACATGCTATTTCCAAAGGGTTTGGCATACAGTTAATGGGATTTAACAGCAGAATGCATCTCAGATTTTGGAATGGAAATCAATGGGAGCATAAGATTGATTTGATAGAATGTCTCTGCACTGCAAGCTTTGCTGACAGTGACCATTCCTTTAAGTGAGGGATACCTACTCCACAAGTTCGCAATGATGACTTTTTATGTGTATGATAGATCTGGGTAGTTTGGAAGATTAATAGTAGTGTCAGCAGCAGTTTTCTGCTGACAGGTTCCTCATTTGAATTTCACTGAATTTTCTTTATGAGAAGATGCTTATTTGAATGGTTAAAAGAGTTCGCTGAGTCACGGTTTTTAATCCTGGTTACTGCTCTTCTAAGTAGAAAGGGAGGCAAATGACCTAATCCTCCATTTATATACAATTCAAATGGAGGAATTAATGCTTCCATCTCCACCTCACAATGTTTTCCAGTTCTCCCAGTTCTTATCTCTCCCTACTTTGCGACACTTAAAAATTATTCCGAGGAAACAATGGCATATTTCAGTTTGGCCTCTAGAGATGGATCCCATGTAGGACATTCTCTGGTTCCTATTTCTTCCTGGTGTTGGTCATTATTTGGGAAGGTAGGGAAATCCTATTTTATGATAGTCAAAGGCAATATAACTTAGAAAGTCTCATTTGCTCTACCCAATTTGTCCAAAAGTGAAATTATACCCTATCTTCTCTGTGCCACGAGTTAACCTATCCTTTGTATCCCTTTTGAAGTACAAGTTTTTAATCTTTGAAGGATTGTTGACTTGTTTTGGCCTTTACACCTGCTCATATCCATCATTCCTCTTTTGATATTATAAATTGCTAGTAAACATTTGTCTTGTGACCCAACAGGGAAACTAATATCTACTATTGTATATATAAACATTCTTTTAAAACTTAAAAATAACATGTAAAATATTTTAGTAAAATTTAAAAATAGTGTTATTCTTTTTCTAGTATTGTTTGGACAATGTATTATTTGTGCTGGCTTTGGTTAGGCTGACCTGTGCTAAAGGAAATGGTACTATCTCAAATAATGTCAGATGTGGTTGAAAGAAAATAAAAGTTCTTAAGCTCCCAACAGAAAAGATCTCTGAAACTAAAATGCCCCAAATCTACATAAAATATGAGACACATTATAAAAAAAAAACAACCCTTTACAGAGTGATTTAGATACATAATGTTTTTTTTTTAATAAGGTACTTCCCACTTTATCAGGAAATAGCCACTGTTAACATTTGTTACATTTTAAGAGAAACTGTAATCTTGAATATTGTAACATTTCACAAGTGATGTAATAACAGACTTTACTGAGAACTAGTAACAACATTAACCAAAGGGAAGCTGGAAAAGAAGAATTTGTTAAATTTGAGTTTATTTCACACTGTCCTGGGGTAAAGGACGTCCTGATGCTAAATGACCTTTAAAAGATCCCCGAGACAGAATATCTACTTTAATTGCTTGAAAGTAGCTGGCAAACCTTGAATTTCCATTTTTTCTTTACCAAAGCAACCTCCCAATAATTTCATCTTCTGACTAGCCTTATTTATATAAGATTGCCCTTTCTAAACAGAGTATCAATTTGTATTTATTTACATAATTCTTTATTATTTTTCTCTACTTCCAGAGAGGATGTATGACTAAGAACCAAAAAAAAAAAAAAAAAGCCCCACTGAAATAAGAGAAACAATAATAATATACAAGAACAGTGATCCAGAAAACAATTATCATTAAATAAAAGACAAATAAAATACCAAAGGATAAGGGGAGAAGAAACAAAATAGTTATCCATCATCATTCCAGTTGTATCTCCCGTTGAATGATGTTATTTATTAATTATTAATTAGTTCCTTATAAATTTGTCTTTATGACAAATGTGAACTAATACTCCTAGAGTACAGAATCTGATCTCTATGAATGTAATCATTTGAATTTTAAGTTCACAATACTAAGTTTTATTTATTTTTTTTTTTAGTTCCGGTGGAACCACTAAAATATGCCCAATTGCTCACATGTAAACCATATAATTTCATTTAGCCAACAATTATTTAATACCTGTTCCATCAAACACTAGGTTGGGGGCTGGGGCTGTAAGAATGGATGAGATATGTGATTTTTGCCCTTATGTTAACTGAAGAGACTTAAAAACTAGTGTGAGTAATGCAGCAGATGGATCGACTAAGTAAAAACAAGCAAAATGCAAGAAAAATATGTATATGGATATTGGCATCGATGAGCTGACAAGATAAAGAATAACTGAGTTAAAATCAAAGTGAAAGTGAAATTCAGCAGTGCTTCTTGCAATGAGTACTCTTAAACTCAATATTTTCAGCATCAGTTATATTTTAGAAAGAGCTTTAAAAACACTGATTGATGATGCATACATCTAGCAAAGGTAGACTAGTCTATGTTGAATGAACCCTCCTCCTGAGAACAATTAGAAAATTTAGACAGAAGTTTAAAAAATGAAGATATTGGACAAGTACAATGCAACAGGAACTTACCAAGCCTAGGTCCTGGAGAGAAAGGAAACGCAAAGAGATAAGCTTGAAAATCAGCATGGTTTTATTCCACTGAAATAATTACCTGAAAGAATGGTGAGACTATGAAACTGAGCAGAAACTATAGTTGAAAAGAAATATGGCAAAAGTTACAATAAATTAAAAAAGCAGAAGTGAGGGTATAAATATTGGCATGTAGAGCCTGTCAGAAAACGTTGTAAGAAGGGAGGTGTGGAGAGCATAGATACCTATCTCTATGGAAGTCCTAATTTGAGATATCGCAATAACTGATCAGAATAAGATGAGTTGTCCCTAGTCAAGCTGCTCTCAGAAGAAAAGAATAATTCTTTCTCATAAAAAAAATTCAGAACTTGAACTAATCATACAAATTTTTATACTTAATGTCTACCAGGCACTTAAAATCAAACAGCATAAACTTTCCTGAAACCAAGACTAGAAATACAGATAATGGAAGATGAATTACAGAGAAATCCTGATATTAATGTCAGACTCACATTTAAAATAAATACCGTTACTATAATCAAATTAAATGACAGGGTAGAGTAACACCATAAGCAATTCATTTAAAAATGCTAAAAAGAAAAGAGAAAATCTGAGAATCATTTCTACCTGCAAGTGAACAAAATGAAGACCAAAAACGTCATTCTCAACAGAAACACTGATGGGAAAACCTATTCAAAATGCTGAAAGAAAATAACCACCAATTTAAACATTTATGCCTGTCAAAAATACCCTCCAAAACTGTTGGGGCTAGATCCACTCTGAAGTAATAGTTAGATAATTTCTTCAGTTGGAATAATGATACTGGTGAAGGTGTGGATATGGTGGGAGGATGGTGAAGAGCATAGAAATAATAATATGTTAGTGAATGTAAACACTGATTCTATAAAACAATGATAATTAGGGTTATAAGGCTTTAATTATGTGGAATTAAAAGACATGTAAAAATACCATAAAGTAGGGAAGTAAATGGAGTTAAAATATTCAAATACCTTTGCATTGTCCCAGGACATGGAAAAATATGAATGCATGTTATACTTTAATAAATCAAATAGAAGTATTATAACTTATAAAGTAACCATTAAAAGAATAAATAATATTAAATGATTAGCTAATAAAAGGTGAAAATAAAATATTTATCTAGGAAAAGAGAGAAGAAGAAATACAAAAAATGTAGTAAAAACAAAAAAATGTTAAAAAATATACATCCATTATTTCCAAAATTACAGACTAAAATGTCCAATTAAAGGACAGTGTCACATTGAATTTAAAAAAAGGCAACAAACTCAAGTATAATGAAATTTCTGTTTTTATATATCAGAAATGATCTAATATTGACAATTTTAGATGCTTCACCCTGAAATGTATGCTGCTTGTAGGAGATATTTATTGAACATATGGGGAAAGGAAGGGTAAAAATGAGAAATAAAAAAAGATAAATTATGCAAATATAACAAAACAAATTTAGCTTGTCTTGAAGAATTTTAGATAAATGAAAATTTAAGTTAATGAAGAAACAAAAACAAATAAATTATATATTTTATAATAGAATAGAAGAATTCAACCCACCAAAAAGATATAACACTTCTAAATCTGTAGTTTCTCTTAATATAGGCTCAAACTGATAAAGTACTCTGGAAAATAATAGGGGAAATAAATATATTTCTAATCATACTGACCATTTAATTTTTCTTGGTAGAAGAAACAGAAAAATCAGTAAAGATACAAAAGATACGCGCTGCAAGTGGTGGCATGTATGACGGTAGTTAGAATAAGTTGTATCATTCAGCCTAGATATTTAGTAGACTATACCATCTAGGTTTGTACACTCTATGACATTTGCACAGCAATAAAGTCACCGAAAAACACATTTCTCGGAACATATCTCCATCATTAATCGACACATGATTGTATCGAAGATGAAGCTTACTGCCAACAGAAAATATATTTTCAACTGCATGTGGCACATTTACCACAACAGATTACATATTGTCCTAAATACAAGTCTCAGCAAACTCCAGAGAGTGAAATTATACAGATTAGATTGTCTTACCATAGTAGAGATTAAGCCACAAATCAATAGCAAAAAGATAACAAAATTTTTTGAATGATGAACTTTTGAATGACAACCTTTTATGAATCATAAACTTACATGCCTGTAGGCCAGACACCTTCAATGAGAAAGGAGAGCTTGATAATTACAGGGCCTGGCCCATGGAAGCCCTCACCCATAAGTGAATGCAAGCTTCCTCCCCCAAATGTGCTGCCAGAATCTCTGATTTTCAAAAAAAAAAACAGAAAAAATGGATTTGTATGTGAAATCTCCCAATTTCTAAATTCTGGTACAAAATCTGGCTTTAAATGAAAGGAAAGGGAAAAAAAATAAAACCTACACAATTGGAGTCCAAGCAGTGTGTGAGCCAGCAGTGTGTGACTTTTGTGTTAGTGACCACCCATTTCCCAAAGCATAGTTGCCTGTCAACATCCTTGATGGGCACTGTCCCACCAGTTTTGATTTAAGCTCTGTGGTGAGCAGAAACTCCACATCTTCCTGCCCGGAAAGCAGGCCAATCCATTTTCGGGTGATTCTTATTCATTTCTTTCTAAGACTGAGATGATGTCTACCTGTAGTCTAGATTCTTCTTATTGGAGACTGTTTTTCTGGAATACCCCAAAACAGATTTCTTTCCCCTTCCATGTACCAGTCCTTATGGAACATAAAGACAATTATCAAATCTTCCCTAATTCTTCTCTCCTTTAAAACAAAACATCCTCCATTCTTCCAATTAACTTTTAAAAATATGTTAACACCTCTAACATTTTCATTTGTCTGGATATGCTTGTTTTTCAATACCTACTGTGAGGAATAATGATAGGATGGATTCTGTTCTTCCAAATGCAGTTCAACCTGTGCTGGGGCTGAGCTGGAGTATATCTTCCCGGGGATCAGCTTCCCTTTTAGTAATGCAGACCTTGCTACACAAGTGTGGTCTTTGGACCAGAAGTATTGACAGCACCTGAGAGTTTGCTAGTAACTGTAGAATGGTAAACCACACCCAGAGCAACGGAATTACATATGCATTTTAACAAAATCCCCAGGTGATGTGTATGCATTGTTATAGGCCTGGGGCTGATCACCTACCTCCCTTTTTCTGAAATTATTACAAATGGCTTCCTGAAGTCTAGAATCAATAGCACCACCCACGCCCACCTACCTGACTCCTATTTACTCTGAGATAATGGGGCTGTTTCCAGTGATGTTATGTCCACTTCATCAGCTGGTGCTTTCTTGTTGGGAAGAATTCGATTTACAGGAACTGCTGTTCCTCTTTCACCTTCTCTATCTTCTAGAGAAGCCTACTTTGTTCTAACTTTCCCTCATTCCCCAAACATGAAAGTGGAAATAACTCTTTAATGATCCTGTTACATCTGAATAGATCATTATATGTTCAAAGGGTCGGTTCATATCTGCTGTTTTTCTTCATCCTCCCAACAGCTCTATGATCCAGCTAGTGTTAAAATACTAAGAGCATAGATTGCGTTTCCCACTTTTCAGATTAAAAAGCTGTGGCTTAGAGGGTAAAGCATCTTATGTGAACCCATATAGCAAGTAGTGGCAAACTCAGTGCTAGTACCACAACCCCATTTTGTCTCTCCCCTACACCAGCTTGATCTCCAAAATATTATTTCAGATTTATGAGCAGTATGAAAGGGGGAGCTGCCCCTACTAGCAAACAAAAGCCCTCCCTTCTCATGGATGATGCTCTTGGTATCTACACAATGACCAACTTCCTTGAATTGACACCAGAACCTCAGTGCTCTGGCTGGAATAGGTTTGGCTACCTACATACTTGCACAGCACCCCCACCTTGTAGTTAGGGTGTCCAGGGGCACAGTTTTGGCCAATAAGATATAAATGGAAATTTAGGGATGTATTTATTTGCTGGAATATCTGTAACAATGTGACACAGACTTGGTTAAATGATAGAAATACTTTATCTCACAGCTCTGGAGAACAGAAGTCTGAAGTCAACATGCAGATAAAGTTCACTCTTTTTTTTATGCACACAAGAACTGGGATATAGGCCAGAGATGTGTGTGTGTTGGGGGGGGAGGGGCGGTGAGAGGATTCACCAGAGACAGAGTGGGGAATAGAACAGGCAGATTGACTGAAATACACTGCTGAGGGGAGCAGCGGGTGAGACAGGAGAGGTCTGCCGTGCCATGTGGGTCACCTCCCTGGCTGGGGATTGAACTCACACTGCAGTGGCTGAGGGACATGAAGGAGGGATTTGTTCCAGGCTGCTCTCCTGAGCACGTAGGTGACACTTCTGTTCACAATCCCTGTGTGCATGTCTCTGTGTGGGAAAATCCCCAGTCAGAAAGAAAGCAATCATATCAGGTCAAGTTTACCCTAAAGCCCCCATTTAAACTTGATTACCTCTGTAAAGGCCCTCTTTCTCCAAAGGTCACATTCTGAGGTACTGGGGCTGAGTTCTCCAATGTATCAGTTTTAAGAGGAATCAATCAAACCGTAATATGGGAGAGGAAGTTGTGCTCTGGGAAGCTTTGTCTCTCCTCTTGGAAGGGGATGAGTAAGCCATCCTCCAACACCCTCATCCTTTGTGCAGCATACTTCTTAGTGGCTGGAGTGCTTGAGCTGACTGGGATTTGAGGGAAAGACCAAGAAAACTAAAGAGCTGAACCACCATAAGGAGCTGCCTGCCTCTGGATATCTTGTTACACGAAAGAAGTAACCCCTTTGCTGAAGTCCTCGTAGCTGGGTTTTCAGCCATTTATCACCAAACACATTCCTAGCATATTACCATTCTCAAAAATCTGACTTTAGAGGATTATATCGAATCATGCCAATTTATCTAGAGTCAAAGCCATAGCTATTATCAGAGCATATTTACAAATGATTTAGATTGAGAATGGGTTTGAATGAACTGAATAATGAAAGCTTCACAGCTTTAGAGACCTTGTGAAAACACCTAAGAATAATGTGAATGTTGGAGTCTGTCCACCACCTGCTATCAAACTCCTCTTTCTAGTTCATTCTTGGAAGTGACTGGAGTCTCCAATCCCCAATGTTGTTCTTAACAAGTCCATAAAAAAGATGCTGCTTGCTATTCTGAGCACTTATATTAAGGCTTTGGTGTGAGAGGATGCGGTCATGACTTCTTACTCTTAACAGTGGAAATTTTAACAAGTCCTTCTGTGTGCTTCTTTGACGACTGATCATCTCAGCAGTTAAAACTGATTATCCTCCATGTACCTCTGTTCCCTTCTGCAGGCAGCATCCCCTGATCATCAGTTCTGGAATCCTTTGGAAATCAAAGAAGTCTGGCAATGGCTATTGTGTCCCCAGGTGCTCTGAGTGTGAGGAAAGGGCTGGGAGAGCAAAGTACCAGAGAGCCTGTAGGTGCCCTCTGAATGGGACAGGGGCCAGTATGGTAGGAGAGGCCCCTCCAGAGGGAAATGAGAGGAAACACCCCTGTTCTCAGCACCCTGCCATATTATAGGGTCACTGCAGGCAGGACTCTACAGCAGAGAGCCTAGTAATTTTGTTCTGGGCACTTCCCATCTTACTCCCATTCCAGTCCCAGCCCTGACCCCCAAACAGAATGATCTCCATTGCACACTATTTCCCTCTCATATTCATTTCACTCGATATGTGTCTGCTTCTTCCTTCTAACTTGTAAATGTTTTAATAATTTCTGATGAATACCTATGTTTTTTCCATAAACCAAACAAGAACACATTCACAAATAAGGTGATTTCTTTCCTCCTACCCAGACACTTACCTTTTTGCAATAATGCTAAAGAAATGAGTACCTGTGTACTCAAACAGTATAGGGTCATTACCTACCGGTATGTGGCACTCATGAAGAAATTCTGCCATATAGACACCTGTGGCCCATTGTTGCTGATGAGTCCACAAGAGAGTAAATGAGTGGACCAGCCTCAAGGAAAGGCCCCAGTTAGCAGTCCACCTCCATTCAACTCTACCCTCACTCCCCACCCTTCCAAATCCTTGAAATCCCTGCTCTCTGTTTTTCCTATTTCAGTTCCCTCAATCACCACAAATTCTACCTCTTCATCTCCTGGTCAGATTTTTCTTACTTGACTAAGAGATTTTATTGTGCTTTCATTTTGTGGTTTCTTTCTCTCTTCCAGCTTAAAAAAAAAATTCACTGAGTTTGAGAGTAGATCAGTATGTCAAGTTTTCTCAAAACATTCTGCAAAGCCATTTTCTGACTTAAATGTCTAGAGGGCAGAGCTAAATGGGGCCACCAGGTAAAAAAGCAGGACGACTCTACACACTTAGAAGAGATGAGGAAGGAGAAAATGGAAAGGAAAAATCTTATTAGGTTTTGTAGGTCAGGGAAATCCTTTCTAGGCTGGATTTTCAAAACTTCTAAATTTTAATTGAAAGTATTTCTCCAGGGTATTTACTTTAACATGACTGTGCACTCTCAAAAAAAACTTCCCTATTCATATTAGAAAACTATGACAAATTCCAGGAAGACAAGATTGCATTTGAAGGAAGAATTTGATGATGTGCCCTTTCTGCTTTGGACAGTGACTGTGAAATTGCTGGCAAACTGAAAAGCTGCCAGGCTTCTACTGAGCATCTCTGCTGAGAAAAACCTAATGCTTGTGGGCATGATACATGCTGTATGTTCCCACTTAGGAACCACCATTAATTCTTTAAAAGAAGTGAGCAATATTCCTTTTGAGATTTCTGATTGTACACAGCAGAAAATGTCCTCAAATTAGATAGTTAAAGATCAGTATTAACATATCTAGAGCCTATTATTAAAAAGGTATAAAATTTAATGAACAAAACTTTAAGTCACCCTGATTTCCAATTTTGAACTCAAATGCAAAATATCATTTATTCTTTGTATAGGACACACACACGTACACACTACTCTAGCAGAAAAATTTTTAATCATTCCCTTACAATAAATGTAAAATCAAGTGATAGATAAGTGTTATTTCTCTCTTCTTAATTCATTTGCCTTTGCCCAATTAGAAATAAATCTCTTTTTTCTGCACATGGATGTAGTACTATAGCTGTTGTTACTAGTAATAATGTGAATTATAATTATACACGTGTTTAAATATACTTTTTGTCTTTCTTACTCAGTATTTATTTTTATATTATGTCCTTTCATCTTTACTATGCTCCCATAAAAGAGGTAAAAGAGGTTACTTATCATTTCTGAATTACAGATCTAAAAATCATAGCACTGAAAAGATGACAAAGTGTAAGGTCAGTCATGAAACGCTGGTCCTTCCATTCACTTCCTATGTTCAAATTATTTAGCTCCATTTAAAGAGAGAAAATGGAGTTTAATAAAACCTTAAAAATTCTATTGAAGGAGTGCGTCAGCATTGGAACACAGTTCCAAATTAGGGATCTTAAGCATAGGAGAGAAGATTGGATATTCTGATGGCTTCAGAGCTGACCCACCAGAGCAGGGTATTTACTGGACAGCCTCTTAAGGACTCTGAGTAGGATTCTCATGATGTGGTGACTAAGTGGTCATGCCTTCATGGCTTCACCCACTTCTTACTCACATTTTCCCATCACTTTGCTTATGAAGAAGCACAGTGGAGCCTCCTTGGAAGCCTACTTTCCCACAGTGCTTCAGTCTTTGCTCCAACTGCTGCAGTGTCCCTGCTTGACACTGTGCTCCCTGCTGTGCGGGAGGGAAGTTTCCCTTCCACTGGACTTCAAGCTAGAAGTTGGTCTCAGTGCTAATGAGACAATCTGTCCACTGCCCAGCCATCTGTTCCAACCCACTGCCTCGGGCAGAGGTGTCCCTTCTCTCCAGTTTGCTCCTGATTTATAGGCACCAACCCCACCCCCACTTCCGACTCTGCTTCTGTACTGCAGGTCTCAGGGACCTTTGCAGTCACAGGAGGCACAGAGATAACAATATGTGGACATGGCCGTGACCTCGGCTGTCAGCATTTAGAATATAGGATGATTCAGCCCAGCCATAAAATGAGGGGGATAAGAGAGAGAACGGAGGGTGGCCATCTCTTCTCTACAACCTGTGAAAGGGTTCACCTGCCACCTTCACATTGGCAGGATGGGGCTGGAACAAATCATCTAATACTCAGGTTATTTGGGCTCAAATTCTAGCTGAGGCACTTTCTTTGCCATGATTTGCACATTTAGACCTAACAACTTTTTGCTTGGTGATGACTATGCATCGGGCACAGGTAACCTGCTTTTACATATAATATTTCCTTGGACAACTATCAATTTGTGATCATCCTGCATTGCCAGCTTCGGTAACCATGATCTGATTTTCCTCCAAGAACAGCCTCTTCTCTAGTCATAGCCCATGAGTTTCAGGATGGAGCTGTCAGAGGGAGTTGATTGCTTCTCAGATCCAGGAGGGAGGTGTTCAAAGCAAGCATTTCATGTCTGGTCAGCATTTCATATTTTCCTGGATTATGTGAATGACACTGGGGTGGAGAGCCAACCAGAGTCAATTTCAGGACTTTTCTAGAAGCTACCTGAAGAGACTTGCTCTACTTCTAATGACTGAGTGTTGGGTGTTGTCACGTAAGGAGCCTAAACCCCTGAGTTAGAACCTAGGAGCAGTCATATGGAGCCCAAGAATGAGTCATCCCGGTGGAAGCAATGAAGCAGACCCAGGAAACGGATCCCGGTATACTAAGGCAGAGTCACAGAGACTTGAAGCTCTATCAATTCCTGTCCTTTTAATAATAAAATCCCTTTTCTTGGTAAGCCAGTTTGACTTGGGTCCTCTCTCACAATTTCACTAAAACATTCTACTAACTGGCATACTATCTCATTTATTTTCTCCCTACTTAAATTTGAATAAACACAGATTGAACACACAATACAGTATTGTGAATAGCAAATACAAGAATGTATATAAGGGAAATTTCAAGAGCAGAAACAGAAATAAAAAAGCATGAAAGATTACTGTAGTTCTACTATAATGGCAACTCCCCTTGCTAATTTCTCTCTTCAGTGATGATATTTCAAATCTGTTGCCTTTGAAAAACTTGCACAATCTGATTTATGAAAGAATACCTAGCACATTAAAGATTCTTTGCTTGGATTTTTCTTTCATTCCTTTTTGGAATTGAGCTCATTAAAACATAAAACTGGGCCTCCCTGGTGGCGCAGTAGATTAAGGAATGCCCTATGAAGCAAACCACAGCCACTACAGCATGAGTTCGATCCCTGCTACCGGCCAGGGAGGGGACCCACATGGCGTAGCAGACCTCTCCTTCCTCGCGCACTGCTCCCTTCAGCAGTGTGTTTCAGTCAGTCTGCCTGTTCTGCCCCCCACTTTGTCTCTGGTGGATCCTCTCACCACCCACACCTCTGGCCTGTACCCCAGCTCTTATATGCATAAATAAATTTAAAAAAAAACAAACAAAAACAAGAAAACCATAAAACTAAGTGTCAAGTCTCTCACCCTAAGCAACTACCATCCTCCAACTCCTCACATCCCAACAAGTCCTATCAGTCCTACTCTCTACTTATTCCCTTCACATCTTGCCATATCTATTGCTACCACTTTAAACAAGTTTTTCATTTCTTGTGTGAATTGCTAAATTATATTTTGGTGTACATGTCTGAGGAAAAAAACATTGAAAGAGTTTAGGTTTTATTGAAATACAGGTATATCTCTATTGCATGACCACTAAACTTGACTCAGAACAATAAACATTTATTATATCATACAGTTTCTATGACACAAGTTTAAGAATGGCTTAGCTAGATAGTTTTGATTCAGGGTCTCTCAAGAGATTGCAGTATCAAAGGTGATGGGGCTGGGTCATCTTGGAAATCACACTCAGTCTGACTCACTTATATGCCTGGCAAGTTAGTGCTGATTGTTGGGAAAACATGTCTTCCACACCTCACAGTCCTCTCCATTAAGCTGCTGAGTGCCCTCATAATCTAGCAATAGGTTTTCTCCAGAACAAATGATGCAAGAGAGAGTAAGAAAGAAGCCACAATAGCTTTTATGACTAAGCCTCAAAAGGCATGCCTCATCATTTCCACAGTGTTCTTTTGGTTGCCCATATCAGTCTTCTGTAATGTGAGAAGGGTTATACATGGGCAAATAAACCAAGAGGCAGGGCTCGTGGGTTACCTTGGGAGTTAGGGTGCAATGAAAACCTTAGACTGGAATGTTTGCCAACACCAATTGTTTCATAGTAGCTTGGTGGGGATAGATGCTAGAAATCTGCTGAATTTATGAGTTTTTGTGAGAAGAGAGATGTGCACTGGGGGGTCATTAACATAAAGATGGACACTGAATGCATGGAGTGAATGTCATCCATGAAGATTGAGAAGACAGGAAAGATTGAATCATCAAAGATGGACAAGGAAAGGAACTGCACAGAATATTGAACAATATCAACTAGAGAAGTAGAAGAAAAGTCGATAGAGACCAAAGGAGTTTCAGAAAGGAAATACTCTGCAATCTAGAATTCTTTTGTCCCAGTTGACAGCTATAAGGATGTTGGGTTTTGCTAAGGGACTGATACAATTGAAATAGAATAGGAAACATCCAAAGGCCTTTGGATGTTGATACTTAGTGGATTAGCTGAACTTCTCATTGTCTTTGCAAATAGAAAAAGCATTATTTTTTTCATGGTTGTGGGTGATAGAATTTGTTCATTTTGCTTTATAAGTCAAATATTTTCCTTTTGCTCATTAATACTAATCATTGTTATCTGTATTATCAGTTTGGTCATCAGTCCAAGAATACGCTCATGTTCTCCTATCTCTTGAGGCAGTAATCAATACATTGTCTTTTCGACAATTTTAAGGGCTCCAGAATCTGTGACCTAGGACATCATGAGGTGTGTGTGGTAGTTTGTAAAGATTCTGTCAAGCTGAGCATTTTCATTGGTTGATTCTTTGTTCATCTATATTTATGAGAATAAATCTTTAGAAAACATGCCTTTAAGAGACATAATGAACCAATCGTGAATACATTAGAGATTTAGTTTAGTTTGTTTTATTTTTGAAAGTCTCTAGGTTGGATCTGTGTGGCTCAGAGGTTTGTTTTATTTTGTTTTGTTTAGGACTCTTTTAGTCCACCTATGTTCTATTTATCCTGCACTTGATCAAATATATTTTCTCTGACCCATTTCGTAGAGAGCTACTTGCTATTTACTTTCCAGGGAGAAAAGTGGTTGATCAGCTAAAGAAAATACTACAAATGTTAGCAAGAGAATCTGCGTGATGGTTTAGCAAACCGATTGTATTGTGACCCTCTTCTCTATAGTCTAAAGAGTTCAAGTCCCTTCAAGTGAAATTGAATCTGGAGGAAAATAAACCAAATTTATGTTAATATATAAATCAAATTCATTCCATGAAAATGAAACCTACAAATAGGATTAAAACTTTCTCTGTTGAATAATTTATAATCATAATTGACAATACTAATGTCCCCAATTTTCTTTTCTCTCCTTCTCTCATTATAAAAAAAGGCCAAGGAAAGATTTCATTCATTTATGGAATATAGTCATCTCTGCCCAGGAAAGCAAAAAACTTTATTTAACAGCCACACAACAAAGCATTTCACAATAATGTGTAAAGGGACTCAGGTCAAAGACAGCTGAATCCAGTGTGCATTTAGCTGGAGCTTAGCTAGAAAGTGTTGGAATGACTATATGGCCATCACCTTGGGTAAGGCCACTATTTGTGGGTTGAATTTTGCCCCCCCAAAAAGTTGAAATTCTAACTGCCAGTATCTCATGACTGTATTTGGAGAGTCTTTAGAAAGGTAAAATGAGAGTTCAAATGAAGCCACGAAAGTGG
Source organism: Galemys pyrenaicus (assembly GCA_019455555.1). Classification (NCBI taxonomy): domain Eukaryota; kingdom Metazoa; phylum Chordata; class Mammalia; order Eulipotyphla; family Talpidae; genus Galemys; species Galemys pyrenaicus. The sequence goes on from JAGFMF010011501.1 coordinate 7,023,294, forward strand.
GCCAAATCCAATATGATTACTCTCTCCTATCTATGCCCTTATAATATACCCCTATAAGAAGAGGAAATTAGGACACAGACACACACCAAGGGATAATCATGTGAAGACACAGGGCAAAGACAACCATCGGCCAGCTCACAGGAGAGGTTTTGTAGAAAGCAGCTCTGCCAACACCAAGATCTCAGGCCTCCACCCTCTGGAACAGAGAAAATTAACTTGTGTTATTCAAGTCACCCAGGCTGTAGTACTCTGTATGGCAGTCCAAAGAAGCTAACACAGCCATAGTGTCAGGCAGAAATAGCTCAGCTGTCCTGATTTCCTTGGCGATCGAGTCTCTGAATTCAGAAATTCAAGATGTGTCAGGCAGTGCAGCTCTCTCCTTTGCCCCGGTCAGCTGACCAGCCCTCCACACTGGGGTCTCACCTCAGTTCATTCTTGGATTTAGTTACTTCTTAAATCCACATATTACAAGCTAAACTAGCCCCGACAATAAGTAACTAGAGAGCTACGTTTCTTTCTGCACGTGCACACATATGCAGGCATACTTTCTGTGTTAATAACTAATAAATATTCTAGTAAGTGTTCTAATGGCCAACAAGAGACAAATTCTTAGCAAGCCGAGGTACTCTTGTAAATGAGCTACATGGGAGAAATTCAGAGTCCATTTATGTTATTCCCCTTCAGTCATACATTAAGATGCGGGGATTTAATATGAATCTGTCAGGTAAAGCAAAAAGCCTTTCATAGACTTTTTTTTTTTTTTGCTTCTTAATTTAATTCAGAATATGTATCTGGGAGGATGCCCACAAACATGAATTAAACACAGGAAATGGAAACCATTAACATATGAACTAAAATAAGTGCTATAAAACAATTTTTAATCTGAATTAAATTACCCCAGTTAATGCATAATGTTTATGGAATTTTTGCTCTTTAGGGCAGCTGGGATCTCTCTGGGCCTCCCAATGTCTCTGGAAGGGAGGGGACAAAAAAGACAGAAGAGAGCTTCAGTTTACAAAGACACAGTACAAAGAAATAATGACCTGCATTCAATGCAAGCGTCTCCAAGCCATGACTGGGCACTTCTGCCACTAAGAAAATTTTCTGTTTATGCCCTCAAAGTGTATCTTTTAATTCATTTCTCTGTAATATACTTGTTTTACTGCACCTATATATTATGCACATTATCAAGTATACACCAAAAGTAGAGATTTTGTGAGGATGAGTTTAGCGCTTATTTCCTTCTCCTGGATTATTTAGTGTCTTCCACGTGCACCTTCTGCTTTGGAAACTGTTGAATTATTTTATTGGATGTTGCAGTTGGGAGTCGTTTCTTAGGCTCCTTTCAAAGCATTATTTGATCATCCTGCCTCTCTCCAGTTTTAAAAATGTAAATAATACTATCAAGTGTGTGCTGTGCATGTGGCATGCCCTGCTCATACACAGGACCACACAATCATTTGTCTGGAAACTCCCGGGGAAGTACACATTACACACAAATATATGGACTTCTTGTAGCTACATGGTTACTGTGGCCATGGCACATTGGTCCAGATAGTCAAGACTAAATGGAATTACACGCTCCAATGTGGTCATAGGTTACATTTAAACATCATAGTGGAAGAAAATAATTGAGTGATGAGAATCATTTCAGCATTAAATTTGTTGGTGTTCTACCTCCGTGCAGAGAACATAAATAAGTGGGACAGGCTAGGGCAGAGATCTCCCCGCCACAGATATTTATGAGCAAGCATTTATATTAAGCTCTGTAATTCTTTTTGTTTCACTTTATTTTTTCTTAAACTCAAGCTCAATGAAAATCAAACCTCACTGTTTAAATAGTAACTATAACATGACTCGGTATTACAAAAAAATTCTATATCCCATTCTCTGCATAGAGCTTTACCTTAGCAATCTATGATTATGATTTCTGAGTAGTGAGATTTAGTGTACGTTTTTCTTGGTTTGTTTTTGTTTCGTTTTGACTTTCTGCCTTTACTCCTCTGTATTGCTTCAAACATCTTTGCAATATAAAAAGACATGTCGTATACAAACTGTAATTTTTCCTTTAAAAGAAATATCAGACATTCGCATCCAAATGAATGAAGACACACATCTGAAAAACTGGTTGTTGCATCCAAAGCTGAAAGGAAACTTTGTAGATCAGAACAAAACAGAATACAATGTTCTTTGGAGGTTAACTTTGGGCTCCATCACTTCACTACAGAGACGAAAGCGTGGTCAGCCAGAGCCACCCAGTTGCACATCTCTGCCTTTTGTCCGAGCACCATCACGATCATCAGTATCCCCATCTGCAAAATAACTGATCAGACCTGCAAGATGCTACCTCAGTCTTAAACCATTTTCTTTATATTCAACTGAGTGCTATAGGAAAGCCCCAAAGCAAAGAAACTTGGAATTTTAAAGTTGGATATTTCAGGAATCGTCTAATAATGCAGTCCTTGCACTTTGCAGCTGCACATATCACAGCCCAGAAAGAAGCAACATCTTGCTCAAGATCAGAGGGCATGTCAGGGGGTATAGCTCAGTGGTAGAGCATTTGACTGCAGAGGGCATGTCAGGGACCGAACCCAGACTGCCTGGGACCCTGTCCCTCTGGCAGCTCTTGAATCGACACATTTCTGGTTCTCATTTCATTTATCCCGGTTCATCACTTCCATTTATGGCTCTATTATTGTTGCAATATTGTTATAAGCAGTCTTAAACAATTTGTGGTAAGAGGGAGGGGACTAAATATTTATATATGAAAAGGTCAGGACAGTTCCAATCCCCAAATCCAGTGCTCTTTCCAGAGAGAGTATTGTACCAGAAGCCTGGGGCTGAATGCTCAGTATTTCAAGGTCACTGACAATATTTGCCATGTCCCCAGGGCCTGAAGACTCACAGCAGTGGGGAGATGCTGTGCGTGCTTATAGGCTTCCTTCCTAAGTGGAAATTCTTTGAAGATGATTTTTTAAAAATGTTTTGCAGGTAAAAATAGAGGCAGTACATGTATCTCTTCACTAGCTTATTTGATAATCATGAATAAAATTACTGAAGATGAGAATAGAAATCCCTGTTAGAAGCCATAGCAATTTGGAGCTTTGAAAAAGGTGAAGTAAGCATCTATTTGGTAGAGAGAAGTAGTCTTTGTATTGACTTCAGACAAAGAGGTAAAAGTGAGAAAAGACACATTTATAAGGATGGTCTGAGACAATAGCAATAGTCGATGATGCTTAGGAGGTGGGAGAGATTTTTTTTCCTAAGAAACACACTTAATTTCCACGGAAATACTCTGTGATAGACAGGAAGGTGGAAAATCACAAGGTCTTTGACTGAAGAGTCAAAAACTAATTATAAAAATATTTTCTATACAACACTCAAGTGGCAGAAGGACAGGAAAAAAATGCATTGAATATTTCTGATTCTGAAAGCACTACTAATTAGAGTAACAACAAAAGGGACAATAAGTGAGCTTCCAGGTCTGGTGAGATATTAAATTATCAATGACTTGTAAAATTTCAGTTATTCATTTAATTACCTTTTTTCAATGACTGCTCATGATTACTGCCAATACTCCTTTAACCAAGTAAAATAAGAACAGCTGATATATTGTATTGTTATTGTTACACCCCAGAGCCCCCAAAATCTGCCTGCTTTCAATAGGTTCTGCCATCCACTGCTGCAGGATAAAACATACTCTAATGTATGACCTTTAGTGGAAAGGAACCTTAATACAATTAATGTACAATAAAGAGAATGAAGAATTTAGTTTCCAAACCAAGATCTAAAGTTATGCATCCGGGGCCTTCCTGGTGGCGCAGTGGGCTAAGCAACACACTGAAGCAAACCTCAGCCACTACAGCATGAGTTTGATCCCTGCTGCTGGCCAGGGAGGGGACCCACATGATGCAGCAGACCTCTCCTGCTGTGCCTACTGCTCCCCTCAGCAGTGTACTTCAGTTGATCTGCCTGTTCTGCTCCCCGCTCTGTCTGTGGTGAATCCTCTCACCCCCCACACCTCTGGCCTGTACCCCAGTGCTTGTATGCATAAATAAATGAATCTTTAAAAAAATAAAATAAAATAAAAAAAATAAAGTTATGCATCCTCTTGTGAGTAAATGCTCAGCTAAACAGGGTTGGCCCAAAGCAGGGCCACTGGCTTAAAAGTCTGCCATAGTCGAAGAGCCACAGTCGAAGCTGCCATCTGGTGGGACCTGCCTCCTGCAGGACTCCTTGCTCTCTGTGCTCTTCCTTCTCCAGTCTCCTCTCCAGCTTCTCCTCCCTCCTCAGCTCCACACTTCCTCTGGTGGGGCAGGAAACCTGGAACCTCCCCTTTCCCTGGGGACCTCCCTGTTACATTATGACCTATCTGTTTTCACTCTTTATTTGAAAAGTCATAACTAAAGTTGAGGATTGTCTATTTTCTATAGATTGTTCACTTTCTAATAGGGAATGGTGACCATTCTTAGAACTTACTGGTCTTAAATCAAAGCTGTCATTCATTGTTGGAAGAACAGGGCAGGGTAGTTTGAGGCAGTGAACACAAATCTATCAAATGCAAGTCAAAGAATATGAACTCTGCTTTAGGTAAGACTTAAACACAATATGAATCTTTCCATGGTCAAAGATAGAAAAGGCACACTTAATTTTCCATTCTATTGAGGGTCACTTATTCTGAGAACCAGATATAAGGAAATGCCAAATTCCAAGGCAAGTTTTTTTTTTCATTTCAAATAAATACCTCAAACATTATTCACAAAACATTATGGCACTGGATTTATGGTGAAGGCCCCTAATCAAAGCCAAACTTTAGAGATAAGAATTATATATTGAAGAATAGCCTAGTACTCATTTAATATCTAGATTAACATACAAAAGATTTCATAATCTTGTTTGAAAAATAAAAAACTAGTATGTAAATGTGTATTGATTTCATCTCAGTAACAGACCAACAGTAAAAATAATTAAGAGAGTTGTTGCAAAAAATTGAAGGTTATACATTCTGTTTATGTTTATAATAGTAATAATAATAGAACCTCAAGGTGTAGCAATAAAGAATTAGCTTATTTTAAAGCAATTATGTGGGAGGCAGCTAATAAATTACATGGACCTTATATATACTTGTCTTTCCACAAGAGGCACAGTAATCAAATGGACCTTAAGAGAATGTACTAAAATACTCACTACTCAAAGGTGATCAACAGATCTTCTGAAAGCATCTAACTGTGATAATTAGGAGGGTAATGTTTGATTCGCCCATAAAACTCATTATTTCTTTTTCTATTTCTGGGATTCATTTATCTCACTTACCTGTGACCTGTTTAGTATGGATCTGGGTCACTTTTAAATTAAAGAGTATGCATTTTGGGGTAATGAGAAGCCCACAAAAAGACTGTGGATATAAATAAAATGCAGGCATTCACTGTTAACAAATATCCAAACTATGAATATATATATAGGAGCAAAGCCCTAGAGAATGAAAACTATAACGAGTCTTGCCAACGCAGTGCCTATAAGCAACATTCATGAATAGTCACTCTCTAAAGAGAGCCATTATCCAAGCCACCAAATCATTGCCTCATTGAAAGAAGAAACAGCAAATCCACATATAAAAGATAGAAAAATCCACATATAAAAGTTTTGAATGTTTAAATGTTGGCTACACCAATTTGAAACATCTTAAAATATACAATGTCCACCCAACGAGTTCTCTAGTTGTAAGGTTCATGACACTCAACAGGAATAATTCACCAGGAATAAATTATGGAGGCAAGAGTGGATAAAAGGGTAAGGGTGCTTTGATGGGGGTGAGGTATGGTGACATACATCTGAGGTGTGAATATATTTTCTTAAATAATGCATTGTGTTTTAAGCCAATGTTCTCAAAAAATGTGTAAATCCTATCAATTCTGCTTCTAAGTCTAGAATAGATAATAGCAAACCTATGCTTAGTATGTAAGGGAACTATGTTAATGGACGTAAATGACCCCTGGTTGGCACAGAGCTTTCTGCCAGCATGTTAATGTTTTGTGTCATCTAGTGATGGCAGCTGGATGCAAAATCCGTGAGCCTAGAACCACAGAGATACCCTCTGTTCCAGAATTGACCATGACATAGTTTCCCCTAATCTTTGTGTATTTCTGAGCTCTAGTTCATTATTTAGAGAGTCAATACTTCCTTTAACATCCCTTTTGTCAAACTACCCTCATTTTTAAAGTCTTTTATATACTACAGTATAGTACATATTTATTAAGATATTAAAATAACCAATTTATAAAAAATAGAGTTTAATGAAAATTATTTGGTTTATCGGTACTCTGTTTACAATGTTGCCTCAGTATTAATTAATCTGCCTCAATCTTATTTTTCCCAGAGAATGTCTACTTTTGGTGTGGACCTTTAAAGAACACATATATTATGGTAGAAATATATCCCCTCTCCAGTAACCACTAATTAGTCCTATAGTTCAAAAGTTTGCTTTATTTAGTTCAGTTGCTTGTTTTCTCTCCATACCACATGAGTGGCGTGTTTCTGTCTGATTTATCTGAATATAATTCCTTCTAGGTTGACCCATGTTTTCCAATATTTCATCTTTTTTTCATATCTGAGAAGTATTCTATTACACACACACACATATATATATATATATACACACTACATTTTCTTTATACTTTCACCATCTGATGACCAGTTAGGTGGTTTCCAGTTCTTGGCTATTGCTAAATAGTGCTGCAATAACATGGGGGTGCACCGACCTCTTCAAATTCACTAGAAAACATTTTACGGTTACTCCTAAACTTGGTGTTTTTTCCTGATCCAGGCACTCAAAGTATATAATCCACGTCAAGGAACAGAAAAATTCACAAGCTTTAGAAATTAAATATCAATAAATCATATTATAGAAGAAATTACTATTTACCATAAAGGATCCTATAAATAGCTCATTCTTTTCAGTGCTTTACAAGATTCAGTACCCATTCATTATTCTAGAATGTAGCTATTGCACTGTGTATGTGTTACTGTGCACATTAATTTGGCACTTCCTGTTACTTGTTTCATAATTATGTTCTTTAATCATTTTATGAGTACATCTATCAATAGTGCAAATTCCCTGGGGCCACAAACCTACTGGATTAATTCTTTGGTATCATCCTATAGTTCCCTCTGCTCTTTCCTAACACACAGTAGACATTCAATAAATGCCCTTCCCATCAGATCAAGTTGTTAAGTCAGAAGAGAAGTCAATGGTTTATCGTTAGGTCTAAATCTTTTGTCTGAAGAAAAAAGGAAATAGGCAGGTATTTCAGCTTTAAAATGGCATGGGAAATTTGTTTTTTTCTCTGTAGCAATTCAAGTAGATGATATTGGATTTACCATGTAGCAGGGATCACGGAAGTGCAATACAAAACCCAGATGACAGTATGAAATGTATTTTGTGTGTATTCACAAAATTCCACAGAATCAATCACCATCCCTTTGACCGAGTTAATATGAACTCCAGTGGCAGTAACCCATGGACCTTTAATAGAATTCACCGATGGGAAATAGTAACAGTTCCCGTGGAGGCATTACCTCCGCTGCCGACTGTGATCTATGGATGACAGGCTCCCAGAAAACACATTGACACAATAGGCTGTAATGGCTCAGATGGGGCCTTTATGTGATATCGGGCCAGTGATCCGCAGACAATGTCTCGCCAGGAGGTTTCTCAATTGCCTTCTCCAAAGCTTTCCCTCATGCTTTTAGGGCCTCTCCAGGTACTTTCCAGAGCTCAGGGATGTCTGCCTGTGCTTCGAAGCTATAGAAGCTTGCCTCAAGGCCTCTCCATTACACTAATGAGCCTTGCTGCAAAGCCAATGAGAAAATGAAGAATAGCTTCAGATGGGAAATTTTCTCCAATTTGTGATGATGTAGGTGTAGATGTGTTTGCTTATAAAGTGTAATTAAGCTTCCACAGTCAGATTGGGGCTTTATTTCTTGTCAAGCCCTGTTACCCAGTTTGAAATTGCTTTGTCCATACCTTCCAAAGCCCCGCTATCCTTGGGCCAATCAGTCAACAAGTGTTTGGCAAATAGGCAGGTAATTATGCAAGGCGCTACTGTAGATTTGGAAAAACAGTCAGCTTCTGCCCTCAAGGAGCTTCTTATTGAGTTCAACAAGGTGAAATTGACCCATATAAATTCACATGTATCACGACTACGTTGATAGGTTGATGTATTCGACACTCTGGGCTATTTGATCATTATTCACTTGAAGATGCCTAATTAATTCATCTACGTCATACATTATTGCTTTAATCCAGTGACATAATAGATATATGACCTGGCACTGATCAATGACACAGACAGGAAGTACATGGTAGGAGAAAGTAGATTTACCAGTAGAGGATGAAAAGATCCAACCTTATTCTCCTAGAGCAAATCAAGATTTTGTGGGAAGGAGGTTGGGGAGAAGGGAAAGGATAGGGAAATACTAACACTTATAAATATTGATTATGCCCCAGATAGTGTCACAGGTTATCTAAAAAGGATCCTATGAGTTAGATATTAGCATCATCTTTACACATGAAGAAAAAGCACAGAGATTACCTGTCTTGCTCCAACTCACACAACCTGGTGCAGATTGTGTGAGCCGTGACTCAATGAGGATTTGCCTGCACCAAAGCCCACTCTCTTTCTACTTCACTCTCCCAAATCATACTTCCTATGATCTTAAATAAATCATGTGTAGAACCACTGTCTCTCCCACCCTGTCATATCAGTACTTTTGTGTCTTTTTTTGTTCTTTCCAAAATAGTCCCTGATTCTGAATTGGGGAAGAAACAAGAGAGAGGAAACACAAGAAGACAAATTCAAGAAACTTTGTGCCAATTCATAAAGGTTAAAGCTGGCATTCTGCCGGGATGCCCCAGTCTGACATACCACCGTCATCATCCATCCTGACAGGTCAATGCAAAAGCTTTACAGTAACATAATAGGCATGTGGCCTGGTGCTGAGCAATAATTCAGGACATAATATATTTTTTAAAATATCATTCCCCATAATGTCCATAATGGATGCCTAAAATTTGAGAACAGTTGATTTTTGAGAAGAATGTCAGATATGAGTAGAGTTCTAAGGTTAAAGGAACACGAAAGGGACGAATGACATTCATTGATGGGAGAAGATTTATACTGAGGAAAGAAAATCTTTCAATCAATTCTTTCAATAGATAAACAGATAGATAGATGGATAGATAGATAGATCCCTAAGATTATTAGAAAACAGGCAGAGTTTATATAATATTTTCAAATATTAAAATTGACTAGTGCTTTGGTCTAAATTTATGACATAGAGGATTTAGATTTTTTATTTGTTGTATAGCTACTTAAAGCACTTTTAATTATTTGTCTAGCTATTCCAAGTCACCTCCAGTATTTAACTCCTCAGACATAAGCACCCTTAACAGCTTAAGAATGCATTTAGATTTTTTGTAATCCACAGAGAAACTTAAATTATTTTTGATATGTGTGTTGGTTTTACACAAATTTAGTCAGATGTACTACTCTATAACTGCTTTTTGTATATCGTGTACCAATGATATCTTTCCTGAGCAATACATAGAGGTTCATTCTGCTGTGTTCAATAAGCGTGTGGTATTCTATGCATGGAATGTATCATGACTTCAAGCCTTAGTAATATATACTTAGTGTGTTTTTAGTATTTTGATTAAATACTGTTACTATCTTTGTGTACTATTGCATAGTTATATTAATATTTTGATAAGAAAATGTATTCTTTTAAATACCTTGGTCTCCTTTTAGCAAATTAATATCAGTTATTCATTCATCTGTGCCTATTTTATAGAAATTCATGCATATATTTACTATTACTCTGCATAATTTATGCATATATGATATGATAAGTTGGTATTAGAATAAGATGTTTAGTACACCCCTTGATTAGACACAACTACAATAATATTTCATTTATAATTTTATAATAATTTACTTTCACAATTGATAGGGACCCATTGCAGAGAAAATCAGGTACTATCCTAACAGGCTTCAAAAGCGTGGTCAGAACGTAGAATAGTAACTCAATGAGGAGTGGAATAATCAGAGTAAGTTTCCTGGAAGAGCTGGAACTTCAACTGTGTCTTGAAACATGAACAATGTTTGAATAACCTAAAAGGGGAGGAGCCACATGTATGTGAAAGTGAGAAATCAGGACCAAGGACAGAGCAGAGATAGGCCAAAGGAAAAGTATACTTTGAGAGGAGTAGAGCAAAAAAGAGTAGGAGAAACAAATTGAGACTTCATGATAAAGGTTTTGAAAAACAGATCTGAAAGTCCAAGTCTGATGTAGCTTAGGAATTTGGACCAACAGGCAGTTTGGGAGAGTATTCTAAAAAGTTATCAGCTAGATGAAATAGAGCTTAAAGGGTGAAGAATGAGGTGTTAGACTAATAGTAAACCCAGGGTCTACACTTGGAGTGGGGTGTAACCCCACAAATGAAAAGGAATAGTTGAGTGAGACATTCCATAGAGTGACTCAACATGGCCCACAGTGATTGATGATCTCTGCTTCCTGAGAGCCTCCTCTCTGCCAGGACTTGTTCTAAATGCTCTAGCTACATCATCATTTTTAACCTTCATGACAACGCTTTGCATCTGTATGCAAACTAACCTAAAGAATGAGATATGCTGAATCTAAGAGAGGTTAAGTGACTCGCTCAATGTCACAGAAATTATAAATTACAGAGTTGGGAGCCCAACCCATGTCAAATTCAAAGTCAGGAGTCAGTGCAGAAATGGATATTTCTACCACAAACATCATAGGTGATTTAATATCGATTCTCTCATAGCTTGAAAAAGGAGATGACACTTCTTTTTATACCATATCCCTCCTGTCATGGAAAACTATAAATAGCTTGTTTCTTAAAAAAACAAACAAACAAACAAAAACCAAAAACAAAACACCACGACTGAGTTTGATCACCTCTAGAATAGTTCCACTCTGGCTTATGAAATTTTTAAGGAACAAACTAACCAAATTCTAATGCCACCTTTGTCCACTCACTGAGTTCTCTCACACAATGCCACTTATGAACTGGAACCTCACTCTCCTCACTCACAGTGGAATAGAGTGAATGAGGTAACATTCATCCAAGCTCTTCAATACCATGGTGCTCTCATTCTTTGCCTTTTGTTGCCAAATGATGCTGACTGAAGAAGTGGATTAACAAAGTCTAAGACTTACCTAGCCTCCAGGTCTGGATACAATCTCTTACAATTCCCTTATGAATTCATGAATCATCTGTAAAATAAATATTTTTTGAGTATCTAATATATGTCAGACACTTATCTAAATGCTGTAGGTATAGCAAGGAACACAACATTGATCTTACCTTTTAACAAAATAATGATAACTAACTTTTACAGAGTGTGTCTTTTGTTCTGATGTGTGATTTAAGTGCTAACCCTTTTCATGTTTTCATCAACCTGCTGAGATTATTCTCTCATAGGAATGAGACACAACTAGATAGCCAAATCAGGAATTAAAGCTCAGGCTCCAGAGCCATAACTCAGGCTGAACATGGGGCTCCCTAGCCATCACATCCTGTTCCCCAGAAAGGGTAGCGTTGCCTGTCTGTAGAGCCAGTACCTGGGCAGAGCTGAAATGAAAGCCATCAAGAGAGGCTATAGGATTCTGTGACTTGTGTTCTGGAATTCCAAACTCTGTTTGAAATCCAGTTTTGAGCCTTGCAGGTCAACTGGTGATCTTAATTTCTCCACAACTGGCTTTCCCCATCTATAACTTGGGGATAGTGTCTACCACATAGGACTCTCATAGGTATAGGACAACATCTCATGCCACAAAGGGAATCAGAATAGGACTCAAATTACTTTAAGAAAATGTCCTGCAGTGGGTTAAGCAACGTACCATGAAACAAACCACAGCCACTGCGGCATGAGTTTGATCCCTGCTGCCGGCCAGGGAGGGGACCCACATGGCACAACAGACCTCTCCTGCCAGGGAGGGGACCCACATGGTGCAGCAGACCTCTCCTGCCAGGGAGGGGACCCACATGGTGCAGCAGACCTCTCCTGCCTCGCTCGCTGCTCCCTTCAGCAGTGTGCTTCAGTCAGTCTGCCTGTTCTGCTCCCCACTCTGTCTCTGGTGGTTCTTCTTACCGCCCACGCCTCTGGCCTGTACCCCAGCTCTTGTATGCATAAATAAATAAATTTTTAAAAAATGGCCTAGCACTTTGGGAGTTGGAAAGTTTTTATAACACAGAACCTATATTGAATTCAGCCACTTGATCACTTACTTTGAAGAAGCCTCTGGAGTCTAAGATGTGCTAATTCAGAAGCTGTAGTCATTTAAACAATGGCAAGCATTTTTATGGAAGAGTAAATTATTATGGATTACCCATCCATTCTATAAACACTATAATCACTAGAAACAGAGTAGAAGAAATATGTTAAGCCAAGGAACTTTCTAGAATTATTCACACTGAAAAGAGGTTAAGCTTCCTTTCTGGTGGGGGCATGCTGAATATTAAAGGTGTCTTGTGATTTGTGTACCATTGGTTGTATAATTATCTTCAACATCTCACCATCACTGTGTTGGTAACAGCACAGCCCTATGAGGGTTATTAGCAGGACTATTTTGCACTTTAGGTGATTCCTTGAAACATTTCCTACATGCGGCCATTGTTTGCATTACTTCTAATGGTCAGGATAAGACACATAATAAATCTGTGGCAGTGAAAAGGAAAAAGAAAGAGGAGTCACAATTTTAGCTCCATTTTTCTAATGTGAAACCACTTATTTTTTTCCCAATAATTGAACCCTTATAAATAAATATATAACCTCATGGAGCTACAATTTCAAATATGACAAAAATTCAATTAAACCTACTTAGAAATAGGTAATATATGAAATATACTCAAAACTCCTTAAACCATAATTATTCAGTGCAAGGCAGATGTTAAATCACAAATGTGATTGCCATTTGCCTCATCTTATAAATTAGTCTTTAGTAATATGGCATCCAGAGCCAAAAGGATAATGTCTAAATCCCATTTTCCCACTTACTAACTAGAGAAATCATTCCAGCAAATTACTTCTCCATGACTCAGTTTTCTTATCTGTCAAATAAGGAATAAAATGCTACTTAGGCTTTGGGCAATTATGAAATGGTATGCACGCACTTGTGTGTGTGTGCGCGTGTGTGTATACATAGAACAGGTGCATACACACTTACATACAGACATACATATAATGTGTTCAACTTAACTACTTGACATGAGCCTCAGATAGTAAGAACTCAAACTTGTTCATACTATTTCAAAGTAGCCCGGACACACCCGATCTTCCCAAACAGATGTTGTTAATTCTATTGCACAGATACAGCGGCTCAGGTTCAGAGGAGCCATGTGACTTGCACTGCATTATATAGCAGCTAAGTAGCAGAGCCAGGTCTTTCTGGCCCCAGAGTTCCAGTATTTGCACTATTGCATCCTGTGCTCCCATTCACCCTGGCCTCCGTGAGGCCACCAGCCTGGCCCAACTGTTAAAATAACTCCATCCCAAGTCAGTTTCCACTGAGGGCTATCTGGATGCACCAGCTAGACAAAAAAAAAAAAAAAAAAAGCCAATGTGGACTCATTTACAAATATCTTTAACTGAGGAACGAGGTCACTTTCACAGGAGTATTTTAGCAAGAACAAGGTGGCTTGCTTTCCAAAGTGCTGGCTCTTGCATCTCATAACCGAAAGAGAAGAGCAGCATCTTTTTTTTTTTTTTTTATTGGCCCATAACCTTTCAGTTATGTGAGTTTGGCACAAAATGACAGCTGTTAACACAGCAGGCCACCTCTTGGCATTCTAGTAACGGCTATATTAGTGCCACCACAGGCCCAGGCCTGTCATAAGCCTTCCGTGAATCAAAGTGCCACTAATTTTCCCCTTATAAAGACCACAAGATGGTGTCCAGGCTGTGCCTTTCAATTTATATTGTTCTGCCATGCAGCAGCAAGATCATGAATTTTAAATGCCTACTGTGATTTGGTCCTATAACTGCGCCATGGGCCCAGTGCCATTACTGAGAGAATAGTGCAAAGTAAGTAGAATAGTATTTTTACAGTGAAATCTCCCTACAATAAATCCTGAGGACTAAGGGTAAATTCAGTTAAGGATCCTCATTAAATAATAATTCTCCCCATCCCACCCCCTCACTCTACCGTCTCGCGCATCATATAAGCCTTATCTTATAGGATTCAGCATAGGACTAAAACAAGGGTCTCACTGTCTTCTGTAGATGCTGGTCATAAAGTGGAATAACATGATGACAAGATAAAAGGGACAGATAGAAAGAAGAAGGAATTAGAGGCTAATGTTGATTGTGGCTTCGCTAATAATTCACAAACTATCTCTCCAAACCCAGGCTTTCTCCTACTTTCTTTCACAACTGGTGTTAACATGGTTCTAAACATCCACGCTTGAAGCAATGAACCCAAACCTTTGCCTTGTCCTCAGTTTAACACCCACACTGAGATACCAAGTCTGCGTCCTTCGCAACGTCTCTGATCTCCCACCTTCATCTCTGGTTCCACTATCACTTTACCACACTTGATCTTAGCCAAAAGGCCGAGAAGCGATAGGTTCCACTATCACTTTTATAGAAGTCATTATAACCTAACAAAAGAATTATCACCATCACTGAATTATCTTAAAGTAGTTAAGGATTCAGCTCTGGATGCAAACAAATCTGAGTTCAAATTCTGGACCAACCAATTGCTAGTTGTGTGACCTTGGACAAGTTAACTCACATTTCCAGCTCTGTTGGAGATAACTGTAAGTAACTGCCCCTCCATTGTTATAATCAAGAAAATATATAGTATGTGCTTATTTTTCAACTGTTTTCCACAAAATTTCTCTCCCCTCTTCGCTTAGCTCTATATACCTATTTTTAAGTTTCCCTTACTAAAATAAAGCAGCAATAAGGACATCTTCGGTTCTCAAACCTAAACTAGATCCCCCATGTCAAGGACAACTACCAAACAGCTTGGCCTCTCATTTAAAATCTTGTACTCTCAGACCCTCAGTTACCTCCCCATTCTATCTCCATTACATCACTGTTCACAGATCATCTCATTATTTTTCTTTTCATTTTACCCCATCTCCGTTATCCAAATGCACACAAGTTTAAAACCTACTTTAACTCCAGCACCCTTCATAAGTGTCTTCTTGACATTTTAAATTCATCTTTTCTCCACCAAACCCTGTAGTTGACCCTTATTTCCAGTGTTTATTCTGTAAATTATATATCGTTACATTTGAACTCCTTTCATGAAGTTATGTCCTATTTTGTAATTTTGTAATGAGGATGTCCTTCAAGTCAAAGGCAGGGCACCACTCTATACATGAAATCATTTTAGAAAAAAAGCTTTTGATTCTTTAGTAACTAACTACTTTTGGGCGTAGTCCAAACTGTACATATTTCACATGACACCTAGACTGATAAATTTTGGAAGAAAATACCTTTAAACAACATGAAGTTGGACCTAGAAAGGACTGAGAAAACTTCAGTGTCTTCTATGCTGACTTGCTAGGAGTTGAGGTGAAGCCAATGGTGACTATTTCTGGCAGGAGCCTTTCTTCAGTGCAGGGGAGGTCTTATCCCCCATACACCTGAAACAGGTCCCCGAAAACAGAGAAATGGTTCCTATATGGCCCTGTCCATATGTCAATGGATGGAAACAGAATACTTAACTGATGGAGCAGAAACCAAGAAGTCTGCCTCACGTCTTGAGGCAGGAAACTGAAAGGAAGGCACCCCACTGCAAGACAACAACCCGATACCACATAGTATTCCTGTTTCTGCTAATGGCATTCATACCACAAAGCACATCAGTTCAATGGAGCCTTTTGTATACAATGAACCATAACGAATAAGAAATAAGTAAGGTACCAGTATGTGAGTAGATTCTATTTCAGAGGGTGAATTGTCCTCACCCTCTGTCTTTCTTCCACTCCCACTTAGCAAACCACCTGCTTTTCCCAGCCAAATTCAACAATGACGTCTTTGTCCTGATCCATTTGACAGCATAAAGCCTAGAAGCGACTCAGTTGGGCCCAGAGCCCCAAACATTGACCCAAATCAAAGCCAGGGATATACAGAGCAGGACCAGGAACCCCAAGAAAGTGATAAGTACTCAGGAACTGTGCATTTAGATATGTTGATTAATCACAGAGGCAGCAAAGAACAATACAGTAATCACTGGGGGATAAAAATATCAAAAATCAAGAACCAAATATCATAACCAAGAAAAAGAAGCAACTGAATGAGAAACAACAACAAAATGTAGGATGATCATCTTCACCATCAACATCCTCATCATTTTCCTCACCACACAGGTTTGTAATCCCCTCTCAGACCCCCTTAACCCAAATCAGTTTGGCATTCAGAATATTTGGGTTTTAGATACATTAATGAAATGAATTTGTTTTTATTTTTCTTCAAGTGTTATTTTTAGTCATTTTCATAATTATATCATTTTGAAGGTACAATTTCACACCTCCATATGTGCATGTTTCACCCACCACCAAAACTCCTATGCCAATATCCTGAGCTTTTCCTTCCTCCTGGCCCCCTCTCCTCCCCACCATTCCCTATGGTAACCAGTATATTTTTCAGAGTCTAAGAATTATTTTTGTTGTGCTTTGTGAGATTTCTTGGTTTATATTGTTTATATCCCATAAGTAAGTGAAACCATCCAGTATCTGTCTTTCACTTTCCGACTTATTTCATTTAGTACAATTACTTCAAGATCCATATCGTTCAAAAAAAAAAAAAATCACCACTCTTTTAGCTTTTTAAATTGTTGAGCAGTATTCCATTGTGTGCCTATTCCACCGTTTCTTTATCCAGCCATTTGTTGCTGGGCCCTAGTTTGGATCCATGACTTGGCTGTTGTAAATGATCCTTCTATGAACATAGCTGTGCACATAACGCACAACTATTTCTGCAGGAAATCACACCAAGTGCGGTGAAATAGAGCTAGTGAATAGTCTTACTTCTGTTCAGATCAAGTTTCATCACTGAATGGGATGTGGTGACACTAATTTACAAATAAACAAAACAACTGATTTTCAGAACTGGCAGGATTACAAATGAGAACACTTAACAAGTGTGATGTTATAAAGTATGTGAGGAACTCCCATAGCAGGTGGACTGAATTTTGGACAATGAGCATCACTTCTACTGTGAAATGAGGAAACAGGCTGCAGGAGGTTAACAGGATTCTCACAGTCGTAATTTACACATTGCAGCTATAGGAAGGTGCAGGATTTGGAAATAGATTCTGCCTTTATTATTTTTTTTTAACTGCAGTCACATGGCCAAACCATTCATGTGCAGGGAATTCAGATTTCTGAGAAGATTTTGATTTCATGTAGATGTAACTTACCTATTCCAGCATGTGCACTCATCTTAGGCTGCTGTCTTATCGGCGTCACCATGGCTCTAATATCTTGCTACCTCTGAACTCTTCCTCAGTGACTTCGGTTGTGCTGGAATACACAAGGCTTCTTATTCTGATCCTGATCACTCACATTGATGATTCCATTTCCTTCTAGTGACCAATTATAGGTTCTATCTAAAGTATTTAAAAGTCATTTAGATGACATAATATTACCAGCAGTTACCTGGACCAGTGGTTTCCTAAGCTTTGCAAAAGAGAATTTTGTTTAAAAACTAATTTTTAAGAATGGTACAAGAACACTGATTCAAAAGAATACCTGCACCCCTATGTTTATAGCAGCACTATTTACAATAGGTAAGACCTGGAAACAACCTAAATGCCCAAAAATAGATGAGTGGATCGGGAAGATGTGGTACATATACATGACAGAATACTATTCAGCAATCAAAAAAGATAAACTAGAGTCATTCATAGGAACATAGATGGACCTGGAAGGGATTATGCTCAGTGAAATAAGTCAGAAGGCAAAAGGAAAATACCAGATGGTTTCATCCCTAGGAGGAATATAAAGGAACCAAATAAGGATCAAGGAAAAGAATAATAACAATAAACACACACGCACCAAAAACAAAAAGACAAGGACAAATCAGAAACACTTTGTGGGGAGAGAAGAGGGAATGGGTTGAGGGCAGAGAGAGCACAAAGGACTGAGGTGATGGTGGTTAGGTGAAATGGTGGTGGGAACTCCTTGGGGCCCACAACTGATGTCAAATATACATATATATAAAAGAATGGTACAAGAGAAAAGGCGATCTTGTTCTCAGCTGTAGCTCCCATCTGTGCTTAACCATGACAGAAGAGCAGTCGCCCCTGAGATGACCGCCTGGCGACAGGGGACTGCTCAGTGACAGGCACCACCATCCTCACACAGGACGGGGGGCTCTTTCATCCGCTGCTCACCCCTTCCTGCTGGGTGCTATTCCCCGTTAGAAGTTCTCAAGAAGAAGTGGTCAGTGGCATTGTGAAGGATAAAAACAGTTGTGAAATTAATGTACTTTATATAGGTGTTTGTTTTCAATGATGCACACTCGGAACTTATAGAATGTTCTAATGCAATGTTCGTTCAATTGCAAAAAAAATTCTAGACGTGCTTTGTGAGTGGAACACACTCACACTTAGTGTATAGAGTCAGAAGGTCAGTGGCCCAGTTCTCACTGCCAGCACCACCATCAGGGGAACAGACAGCATGGAGGAACTGGGAAGGCAGTAATCACCCAGCTTCCCTACCTCTCCTGAGCAACTAACTGGCCACCTTATGGAGACCTAGTTTCTGTAACCTGATACCACTGAGAATAATTTTAAAAGCTCTGACCCCTGAGCTGTCATTCAGAAGCTTTTCCAAATTTCTTGGTGCCCAAGCTCCCTCCCATAAAGGGGTAGGCCCCTTTTGGAAAATCAAAACCTATTATTTGTTCTCTCCTAGTATTGGTTTTCCAGACATAAATAGTTATTTGTCACATCTATTTCCCTTTGGACTTGAATGCGCTGAGACATAAGTTCGTTTCTCACAAGAGCTTACTAAAATGCAATTTGGAGACAGTGGAGTGGAGCTGGGTGGGAGGAAGAAGGGACAGTCCTCTTACTAATGTTTGTGAAGATGTTCATTTTACTACGATTAATACTAATGAGGGTGATGTGCCAAAATCGCTGTGCACTGAGATGAAAATATATGCTTTGGTGTAGATTTCCTGTTACACTGTTGATAATTCATTGTATGATGTGATCAACTTTTACTATAATAATGGCACTTATACATCACACTTTGAAGATGCTTTTTATTGACTTAATGTGAATATTATTGCCATCGTTTATTACAGAGAAGTAACTTGTAGTAATTGAAATACAATATGGTATCATTAATCATCCTGAATACAAAATGTTAACTTTAAACTGGTCACACTGTATTAAATGCTCCTCTAACCATAAAGCAATTTGATTTGTAAGTCTGTAAAAAGCTGATGTTTAGGATTTAGTGTAACTAGAACTTGGAACACATTTCTCTATTAGATTTCTCAACAGTTTGTATTCACTAAAGTAGGTTTTATTGTTTTGTTTGGGTAGGTTTGTTCTTCCGATACGTGCTTCCCTGGATAATATGATTGAACTCATTTTCACTCAGCATGAGAACCGGATTCTTTGCTTGTCCCTCTAAATTGACCCTGAGGTATAGTCAACTACATTCTCCATATTAACACGATTTAGCATGCAGGACCTTAAACAAAGAAAGTGGTACTATCAGAAAAGAAAATTCCCTGGATACGAGACAGCGAAGATTGTAGATGTTTGTCCCCACATCACTGATTTACACTGTTCCAAGAGCCCCACTTTTTAACAAGTAGTGACTGAGATTTGGGGGGGGGTTAAATGATTTGGGGGCCTCAGGTTTCTTTTCACACAATCAAGTTTACAAATACTGCATAGAACTGGGAAGCCGCAGGTAGAGGTAGAAAAATCCCCTTTTTTCTCTTTGAGCTGGGTCGTACCCAAAGGGGCACTGTTGTTCAGTTTCAGATGTCACATTTGCCTTATAACAAAGAAATATTTCAGTCCATCTTTTGAAATATGAAAATGTTTTTATATTTATGACAATCTAACGCCACTAATAGTTCAACTTTAAAAAGCTACTGTCCTTATTCCAGTTATTTATAAAAAGAACTCACTGGGTGGTATTTTCATCTCTTAAAAAAATTGTACTGTAATTCCATTTTTGTTGAAAGTCTTTTTGTGGCTTATAGAAGTAATGCGCACTCATTACAGATAATCTGCAACATACAAAGGAAAAATTAAATCACCCCATAATGCCTCCAGGCAATATTTTCAAAGGCCCATGAAACCATTTTGAACAGGGCAGAGATGTTTAAAGCAGCCACTGAAGACTGTTTCCTTTTTATTTGGAATAAATGTATAAGCAGTTTAGGACCTTAGGTGTGATATAGGTAACAGAGTGATCCTATGTCACTTCAAATTCAACTTTTGTCATTAGTACTGCTCTTCCCAGGGACATTTATTTTTCAGCACTTTGCAAAGAGATTAAAATGAAAATGTATGAAGAGTCCCAGAAGGTAGTCTGCTTTGAAAGGCTGTTTACTTGCCTTGGGCCTGATTTGGGAGGCCAAAGGTCAAGGATGAGTCACAAGAAAGCCCCACAGGCTGTCCATTCAAACGTGCTCAATACTCTTTCATCTCTCTCTGTTTTTGTTGACACCAGCTGTGTCTACCTTAATCCTCCCTGTGAGTTTACATCTTTTTTCTTAATAATCCATAAGCAAACGGTAGAAAAGGGGCATATGCAGACTAGAAAGGAATGGTTGGGGAGCAGGTGATAGGAAGAAAAGGCAAGGGAAAAAGAAGAGGAATGGGTAGCAAATTCTTTTCTAGAAAATGTCAGAGAAACCAACAGCAGATTTGACATGAATGGATTTGACTCAGGGCATCCATGGATGCTACAATTCTTAAACATTAGCCGACACATGCCACAAAGGAATGATAATACCGCACATTTCTTATAAGAATCTCAAAGTGCTTTGCACAAATAATCTTTTCATGTAAGTGTAATAGATGACAGCTATAATTCAGAATTTTGAAGCTTTGGTAATCAGAAATGTTAAATACAATTAGTCTAGGAGATTATACGTAATACCGGTATTTTGCATGTATGCTTCCGATACGTCACGCTACCTAAATAAGATGTTCTGCCTTAATCACGCTTTTCCTAAAACATAAAAGTAGGGGTGAAATGGCATTTTCATGGATTTCTGAACCCTGCAGCATGTGAAGAATGGGAAGTAGGTGGAAGAAGATAAAGCAGTAGTATATCTGGGTCCAATCTCCTGATTATAGGAATGCGTGAATGCATTGACAGGACAATAAGGATGGTTTAAAAGTAAGACAAGAATAAAGACCATAAGATTTGCAAATACACTGTCGTGGCCAGTTATCTAATGAATCCAATTATGGGCATATTAGTGGCTTAACATCTAGATTGGCATATTCACTGATGGACAATGCCTAAGTTTCCAAAGGCAGCAGGTTGGAACTCAATGCTAAGGTTTAGAGAAACCGTGGTGCTGATGCTGCAATCTACAAGGAAAAGCAGGGAGCAAAAGAAAGGCAACAAAGGTGGAAAATAACCTTGGTGACATCTAGGGAAATTTTAGCATATTACTATTTGATTTCTCTTTCAAAGGAAAAAAAAAATCTTGAATATGAACCCACCAAGATGGGGTGGAGGGGGGAAGAAGGAAGGGTCATCTCTCCGGAGAGACAGGAGCCCAGTCTGGAAGTGATGTGTAAGGCCGAGCTGCTGAGTGCCCTACAGTAACCCGTGGCAACAGTCATTCCCAGAACAGCTGTCATGCAGTGACTTAAATGGATGACCCAAGTGCTGGGTTTGTTTTCATATGGTTGCTTGTTTTTTAACCCTGATATATGGCTTTGAACACTAAGGGACTCTGTTTTGGAAGGAATAAACTGGCAAATGTTGAAGATTCAGATGCACCTATTCTTCAATGCCCAAGGGTACCCAGTTTCACTTCTAGGAATGCCAAAGAACTGGTTAATATATTACCCTTAACAGCCCAAATGCTAAAAGTTAGTACATGCTTTGTGCAACTACTATCATTCTAATTAATGCTTCCAACCAGTTTTAAGAAAATAGTGCTACAAGTACCATTTCTCCTGTCCTAGCCGAGCCTGGCAAAGGCAGCTGAACCTGAGCCTAACTCCTCCACCAGTTGTTAGCTAACTAATTCAAGGCAACCATGGACCCTCTCCACCCCTCAGTTTGTACAGCTACAAAATGAGGGTAATCACAGGACCTACCTCCTAGCAATGCAATGAAAATGAAATGAGTTGGTAGAGGAAAAGCACTAAACACCATGCCTGGCTCATGATTAATGCCCAGTAAAAGTTAGCTAGCTCTCAGGGTCACATCTTACAAATGCAAAATGCCATAAATTGCATGATACGCCATTATTTTATGTGTCACTAAGAAAGAAAAATTGATGTCAATCAACTATATCACAATGCTTTCTTACAGTTTTTTCATTTTGTACTTCTGCAGTTCTTTAGACTTACTAGATATGTGTTTTATCATATATCACTCCTGTGTCTACATTAAAAGGGAAATGTAAGTTAAAGAAATACTTTAATCTAGAACTAAAACTTTTTAGCCTTTGAACTTTAGTCTACTGAATTTCTTTATGAATTATTGAAGCTCTGGACCAAGATCACCAGGAAATACTGCTGATTACACAAAACTGGGTTTATTAAACTTGCTAAGCAAGAGGAAGAGTCTCTGCAGTATTTTTAAAAGGAGAGTCAAGAAAGGGTAGTTGTAGAGTTCAGGGAAGTCTGCAGGGAGTTACAAGGTTTAAGATGGAAGATAAGTAAGTGAAGGTTGGACAGGGATAGGTCAGAATTTGTAATGGGATTAGTTGATGGAGCCAGTGGTCTTATCTTGGAACATATAGGTCTGGACAAGTTGGTCTTAAAACACTGTAAACTCAGTTTGCTGTTCATATCATGTTTTGTATAGTTTGTCAGTTTTCCCTATCACACAGCAGTTTTGCTAGCATGGTGTCTGTTTTATTTCTGAACTGGTTATCATCACTCTCCACGTTTTTCCAACCAATATCATGCTTTGTACCACGAGGAGTGTTGGTGATGCAGCGTTTCTCACTGCCCCCAGGATCACTTACATAGCAACACCACCCCACTCAGAAAGTTTTGGTACCCATGTACTGTATTGACAGCAGCATCACAACAGCTGCCTGGCTAATGGGCACTTTGATCCGCCCTCCTGATTTCAGAATTGACAAAATGTGGGAAAGATGTGTGCCTTGCAATCAATGAATGCCATCATAATGTAAAAGCAATATACTCTAATTCTCAGAGCAGATGACCAAGACGAGGCTTAGAGAACTAGCCAGTTATGGGAGGCAATTGTAAAGATATATCGTAACAGTACAGCAGAAGGACATATGTCCCCTAGTGGACACACCCCTCTGCTCCCTCTATCAGCCTAATAGGAGTTTTTACTGTTTATTTTATTCCCATTTTTATAATTTTAGCATGAATTTTGTTTCCTCAGCTGAAGAATTCACTACTTTTCCGAATCTTTTTCTACCACGAAGGTATCCCACCCCAGAACTCACCTAAATTATGTAGACAGGAAACAAGAGACATCCCATGTGTTTTGCCCCTGCAAATGCTGGGTCACAACCTGCAAAAGGTAAAGACACTTAGAGCTCCATTTTAATTGGATTTTAAAACTCCAGGTGGATTGGAATTCATTCCATTGTAACTTTCCAGTGGCATAAACTGAAAGTGAGCATGATGGCAGCTCCCAAAAAAAAGAAGTCCAGGAGCAAACAATCCATCAGGACCCTCACCTTTACCTTCACTCTGATTTCCAAGAAATAGTGTGTGTGTGTGTGTGTGTGTGTGCACGCGCACGCATGCCCATTCGTGTGCTAGATGGGGACACAGAGGGAGGGAATCAGAAATCCATTTATAGCGTCAACAGCATGCTTTCCTTGGAAAGATCACCCAAGTGCCAGGCTTATAGCTCATGGCTCCTTCCCCACAACACTGGGAAGAGGAGTCCAGGAAGAGATCTCATCTATCACCAGAGCACAGGAAACCCTTTAGTGCCCCATGCAGTGAGCAGAAGCTGGCCTCCAGCCACGCCCCACACCTGATAGAAACGCAAATTAAAATAACACTGTCAGGAAAGTGCAAGGAATCCCCCAAATGTTCTGATTTCTCCATGACTGTTCTGATACTTTTTTCTGAGATATATCTGGTTTTTGTGTGTCTTTTTGTAACAAAGGACAAGCTAGGGCCCCTGCACTTCCCATGTCCTGAGGATGCCTTGCCTGCCCGCTGAGTGAGCCACACTGGGTGGCTTTTTGGTTTGCTTCTGGATCAGGAAATGCTCTCGGCTCTAGGTTGTGTCAAAGAGAGGCATTCAAATAAAATTGTGGACCTTTTCTTATGCTCATTTGTAAGCAAAAATTTGCCCCCTACCCCTTTCCTAACCCAGTGTCAAATGGGTTGTTTCTCAAAGTATCATTCAGATTTTCTTCACTGCAGATTATTCACCCTGTTGGGTTTCTTTATGTGAAATTATCCTGGGGAACCTTTGTGTTTGAAGCACAAAATGATATGAAAAGTCAAGTTTTAAAAAAAAAGAGCCAGACCTAAAAGCCGAAGGCGGGTATTGGAAGCAGGAAAATCATTCCTTGAACTCCCCAGGAGTGGATCAAAGAGACAGGCATAAATTGCAACAAAGGCAGAGACCTGCTCGGCTCTGAGAGCCAGCCAGAAACACTGGAAATGTTTCATTATTTATTTCATTAATTCTGTGATAGCAATCTCTACTGACAAGATTTGCAAATCTAATCATTTATTAATGAAACGTGTCTGGTGGATTGCTCCTAAGATCTTGCTTAGGTCCCAGCTCTACATGGCTGAAGTCCTTTGCTAGCTGCCAGCTTGCTCTCTGGCCACAAGATGACATTGGGATTTCCAAGGTCCTCACCGGGGACTTGTATCTCTCTGAGCTCACAGGCTTATTCAAAGATGGCTGCGAGGCACAGCCCTGACAACCAAGGTGATGGCCACTTTCCAATATAAGTGTAGTAAACACAGTTTCGTCCTCACATGCAACATGCCGTGTGTAATTTTAAGTCATGGTACAGACGGGACCGACTCATCCAAGCTGTGTTTGCGTTGTTGGTATTCAGACCTATGCAAAGAAGGTTTAACCTGACTGTTGACTAAGACATTGATTTTTCCTGGAAATTTCACCATGGTTTCAGATATTTCCAAAATCCCAGTCTGTTTCCTTGGCAACCATCTAAGCTTTATTCCCTATGAAGCAATGTGGCATGATTCATCAGTAAACAGTGAAGCAGCAGCCACCTACCTTACAGGCTTCCTAAAGATTTCCTGGAAAGCGAGCCCTGCCCTGAGCTAATTCTTAGGCACTCTTGTTGATATTTCACAGAGCGCAGCTAAAAAAATAATAAAAGTCCCATAACCATGTGCATGGGGAACAACAGCGTTTATGAAGATAATGAAATGCAGAAATGAAAACCCCTCGACAAAGCCCCTTAGATGTGCCTAAGCTCTGTTCATTAATCTGTGATAATTAGACTTATTTGCAGAGGTTAACAGCAGTGGCACATGGTAATTAAGCACTCTCTCTCTACCAGAGGGATCAAAAATGCTTCTCACGTGACACGTGTCCAGGCATCGGGATACTTTGTTTGTTTTACAGCTCAGGTTTCCAACAGGACAAAGAAATTGTCTTCTTTACCTCCAGGACCAGAATGCTCCTTTATATAGTGTTAATTTCGCAGTTTAATTGATGAGGTGGAGGGAAAGTGACCTGGAATTAGAATCTTTGTCTCCATCACAGGATGGCTCCATGAACTCTGGCAAGGTGTTAAATCATTTTGCCTCAGTTTTCCTAGCTGTAAAATGGCTATAAAAATAATGTCTTTAGACTGTTGTGAAGATTGAATGCTGATGACAATATCAGAGCGAACATTCATTGAAAAGTTTGCAGTACTCCACGCACTGTGCTAAGTTCATTACATAAACCCACTAAGTATAATGTGACAGGTGAGGCAATTTTATCACAAAACACTGAATAGCTTGCCCAAGACCAAGTTTTGGGAGTAAATAATTTAATTTACTTTGAGATATCCAAGTTCCATGTGAGCCAACTTCCCCAAAGTGAGCATGAACTCACTTTTCTAAAAATTATATTCTTACCTCTAGAATAACAATAACATTTTTGCATAGTAACAACTTTTTCCCAGGCAATAGTCATCATCTGGGCTTAAGCTAGGCAGGGTGACTACTCCTGTCTGTAAAGGAATTCATTATTAAAGAATTACTAGAATTCAAAAAAGAGATGTTCTACTTTACTACTACTTTTAATAATTTCACTAAAAAAGGAAGTGTATGCAAATCAAGTGTTCAACACACAGCAGCTACTATTACGATACAAGGTGATAGGTGTGATATGTGATATGACAGAAGAAATGTGTGCAAATCAAGTGTTCAACACACAGGAGCTACTATTACGATACAAGGTGATAGGTGTGATATGTGATATGACAGAAGAAATGTGTGCAAATCAAGTGTTCAACACACAGGAGCTACTATTATGGTAGAAGTTAATGTGCAGAACAGCACAAAGGGTGAGCCCTTTTTCTCACTTCACATATGCACACAAATACAGATATGCTCAAAATTAAAGTCATCTCCAAGCTTATGTGCTTTGGAATTTTGATCTCGTTCAAGTCAAAAAGTAGTTACTCATTTATAGTATTTTTAAAAAGTAGGAAAGAATGAGACTGGGCCCCTATCTTATATCATACACAAAAATCAACTCCAAATTGATTAAAGACTTGACTGTAAAACTCCAAGAAAAAAACACAGTGGGTAATTTCCTTGACACTGGTCTTTGCAATGATCTTTTGATTTGTAACCAAAAATAAAGACCAAAAAGCAAAGGCCAACAAGCAAGACTATATCAAACTAAAAAGCATAGAAAGGAAATCATCGATAAAATGAAAAGGCAACTTCAGAATAGAAAAAAATATTTGCAAACAAACGGCATTTCCAATGAGGGGTTAATGTACAAAGAGGGGATAATGTAAATACAACTCAAAAACAACAACAACAAAAACTGAAAGCCTCACAAAGAATCCAATTAAAAAATAGGTGAAGGACCTGAATAGACATTTCCTAAAGACAGTATGCATATAGCCAAGAAGAAATGAAAAAGTATTAAAGAACATTAACATTAACCACAAATAAAAACCAGACGTCTATTGTTAAAAACACAAGAGACAAAGATGTGAGGATAAGGAAACTCTTATACAGTTGATGGTATTATAAACTGGTACAACTATGAACACATTATAGAGAGTCCCAAGAAATTAAAAATGGAACTATCATTTTTGATAGTTGAGTAGAATTCCATTATGTATGCATAACACCTCTTCTGATCCACTCATCTTTTTGGGGCACTTAGATTCTTTCCATAGCTTGGCTATTATAACCAGTACTCCGGTGAACATGGAGATTGTGGTGTCTGTTTTCACAGAAATTAGTGCCTTTGTATTGTTCAGGTAGCTACCTGGCAGTGGAATTGCTGGCTCATGTGGTAGACTGATTCTTAATCTTTGAGAAACTTCTTGCCATTTTCAGCAACATGGATGGAACTGGATTATGCTAGTGAGTTCAGTCAGAGGAGAAAGACAAATACTGTTGCTGTCACTTATATATGGAATGTAGAGTAACCAAACAAAGGGTTGGATAAAACCAAACAAAGAATTAACCCTAGAAAGCTGACGATACATCTGAGGCTACCAGAGCAGGAGATAGAGGAGCAAGGGCAAAAGGAAGGTGGGGCGGAGAACGATGGTGATGGAGGAGGTCTGTGGGTGTCTTGGTGGTGGGTGAGGTGCGGTAACAACACCTGAGGAGGGAGATCCTATTCCTCTAAAACACAAACAATGTAACAAATATTTCCTCAATAATAATAATAAAACCCCTATTGTATGATCTAGCAATTCCACTTTGGGGTATATATTCAAAGGAAACAAATTCACTATCTCAATAAAACACACTTCCATGCTCATTGCAGCATTATTCACAATAGCCAATGTGTGCAAACAACCAAGTGTCTGTCAACAGATGGATGCATCAAGAAAGACTAAAAAGAAGGAACTTCTGCCATTTGCCACAACATGGATGAAACTGGAAGGCAGCTTGGCTAAGTGCAGTAAGCCAGACAGAGAAAGACAAACACTGTGGTATCACTATCGGGGTCCTCTCGGAAAAAAAAAAAAAGTTGAACTTACGGAAACAGAGAATAGAATGGTGGTTTCCAGGGATTGTGAGAAGGAAGCAGCTTGGAATAAATAAATAAGTTATAACTGAATAGGTTATAACTGAGTAAGTTGTGAAAATCTAATACAATTTATAGTTGATAATACTGTACTGTATCATTGAAGTTTGCTAAGAGAGTAGAACCTGAGGTTTCTATCTGTCTGTCTATCTACATATTAATCAAAATGTGGTGTGTGTGTGTGTGTGTGTGTGTGTGTGTGGTGATGGATGTGCCATCCATCCTCACTTGATGGGACAATCCTTTCACAGTTTGTATGTGTATCAAACTATCACATTGCACTATCACATGAATGTATTACAGGTTTTTTAATTGATCATACCTCAATAAATCTAGAGAAAAAAAAAACAACAATTGAGGAGAGAAACAGAGGGAGGAAGTATAGAGGGGGAGGAAGAAAGAGATAGAGGGAGAAGTTAGCTTCAAAAGTAACCAAACTTTCCAGCCCTTAAATCTGGAAAGTGTTTCGAAGTTCTCAGTTCCTAGGCAGGTGAGGGGGTTGGCCTGTATTTTAAAGATGCTACCAGACCATATCAGACAGTGACAATGACTGCATTACTCCCAGACAGGGTTGTTTTCAACTAATATTCCAGAAGAGTCTACCTTTGTTACTCTTGCGCCGCATTCATTTTGTGGTGAAAGCAGGCTTGGGTTTCTCACGGGCAGTCTAGAATGCGGATCTGGGCAGAGAAACGAAAGCCCGGAGCCTGAGCTTGGCTGATTTTCCACACACGGCTGGTACATTCATGAGCAGTTCCTGATTCCTCTCCACACCAATGTGCGAATGGGCAGTGTGTGCGCTTGTTTTTGCAAATCCCCCCCTTTTTTGTATTTCTTTCTGGCTTTTGAAAGACAAGCATTGACGCTCTCCACAAAGAAAGAAAATCCCTGGCAGCGCTAAGGGAAGAATTAAAGGAGCGTTGGGGAATGATCTGGGAAGTCGTACCAGGCTACATTCACATGGGAAGTCTGCCCGCACCTTCCTGCATCTGATGAGGGCTGACCCCCAGTTTCCTCAAGGTTGAGACACACGTCACCTTTGTCATCCGACCCGAACTGCCCCTGTAAAATGAACCTTCTGCAACTTGCGGGTGCCCACACTGACAGAAACCCACACAACCCTGATGGCCTCGGCTTTGCAGAGGGTAGTCATTT
Organism: Galemys pyrenaicus; assembly: GCA_019455555.1. NCBI lineage: Eukaryota > Metazoa > Chordata > Mammalia > Eulipotyphla > Talpidae > Galemys > Galemys pyrenaicus. The sequence goes on from JAGFMF010011501.1 coordinate 7,052,917, forward strand.
TCAAAATATGTAATAAAGGACACATTTGGGGGGGGGGGAATCTATGCATACACCAAAAGGAGACACGAGGTTGAACAAAGTAATTGTTTAAGAGCAGCCTTCAATATCACATCATTCTGTGTTGAATGAACTCAACGGGACTTCCTAAAAACATTTATAAATCTCTTCAGTATATCAAATTTCAGCACATGCAGGATTTTTTCCATTTTCCTTTCATTAATTGAACCAGACAGAATGAGAAATCTGGCCTGCTAGCAGCTCTCCAACCCGGCTTCTCATTTTATAGCTTTTCTGCTTCAGCATCTCCTTTCCCCGAGATTGCGATGGTAGATCTGGGCATGCAAAATAAGATCTGCATAGCCAAGCCTCACAGATAAGGTGCTACATGTGATTATTATCAACGCATGTCTTGGGTTTGAATTAAGAGAACTAATTCAGAACGACAAAGATTGAAAGAGATAGAAAAAGATTCCTCTTGTTCAAGTAAATTAATTAGTTGGATTTATATGAGGAGACAGAAGGGAGGAAGCCAGGCTGTGTCCCATATTAATAACTCACTTGGGAGAAGACAGATTGTACTGAAAGCCAGCGACAATGGGGGGGACACTGCGCCACAGTCTAAGAGAAGTAGAGTGCACTCCACCGCCCACCCCCAACACACATCCTCATTCCTGACATGAAAATGATGTCATCTTTCTTTTTGACTCACCAACCAGACTGCATTAATCCCCTGCAGTGTGAGGGCCAGCAGGAGGTTGCTTAAGGGACTTCAGGCCTGTGAATAAATGATGACCCAGTGGTGAGGGGCGGCAGCCCAGATACATTCAGGATGCATTAAAGCAATTAGCTGGAAAAGGAGGAGGGCACAATTTCCAATCCCCAAGAAGGACCAGACCATGCTTGGAAGAGGGTGAGGAGCTTCACAGCCCAGGGCCACTAGGAGCCACTTAGCAAAATGGCTGCATAGGAAAATCATGTGGAGTCTCACCCCCTTAGCCTTGTTTGATACTAATGCCATTTAGGGGGAAATTTAGGATCATCGGAGCCATGAAGCTAATTACTTTTACAAATCAATGTACTAGAACCAGTCTTGTCACAGTTGTTGCCAAATCATGGTATGCACACAGTTGTCCTCTTGCTGAATCTGGCCCATGGATGCTTTTTGCTAGGGTGGACATTTGCTTTGAACCATTATTTAAAAAGAAATTTAAGAAACTTCAATAAAAAACAGACAAGTCTGAAAATGCTAGGCCACTGTTCCTCCATGACACCAGCCTGCTGAAGCTGAGTGCCAGTGTTCCGCTTTTATCAACCAGGTGTTCTCCAGCTTGCCACAGTCCTCACCACTCCCTGTTGCCTTATTCCCAACCCATCTCTCTGTTTACTCGACTCATCTACATCTACCTAGGTTCCTGTAGGCATTTGAGCTTATGACCTCTACTCTAAATGGCGTCTTAGAGCCAGATATAAAAGGTTAAATCCTAGAGTTCCTAAGCATAGTTTGTACAGGGACACTGATCAGTTCCTTCTCCTGCTTTAGTCTTACATGTGGGCCTAGCATAAACATTTTGTGAGGCTACTACCTTCAACAGAGGCAGCTCTGAATCTTCCAACCAGGAAGGGAGGCCAAAAAGCGGTAATTAGAACAAAGGCGTGTCTGCACATGATCTTAAACTCTATGACAACTGTAGATTTGGGCTGAGATGACGCCCACCAAATAAGAACAGTCAAAAATGTCACAAACTAAATAAAATGCCAGCCAAAGCAGCCTGTAAGATCCAGAAACTACTTGGCATATTTTATGACACTCCTTTCATAGCAACGTGAGATATGAGAAATAGCCCTTACAGGCAAGAACTGCCCAGTCCAGTTCCACCCTTCTGACATCTCTGAATTGGTGCCAGCCTCTTCCCATGATGCCCCTGCTTACTTACATTGGTAAAGCTCTGTATAGATTTTTCTCTTGTTCAGATGAACTTCTCATTGGAAATGTCATTTAAAGACAAAAGAAACAGCTCCAATGACTTAAGGAAACTGAATCACGCACGCCTCTTCTATGAAACTTCCTCCTTCTTCCCTCCCATCCACCTCCAAACCCTCTGATGCTTTTCTCACTTCTAGCTTTTAATCTCTCTTCTTCTTCTTCCCAATCACTTAGCTCAAATGGGAATAAAGTGCTAAGTGGCTGCTCCCTCCCTCCTCTCAGCTGGGCCACATTCCCTGCTCTAAAAGGCATCCTCCAGGCCCAGGATGGCAGGAGAGTCCTGTGTCAGCAATCCCTGAGCTTAAGCCTAGAGGACGAGGCATGGTTTTAAAAGATGGCTGGGAAACCTGTGTGACTATGGTGTCCCAAAAGAGACTTTAACAGACTGCAGTAAAAAAAAAAGTACCTGGTGCAGGGTCAGGAAATGAATAATTCAAGCTTCCCTCACATGCTGAATTAACCTTGACTTATTTCATGCTTCCCCACCCCCACCACCCTGCCGGTTGCTTCTCTCCTGGCTAGAGCCCGCTGGAGTCATTCAGGTGTGTGTTTTAATCCCTCTAGGAAACTTCTGCTTTATTTGGATCACAGAAAGTGAGAGCAATTGGATAAGCTTATGTCACTGCCCTGCAGGAAGGGGTGCCACGCAGCAGCTGAGGAGAGGACAGTGAGGAGTCTTTGGGTCATCAGCCACACCGTGGAAAGGGATGGTGAACCGTCCTGCCATTAACATCGATGATCGCCAGAGGGGAATGCAACCTGGGATTAGGAAATTGTCCCTCTTTCTAGTGTCACAAACCTCATTTTTCTTCGAAGATTTTATCCCAACTTTCTTACTCACATGACCACCAGCAGCAGCAGCAACGAACTGTTGCATCCTCTCCTCCACCTCCCACGGACTTTAAACCCACTTTTCCAACTCAGGGACAGCAAATAGAAGTTGGTGCGCCTGTCACTTTAAGTCACCTCATCTACTCCACAGGACAATTACAGAGCATAGTGTTATCTTCCCTGGCTCAAAGCCAAACAGGGAGGCAAGATCTATGAAAGCTCAATTTTCACCCAAGTTGTACACACAGGCCTTTCTCCCCAAGTTGCTCGGCAGGAGGCATGAGGCTAGTCTAGAGGCACATGTGTGCATGTGCAGGGCTGCTAAGAGAAGGACACAAACCCACCTGTGCATATGGTATGTTTCCTCGGTTATGACTTAAAAAAAAAAAAAATACAGCGTATAACACTGCAGTAAAAAAAAAAAAAAAAGATGGGTCAGACCCAGCAGAAGGAAATCTGGGTTTTGCCTTAAGAGACTCATTCTTGTCATTATGGCACATGTAATCTCTGTAAGAATTCTTTCAACATGGCCCAGTGGAACTTCTGCCATGCGAGAAATGTTGCTTATCTGTGTTGTTGTCCAATATGATAGCCATTGGCCCTTTGATTTGTGGCAGGTGGGACGGGGGAACTGCATTCTAATTTTATTTCATTTTCATTTACATGTAAATAGGCACATGTGGTTAGCGGCTACTGTGTTGGACGGTCCAGGACTAGATGTCAGGACATAGCCTAGTCTAAGTTTTATTACTTCCTTCACCAGGTTCAATTATATCTAACTCCAACATTTCCTCCAGAAATTCTTTCAGCATTAAAAACAATGAGGAAGGAAGCAAACACAGAATTAAACTTCCTCTAAGCTCCAGGCCAAGGAAAGGTGGTCTCTACGTGATACTCATCTATGTTTGGTTGAAATAGCACAATTCTGCTCTAAAAAATATCACCTCCATTTTATAGTGAGGGAACTGAAGAGATGAGTTTCATTAAGTAGCCTAAAATCATGATATGAATAGCTGGTTGAATTGGAATTTGAGCCTTTAGGCCCAGTTCAATAATCTTTTCACTATAAATGTGTGGTGTTATAGCCCAATGCTATCCCCATTTCATAGAGAGGGAAAATGAATCATTGATTACAGAAGAAAGTCGAAGAGAGTGACATGCACAGATGTTTGTGATCTTTGCCTACAAGTTTCTTTCAGCACGTTGAAAGTAATCAAAAAAGAAGCATTCAATGAATAGCCACTTCTTGGTGCCAATGTGATAGGCAGATCTTTAAAATCAGTTCCAAGCTTCTCTCACAGCTACTGAAAAAATATTTGAGACTGATAGACATTTAGGAGGAAGAGGCACATAGCGGGCCAGAAAAAAAGGTATCTAGAGCAAGAAATTCAAGGTATTTCCATCAAATGTCCTAAGTGTCAGGGAGAAAGAACCCTTTATCCAAAATAACTCCATGCCTTGTCTCTGGGAGAAAGTAGGAGAATCGCCAACGTTGGGCATGTTCTGTGGAAGGTGGTCTTCTCCCTTCCCAGGCTACCGCTGGAACCCTGGCTAGAACACTGCCCGGAAGATGGTGAGGAGGAAGTTTTTCTCTGCAGGTAGCCATTCACCCCAGAAGTTTCCTAGAAGGTGATGTTGACTGTAATTAGAGCCTCATCTCAGAGATGGGGATTTATCTCAATTCCCAGGCCCACAAATACAGCTGATGGCTGAGAAGCAGCTGCCTGACATGCTCACCGCTCACCAGAGAGTCTCAGCTGCTCTCACTCTCTAGAATCATCTCTTGGTTTAGTGTCCCAGGGTAAAGGTTGGATGTGGGGGGAGAGAGAAGGTCATCATACAGGCAACAGCATGTGTCTGCCCCTACCCTAGCAGCAGACTTCAGCTACTCCCTGGTCCCTGGCTGGCTGTTCACTTTCTACACCAATGGGCTCTGAGGTGACAAGTTCAATTCCCAGTTCTGTCAGACCTGCATTTTCCTCCCTGACCTACTTTCCCCACTATGCAGTGCTGGCTGGAACAATGCCTCACTCTGTTCCCTGTTTAAACCCATCTTTTGCCTGAGCTAGTGCACAAGCCAGGGTCTTTGCCAGGCTTTTTGCCTTGAATCCCTGACAAGTGTTGATGGGAAAAGAAAAAAGGAGAAGAAAAAAAAAATATCCTCTCACAAAACGGAGCTCAGCTCTCCCACAGATGCCCAGATTCCGGCGGGAGTAAAAGCTCCTGTTGGTAAGGAAAGAAATCAAAAGGTCACACTTCTCCATTCAGCACCTCTCCCCTCACCCCACTCCTGCTCCCAGCCACCACGAGAGGCAACGAGGGCCAAGGAAGAACATTCCCGACCCACGGGCATCAGAAGGTGATGCTCCAAGGAGGCCTGTTGGAGATGCTCACCTGCACTCCCAGGGGCCCCCTCGGTGAGCTGGTCTGGGACAGGAGCACAGGTCACACTTTCACCAGGGTTCTCCATGATCATCTGCGGATCTGGCACCCACCAGTGAAAGCTTCCTCGGGCCATGGCCATGAGGTGCCATGAAGACAGTGCTGTGAGGGAGGGGCACTCAGTGAAATGGCCCACGGGAGGACCCTGTGTGACCTGTGCACAGCAGCTATAAGATCTGTAAGTCAAGGTAGGGTGATCTGACACAGGAAGGGGAGAGGGTTACTTCAGAACTGAGCCCCGCATGACAGGACCAGCCTGTGTGCCTTGCGGTACTAAATGTCTGTCCCTGAGACCCCACGAGACAAGTAGGCTCATCACCCGTCCTAGGGCCCAGGGGCACAGGCAGTGCAGGGCTCCTCAGTGGTCAGGTGAGGCTGTGCACCCATGAGTCTGCCCGCCACCTCCAGGGCGGACCTGGCCTCACTCACCCCCTCCTCCTGCATTGCAACCCCCTTCACCCAAACTTGAGCAGCCACGGAGTGATTCTGCTCTTTACATTGGGTGTGCCCTTCACAGAGCTCGCTCTCTGCATTTGTCTTGTTTATTTATAATCTCTGTAAACACCACAGCTTGCCCACATCACTCACCTAGAACATCTGACTCAGCAAGTGCCATGATGTCTTAGTCCCTGCCTATATTTATTAAAATATCCTGGAAGGTCCCTCTTCTCATCCTCCATTTCCTCTTCCTCCTCTTCCTATTTTAGCCCCTGGTTTTTTTTTTTTTCTCTTTGCTCCCTCTTTTTTCTTCTCCCTCTTCTTTTCTTCTTCTCTTTCATAGCTGATGGATGCCATTTATACCTCCATGGATGGTACAGGTGAATTCTGCTAAATTCATCTTCCGAAATTGTGTTCAACAGCTGATGTCCCAGCTTGCTCACCTCTAGCAAGGCTTGGTTTTTAGGGTATCCTTGCAAATGGGGATGCTCTGATAGAATGACAAAATGAGAATGTTTTTGTGTTCATTTCATTATATCATCATGGTGTACTTTGGTCTTTCAGACGTTTTAATCTATGCTTAATTAAGCTCACTCCCCAAGGCTCCTTAAAAGCAAATGACACAATTTTTAAAAATCAAATAAATAATACACATGAGGCCTGCAAAGACTTGATAGAGGTCTGTTTGATTTGCTGAAGAGAAAGATTGATCAGAAAGCTTAAGAAACAGGGGTTTGGGTGAGTCATCATCTTTCCCACTGGCATTCCCAGACACATAAAAAATAATCTTCAAGGCTGAGAAGATAGTCTCGCTGACCCTGTCACCATCCTCTCCTCTCAGGATGCAACCTGGTAAACTTGGTTGTCCTTAGTGTTCATCTTGCTGCTTTGGGAAAAGTAGAATGGAGCGCTGTCACAGCCTGTCCCCGCTGCTCTAACAAAATACCACACCTGGGCAACTTAAACTATAAATATTTATCTCTTACCATTCCAGAGGCTTCGCTGTCCCAGTGCTGGCAGATCCTGTGTCCAGTGAGAGCCTTTTCCTGGAGTGCAGATGGTCATTTTCTTGTCATGTCTTTCTTCAAGTGGCCTTTCCTTGATGCATGCCTAGGGGCGTGGTGGCACTCTTGCGTCTGTCCCTCCTTTTATAAGGACATTAGTCCCATCATAAGGGCCCTAACCTCATAACCAAACCTTAATTATCCCCCAAAGGCTACCTCCACATACCATCACACTGGGGATTATAACTTCAAAATATGAATTTGGCGGGAGTGGGGGGGGCACACATATCCAGTCTAGAGTAGGCTCTCTGCTACTTCATAATAGTGACAAGAAGCAGTACAAGGTCGGGTCATGCTGGAGCTGTCTGGGACCCTTTACCCTGTGGTGACAGCTGCTGATTTTGCCTCCCAGACCCTGGTCACCCTTCTGCTACACTTTGCAGCCCTCCCCTGTCATGAACAGTTCTAGAAAGAGTATCAGCCAAGGCTCCTCATCCTTTTGAGGCCCAAGCTAGGTCAACTACCTTCTCATGAGAATTAAATCTTGAACAAAACAAGGACGTAAGTCCAAGATGACTCAAAACGGTAGTACTTTCCTAAAATACTGTCCATTACTTCCTGTCCTAAATTCTCTGTTTCTAGTACTTTCTGATAGTTGGTCTTCAGGTTTGGCTTTTACTAAATGACTACTATATATCCTTCAATTAATTCCTTTTTTCCCTGGTGAGCTGCCCGGTTAATATCTATAACTTACAAAGAAAGGATCCTAAGTTATAGACCTTTAAAGCAATGAGGCCCAGAGCGTAACACCTGCTCCCATCGCTGAGGTCTCAGAATTTGTTTATTTTATTTGTCCTCTGCTGCTCTGGCTTTCAGAATGAGAAAAGGCCCACATGACTGCCTGTAGATTTCCATGTAATTCTCAATTAGAAAGTGCACGTGGCAGTTACAGAAGCTAAGGAAAGACAATCTTTAAAAGGAAATTTCATCTGTCTAAATGGTCATGAATGAAATAAAGGAAACTGTGTTCCTAGCACCTGACTCATATGATTACCGTGGGTCAGCCATCAATATGTAGATAGAAAGAAAATAATTGGCATAAGCTCCTTGAAATTTCTGCCTACAGCCTCCCCAAGGAGGCCTTGGGGAGATTCAGATAGCATTTGAACAGCAAGGGCTTCGTAATGAGAACTGACATTCTAGTGTGTAGTACAAAAGACGCTTCCCTCCTGGAACCATGAAAAGTACTTTAATCAGCCAAAAAGTTGCTACTGTTAAAATAAGAGGGGAGGAGATAAAATGTCCCCTTCTTTTATTGTTTCTCCACCAGTGTTATGCCCAGCTCCTGTTAAGTAGACAAGGCCCTGTGGCATCATCTATGCCTACCTCATTAATGCCATTTGCTCATTGCTTTGCCAGAAAACCCAGCTGATTAACAGGAAACCCTGAGCTGAAGGTTGCCTGGGTTTCAAGTTGCTTATGCACACAATTCACACTCCATGTGTTAGACGCTCCCTCCTTCCCTCAAATCACTCAGTGAGTCTGGAAAGTGGGAAATCGGCTTTGAATTGTCTCTGGCTCCTCACTGACTGGTCAACCCCCAGGGTGCCCATGGAATATTTGATTAGTTGTAAACTCCAAACAACCATCACAAAGAAAGATAAAAGGTTAAAACCATAAGCAAGGCACCCCAGAGTGAATAGCCTGGATGCTTGGAAAAGGTAAGCTGAGAAAATACCCAGACCCTGAGAGCAGAAGCTAAAGATAAAACAAGGCATGTTTCATGCCCAAGGCAGAAAATTAAAAATTGAGCAGGTTCCATTTGGAGAGGTGTATTGTAAGGTGAGATCTTCTTCTCCTCCCCTGCCCCCAAGCCCTTCCCTGTCCTCTCCGAAGTGCAGTGTTTTTCCTTTGTCCCCTAGATTCTAGCGGAAGCAAATATCCTGTTGCTAATAATGGTTACCAGTGTCATTAACAGACCTTATTTTCAAGGAAATAACCACAGAAAATCTTAGGTTGGCATCAGATCCCAAGGGCTTGGGGGTACATACATGCCCCCACTTTGTACAAGTGACAAGACACTTCCTTTAACATCGCTCAGAATCTAAAGGCTGGGGTGTGACCAAGGGCAGGTCACATCTGTGTGGGGTATGAAGACCTGGGCCCCTTGCTCTGATTTGGGACCTCTCTGAAAATCCGTCCCAGCTCTGACAACGCTCTGGAAAATGGCAGGAAAATGCTGTGTCTGCACTGCAGTTCAGCATCTCCTTCTGTTCTACCTGCTTTATTTACTCGCTCATCAATGATCCCAACTTATTGCATTAAAATTTAAAAAAACAACACCAGAAAGAGCTGGAAAAAGCTGAAGTGGACTTAAAATGCAGCCTCCTACCAAGTCTGTGGAAATCCCCTCTGCAATATCTTTAGGAGGAAATCAAACAGTCTGCCCTGGAACCTGCCAGTCTGCCGCCCCCCCCCCCCCCCCCNAACCTGCCAGTCTGCCGCCCCCCCCCCCCCCTTTTCATATGTGAGTCAGGAAGAGATGGCATCATACCAAGGAAGGCCAGTCTCTAACAGTAGTGTAGCAACTTAACTCCGTAATGTGATGACCAAGGAGCCAGAAAGAGCGCAGAACTTTCTTGGAAGAGGCAAAAGGGTGATAAGTAAAAGTATTAAAATGTGGGGGCTTCCCTCATGGTGCAGAGGTCAAGTCTCAGCACTATCAGCTAGCACCAGCCACTGAAGCCTGAGTTCAATCCCTGGCCTGAGAGGGGACCCACATGGCGCAGGCAGACCTCTCCTGCCTCACCCGCTACTCCACTCAGCAGTGTATTTCAGTATGTTCACCTGTTCTGTTCCCCACTCTGTCTCTGGTGACTCCTCTCACCCCAGTTCATGCATGCATAAATAAATAAAAATAAATCTTAAAAAAATATATTAAGATGTGATGGTCCAGTAAATGTGACAAAAAGCTAGCAAAAAAGAACTGTCAGATGGAACCGTGGTTTCCTGTTTGTATAAAGCCCGGCTAATAAAAGAACACAGTGGGCCGTACTGCCAAGAGTGGGATAGGAAAAAACCCAGGGAATTTATGATAAAAGGCTAAGGAAATAGGCAAGAAAAAAGGAGCTTAGGATACAAGGATACTACAGACCGAAATGTTAAACAAGCATCAAGTCCCTGGCTTATCTTCTCTGCACACGGAACTCCCAGAGGCTCCCCACAGAGCTGAGCTCCGTGCAGGCGGACAAGCACGGAGAGCTGGGCTTGGCTTATGCATAGCATGACAGGCTGAAGGAGAGGCTCTGAAATGTAGTGCAAGCTATTTTCTGGTAGCCAGTCAGGCTGCTAATTTTTGCAGTTATTACCTGCAGACATGGTCATCAAGCTTTGCTCTGGAGACCTCATCTACTCTGGGCAAGATGAAGAAAAAGGTAGCTGGGGAGGAGTTGTAGGTCTTCCTTCAGTGAGAGAACTTCCATGGAGGAGTTTCAGCTGACATCAGAGTAAGAAGGGGAGGAACAATTTGCATACGTGTCTTCTGTATCCAGGACAAGACAATAGGGAGTGATGAGAACCACGAATCCCTCCTACACTTTCCCTAACAAAAAGTGTTCAAAGACGTTGCCAGCTAAACTATCATGCTTGTTGAGCTGAATTTGACTCCTAGGTTACCAGTGTGGAACCCTCTCTCCTAAAGATGAAGACCTTCCCAGATAGTCTCAAGCAATCGCCCGCTGCTCCCTCTGATCTCACCCACAGCTGAACAGGTAGCATCATGGTTAGGGTTCTGTCTTATTCCTTATCAGAGAACAGTGTCCCATCTCCTCCTCTCTGTCTTTACTGGCACCATCCCTACCACCAGGTCTAGCTCAAAATAAAAGTCAATACAAGTCCAAAGTGCTCCAACACTGTTCAGATATTGTTGGGGGAAGCCAGAGACTGCAAGAGCCATAAGCAACAATCAAGGACAGAAAGGAGTGTTATGCTGAGATCCTTGCGAGACTTGCAAATAAGGAAACAAAAAGTTGTCAGATAATAGTAGTGGCTAGTTACATGCAGGCAGGCTTGGCACTCAACTACGCGACCTTGTACTTCTGGGCTAGGCTTCTCGTAGCAAGTAACATACCCTTGTTAACTGTTCTTACGCTCAATAAAAGACCACGGAGAGGCTGGGAGGATTGCCATTTGCCTAGGAGAGCAATGGCCCTCCATCTCCTTGCTTCAACATCCCGTCTGCTGGTCTCATCCCTGTGTCACCGAACATATAGAATTACAGCAACAAGATCTAACATTGCAGCTCTTCCTATAGAATCAGACTTCCACACCCAAAGAGAGCTCCCCCCTTTCCTTGCAGGAAAGGGAAGCACGTATACCTGGAGCAGCCGAGCAAAGGCCAGACACCTCGGCATGGGCATGGAGTGGTAACAGGCATTGTTTTCTTTTAGGCCATGCACCCTCTGCTTCTCAGGCTACTGAATCTGTGGTTGTTCAGTTGATTTTCATTATTTAAGACATGGGTCTGTCTAAGAAAGCAAGGATGTGAGAACCAAAGGAACAACCCATGCATTAAATGTTTACAACCGAAGCCAACAAAGAATAAAAACGAAGAAGAAAACATAAGCCTAAGCTGAAATGTGAGTAATTTACTAGTCGTCCTGAAGCTCCTACGCAGCACTATGTTAACTCTGTTCAATTCTCTTGGCTGTGGCCAACGGGCCGTCCAGGCAACAAGAAGAGATGGAGGTGGGAAGAATGGCAACAAGTCCAGTCCAAACTAAACAGAGCAGTTTCCAACGGGGTCACCCAAACCTCAGATTGGAAAGGAAATGGAGGATTTTTTTTAAAGCAGAAGTATCTTCTAGTTTGTTGCCCATTCACTTTGCAATGCGAGCAACCTTAAAGGCTGTCACATGATGAGACCAAGATGATGATGATGTTGAGAGGTACCAACAACTGCCATTTCAAACTTCATCTTCAGCTGGTCCAATCATTTTCCTCGTTCCTAGGATTATTTGTGTTTCAGTCTCTCCCTCATTTAAAACACCACTTTAATTCCCACAATTCTATATTCATTTATTTCACAAATATTACTTAACATCTACTATGTGCCCAGCCCTATTCTAGGAGCCAGAGATAGTGAAGAAGGCAGAGAAACAGGAGCTTATGTTCCAGAGGGAAGAGGTTTGGAAGCATTAGTGAAGAATGTAATGTTCGTTAATCTCCTTTGGTGAAAGCTAATTTTTCCATGTCATTTAAATCATCTTAGCCTTGCATAGGCATTCTTCCATAAGAACTTAAACTTAATATTCTGTGGAAGCTTTGGGGGAGATTGGTGTAAGAGGGGGTTCCCTGATTCATGCCCAGAGGATAATCTAAAGTAATGCAAAGGGCCCTGATTCAGAAGATCCCAGGACTTGAGGTAAAACTAGAGCTTCTCTTGGACATCAGAGGCCAACGCTGACTGTGACATGGGCCATTCAGAAAGTTCTACCCCACAAGAAGCTCCTTCAGGTGTGACAGAGAAATAAAGGCCGGCTCAGGAAACAGAAGCTGAAGGAGTTTGCAACACTAGACCTCTCCTCCAAGACATGTTGAAAGGAGCACCATATCTAAATCCAAGAGAACACCCACAAAAAGCTGAACAAGGAAATAGAACCAGAAAACTCAGGACAAAATGGCAGTAGCAGACCCGCCAACACCAAGAATCACACTAAGCATAAACGGACTGAACTCACCAATCAGAAGGCAGAGTGGCCAGTTGAAAACGAAACCCAACCAGCTGCTGTCTCCAGGAAGCTCACCTCAGCTCCAAAGATAAAGCCAAGCTCAGAGGAAAGCCTGGGTGCGAACTGGACTCAAGACGGGCTCTGAAAGCTGGGGACGTCACTGCCCACTCAAGCTGGGGACTGCTATTCGAATGCTCCCATCTCAGCTGCCCCAAGTACAGGTGCCAGAGAGAGAAAGGATAACGAAATATGAAATAAAGGACTGTATTAGTAAACCCTGTGATACTCGGGCCCAAGCAATGCTGCTGTGGGTTCCACCAGGCTGAACGTCAGGTAGAGGAAGAATGCTCGCCTTCCTCTCGTGCTAAAGCCCCCAAGCTGTCAGGGCTTGAGAGGCAGAATGAGATTCTCACAGCTGAGAGTTGGTTGGCCGAGGCCCACCCAGGATGTCAGGCCAGGAAAGAGCACCCAGGGCAGAGGATTAGGCTGGTGTGAAGATCCTTGGAAGACACTCCTTAAAAGTCTTTAAATTTAATTTTTTTTCCTTTACTATTCTTTAAAAAAAATTATTTATTTATGAATACAAGAACTGGGGTACACGCCAGAGGTGAGAGGATTCACCAGAGCGAGAATGGGGAACAAAACAGGCAGATCTACTGAAATACAGTGCTGAGGGGAGCAGCAGAAAAGGCAGGGGAGGTCAGCTGCGCCATGTGGGTTAGCTCCCTGGCCGGGGATTGAACTTGGTGCTACAGTGGCTTTGACTTCTTCATAGCATGGTGCTTAACCCCTTGCGCCACCAGGGAGGCCCTTCTAGCTTTTTTTTATTATCCAATAGGGACCTACATTGCCCTCTTCTCCCCAGTCAGCCCTCATACCTCTGACATTTTCTCTCTCCCACCCCACCACCACCTCTTAACCTCAGCATCCTCACTTCATTTATTAGTGTCCATTAGTTTTTACAAGATGTCTAATTTTGTCTTTTGGGCCACTATGTAAATGTCCGGTATTTGTCTTTCTCATTCTGACTTGCTTTACGTATGCAATTTCCCCAAACTCCTTCCATTTTGCTGTAATTGGCAACATTTCATCTTTCCTTATGGTATAATATCCCATTGCCTGGAATCCTCTTGACCCAGTCTTCTATCTGTGGGCACTTAGGTAGTTTCCATGTCCCAGCTGTTGTAAAAAAATGTTGTCATAAATATTATAGAGTAAATATTATAGAGTGAATCATTTTGAGTGAATCATCCGATAGATGTCCAAGAGGGAATTGCTGAGAGATAATTTTTCCACTTTTAGTTTTTTAAGGTAAATCCAGATTGCTTTCCAAAATGTGTATACCAGTTTGCATTCCCACTAACAGTATAAAAGGGTTCCTTTTTCTCCACATCTTCTCCAACACTTGTTGTTGGGAATATTTTATACTTTTTTTTTAAAAAAAGATTTACCTATGCATACAAGAGCTGGGGTACAGGCCAGAGTCACAGGAGGTGAGAGGATTCACCAGAGACAGAGTAGGGAGTAGAACAGGCAGATGGACAGAAATACACTGTTGAGAGGAGTAGCGGGCGAGGCAGGAGAGGTCTGCTGCGTCATGTGGGTTCCCTCCCTGGGCGGGGATCGAACTTGTGCTGCAGATGCTTCACAGTTTGTCGCTCAACCAGCTGTGCTACCAGGCAGGCCCTTTTATACTTTTTATCTTTGACATTCTCACAGGTGTAAAATGATACCTCATTGTAGTTTTGACCAGTATCTCCTTTAATAAAAGTAATTATGAGCATTTTTCCACATATCCATTGGCCTGGGTATCATCTTTGATGAGTTGTCTGTTCATACCTGCTGCCCACTTATTAATTAAGATATTTGAGTTTTTACTTTTAAATTGTGTTTTTTTAAATATCTTAGATAGAAACTCCTTGGTTTGTGATATGTAAATATTTTCTCCTACTCAGTGGGGCATCCTTTTAATCTACTTATATTTTCTTTTGCTGTGTAATTTTAATTTGAGGTAATTCTAATTGCTTACTTTTATTAATTCCCTTGCCATAGAATTTGAGCCTCCAAAAACATCTTTTTCATTGATATCATGAAACATATTGCCAATATGTTCTCCTATATATTCTATTGTTGCTGGTGTTATATGTAAGTCTTTAATTCATTTTGAATTTATTTTTGTGAATGGAGATAGTCATCCAACTTATTTCTTTTACATGTGGCCATCCACTTTTCCCTGCACCATCTGTTAGAGAGACTTTCCTTTCCCCATTGTCTAATTGTGGCTCCTATATGAATTAAGTGATATTATATATGTGAGTTTATTTCTGGCCTTTCAATTCTGTTCCATTAATCTATAAGGCTATTTTTACAGCAGTGCCATATTGTTTAAAGTACTGTTGCTTTGTGGTATAGTTTAAAGTCAGGAAATGTTATGCCTACATTTATCTCCTTTTTTTCTCAGGGTTTTTTTGTTTTTGTTTTTGGGGTTTTTTTTTTTTGTTTCTTTGTTTGTTTTTTGTTTTTTTGCTATTTGAGGTCTTTTATGGCTCCAAAAATTGTTTGATGTATTTTGTTCAATTGTTTTAAAGAATAGTGTTTGTATTTTGATGGAGATTGCATTAAGTTTACACAAGATTGCATTAAGTTGTTGATAGAAACTTGAAGACACTTAGGAATATATTTTAGTGAAAGGATTCAAGAGAGCAGCAAACTCTGCATTGTTTTATGGAATTGATGGAGATAATAATATAAATGAAATGGGATCTTATTTTTGCTTAGGGGTATTTTAGTTATACCAGAACAATCTGGTCCCTTTTTAATAGTGTTGGAAGAAGCTGATCTACCAGAATGAGACATGTTACCCTGTCTCTGTCTAGCAATCTCTGAAAGGTCAGTAGGTTGGGTACCATCAAGAACCTGAACTTCCATTGTTAAAGAGTGGACTCTCTCCATACAGAGAAGTAGGAAGCAGGTCTTCACCACTCTGTCCATACAGGCCTTCTACCCCATCAGGAGAGCAAGGTCTGCTTTCCAAAGTCATGGTTTGCTCTAGCAAAGATGATGGGAAGCTTTTACATGTGCATCTGGTGTAAGCCTTGTCATCTGGCCTATTTAAATATTGTCTTAATTATACTCTCTGCACCTCCAGTCCAAGAGGATGACAAGCAAATTTTACCACAATGACTTTTCTCATGTTTCTAATCATCCCAGATGTGTCTCTAGCTTCCTCTCTGACCCTCCAAACTCACAATCTGTCTCCTCGTGAGATGAATTTGGGCAAGTCCTGTTGCTTGGTGGAGAGCCATGAATCATGCAGGAGAGGTGAGCACACCAAGTCTCCACTTCACCCACATGTCCCAGCTCTGACCCGGCAGAGTTCTTGCATCCATGACTGTTGCTTTCAGGAATGTATCCGTCGGAAGCAAGAAAAGTTTCAAATACAGGGAAATACTCAGTACTATTTTTCTTTCTGTGACAGATTAGAAGGAGGCACTGAAGCCTAGGTAAGTAGGCACAGACAAGCAAGTAGCCACAGAGACCTGGGTCCTACTATTGCGCTATTTCAGAATTTTTTTTTTAAAGATTTATTTATTTATACATACAAGAGCTGGAGTACAGGCCAGAGTCCAGGGCAGTGAGAGGATTCACCAGAGACAGAGTAGGGAGTAGAACAGACAGACTGAATGAAACATACTGCTAAGGGAAGCAGCGGGCGAGGCAGGAGAGGTCTGCTACACCATGTGGGTCCCCTCCCTGGCCGGCAGCAGGGATCGAACTCGTGCTGCAGTGGCTGTGGTTTGCTTCAGAGTGTGTTGCTTAACCCACTGCACCACCAGGGAGGCCCAATTTCAGAATGTTTAAGACTCTATTTTCTCAGGGTCTGAAAAGGTATGGAGGCCCCCAGTCAGGATATCAGGTAGATCAGAAGTATTTTTTTTTTTAATGAATGAAATTCAAAAAGAATTTTGATATTTTATGCTTGGGAGGTTGTATGCTAAGAAAAATGGTTGGGGGAAGGAAGAATTCAATACAAATGGTTGCAAAGGATATTTAACTGATCTAAATATTTGTTAAGCTGAATTGCTAGATCCACTCTCACTACATCACTCTCATCCACATTGCCTGAAATCAATAAGTACACATCAAACACAGTCATCTGCATCTGAGTGTAGAGAAAGAACTTCTTATACTTGAATTGGCAGCTGGGAAGGGGAAGAAGAATTGGATAGGGAGCATGGAGAGTGGAGTTCTTTCCATGAGGGAGGAACCTGAGACAAGCTGTTAATCCCCTGAAACTTTGCTTCTAAATGTTGTGCTTCTGCAGCAAGCTTCAGATAACTGGATATAAGCAGCTGTTAAAAACTCAGGATAACTTATGCATCTCTGGGAAAAAGTAAGAACTTAACCTGTTGGCACACTTTTTCTGCTTGCTTTTGTCTGAATTTCTCCAAATGTAGCCATACTGCTGTGCACAGAAGGCCTGGACAAGACTGAGCACACTGCTTCATACTTTTGAAGTTCTCTTAAACTGCTTGTGTCAAGGTCTTTTCACTCTGAGTCATGTGAGTTTTATTCCAAAGAGAACAAGAGCACTTTGCTTTACCTCATCTTCTACCAGATACCTGCATGTTGGGGGCCCTGAGCTCCAGCCCTGGTGCCTGATAATTGCTGCCTTTTGAGGTTCATGGGACATTAGCGCCTCCTTGGGCTCTGTCCTGCTGGAATTAGGTGCTGGTGCATGAAAGTATCAGAGACTCGGGAAAGGCTGAGGGTCCTGAAGCTCTCGCTGACCACAGAAGAGTCTGAAGTCTGGAGAACAGTGTACCCAGGAGCCAATTCCTTCCACGTCCCAGTTGCTATAGCTATGCAGCAATACGCACGCTGGATCTTGAGACCACTCTATCTCTGCAAGCCAAACAGAAGTCACCTTTGAGTCTCACACATACTCTCGATGCCCTCCTGTAGAATGGGCAATGTAGTGGCAATGAACTGTGACCACTTTTGTCATCATCCTTGAGGTGACAGGTTGATTACCAAATTTCCTCTAGTGCCTTCCCTTCCCCTGGAGCCACAACTTGAATTTCCTGCCAAAGGTTAATTACCCAAACTTTAAATCTGGGCTGCCTGTATGAATCATGTTGTCCAACAAAATAAGGTACAAGTCATAGTGGGCCCATCCCAAGTTTCTGTCTCAAGAGGTCTTGAGAACTTCTGCTCATTATCTTGGACCTCTTGATGGCCATGTGAACAAGCTGGAACTGTTAGACAAGAGACATGTGGTCCAATCCCATTCATTCTAACTGATAGGCAAATCAAGTAACTGCCAGACTTCTAAGGGAGCTCTTCTAGATGACAGTCTTCAGCCAACCTACCAGCTGACCACAGATGTATATGCGTGAACCACACCAAGATCATCTGAACCCTGCCCAGATCAGCGGAATATTTTTTTTTTAATTTTTTTAATTTTTTTTATTTTTTTTTTTTTAGATCAGCGGAATATTTCAGCTGACACAGAGACTTGCAAATCATAGCAAGTGCTGGATGTTTTAGATCACTAAGTTTCAGGGTGCCTTGTTAAATACAATCACAAACTGATATATGTACTCATTTAAGGGAGAAGGTGCATGCATGACTGCCTGATGCAATAATTACCTTCCAGCATTCGCATACTCCTTATTCCACAGATACTGGTTGAAATCCTACCCTGGAACAGTTATCATTCCAGGCTCTGGGACTACAATGTCCCTGCTCAGTTAGATTTTCACCCCAATGTGGAAGACAAGCCACATATAAAGGCGCAAATAAGAATATCAGCTAGTAGTGAACAATATACAGGCCATTTAAAAGAGGATATGATCAAGGGAAACTGGGTAGTTATTTTAGGTTCGTGGCCTACGGAAGCCTCACTGGGAAGCCTTTGGACCAAGAGCTGGGTGTGGCAGGACTACTATGGGGAGGGGGGCGCGGGGGGCGCGGGCACTCTGAGCAGAAGAAGAACAAGAGAAAAAGCCCTGAGGCTGGAAAATGGGAACAGAGTGAAGACTACACGTTTATGATGCAGTGGAGAAGAGTGGGGAGTGGACATGGGGAGGGAGTATGGAAAGGACAAAACATATAGGGCTTTTATGCCAGGAAAATAATTTGGATTTCAGATTAAAGTCACATATGAAGCTACTATTGCTTTTAAAACATAACAGTAACAAAATCGGGCCTCCCTGGTGGCGCAGTGGGTTAAGCAACGCACTATGAAACAAACCGCAGCCATTGCAGCATGAGTTCGATCCCTGCTGCCAGCCAGGGAGGAGACCCACATGGTGTAGCAGACCTCTCCTGTTGTGCCCGCTGCTCCCCTCAGCAGTGTACTTCAGTTGATCTGCCTGTTCTGCTCCCCGCTCTCTGTGAAGAATCCTCTCACCCCCCCCACACCTCTGGCCTATACCCCAGTGCTTATATGCATAAATAAATAAGTCTTTAAAAAAAACATTAACAGTAACAAAATCTGATTAACATCTACATGAACCCCTCTGGCTGACAGGTGGTAGAGTGCTACTGAGAGTTAGCAGTGGCAGAAAGGAATCCACTGAGAAGCTCCTGCAATAACGTAGCGTGGGCCAGGGTTATGGGCATGGAGAGTGAGAGAATATGCTTTAGAGGGAGAAGTGACAGGACATGAATTTGTTGTGAGGTAAAGGAGAGCCCTTTGTTCAGTAACTAGATGGACTGGAATGGAAGAGATGGAGGGACAGGCAGGCTCGATGCAGGCCATCAGGATAGGGCAAGGTCAAGTGTCTGACTGGATAGGCCTGGAGAGCCGGGGAGGAGACAACCTGAAGGGACAGGTGGGGAGCCACTGGCAGGAAGATGGTATAAATACTGGATGAGGTCACCTCTGGTAGTGACTGGAAGACTGGAGAGCTGGGGACAGAGACCAGGGACATGCCTACATTTGTGGGTTCAGCAACTGAGAAGCAGCCAGCAAAGAAGACTGAGAAGGAGCAGCTGGCAAGGGAATGGGCAAATGATGAGGCACATGCAGTAGCACTGAAACCAAGTGCAGAACGAGCAAGAAAAAGGTCATGGTCAATTGTGTTGCGTGCCCCTGACTGATGTGGTGCACAAGCACCTTCCTGCAACACTGAACTTGGCAGACACCCAAATGCCTTTGCCCTCTTCAAGGCAATAATGCAAATGGAACATAAAATGGACTCTAATGTTCTTTTCTGGGTTCTCTGTGGCTGGAGAGCTAATGCCACTTGATACCAGTTGCCCCCATCTCTCTTCATCCCTGTTTTCAATAGGTTCAGTTGTTCCCCAAATTCCACCACTCTCCATAGCCCTGCAGATGTAATGACCCATCACGTTGGTAGCTATAGACTCTCCGGAAACCACAATTCCACTTTCACGCTATATATATCCCAGAACTCAGTACAGTACCTACCCAGGAATAAATTCTCACCAGCGGTGAATACAGGAAGACCGTCTGATGACATTTGGCCTCCTATCCCCGGCACTGGACGTACGTGGCTTCTCCTGCTAACCGGGTGGCCACACCTCATCCCCTTGTGTGTGAATAGATAGAAGACATGTTTTCAACATCTCCTCATCTGAACATTCTCGGAGGTGAGTCCTGTTCTGCTGTCAGACTTCTAGGGCAGGAGGCTGCTACCAAGGCCTGGTCCCAGCACTGCTGCTGACCTTTCTGTGGTAGGTTTCTTGTCCATTGGCTGCTGGGACTTTCCCGGCAACCTGTGCGTGCCCTAAGCTGGAACAAGTCAGAACGTTAACTAGATTTGAGAGGCTTGAGAGGTTCACCTCCCAGATTGTCACCTTTTAGATTTGTAAGTGTTTATTATTACAGAATTTTTCAGCTACTTTCCATTCATTTCACACGTAGCAAAGTCAGATGACTAGATGCTAGGATCCGTTTGTGTCAACTTGATTTAAAATGTTGTCTGCCATAAAAGTCAAGGTTTTAACTAATTCCCAGGGAAATATGCACTCCCACGTTCATTGCAGCACTATTTACCATAGCTAAGCTATCGAACCAAACTATATGTCCAAGGGCAGATGAGTGGATCAGGAAGATGTGATGTATACATGATGGAATACTACTTGCTATCAAAAAAGATAAACTCTTGCCATTTGTGGTATCATGGGTAGAACTGGAGGAAATAAGTTACAAGGGGAAAGACAAATACCGGATGGGGTCACTTATATGTGGATACAGGGAAACCAAACAAAGGGTCAGCTAATGACAAACTAAAAACTAACCCTAGAAGCTGACTACAGAACTGAGGGTATGGGGGGAGAAGGGGGAGTTGGAAGGGGTGAGGCCAAAGTGGGGAGGAGCGCAGTGGACTATAGTGATGGAGTGTGGGTGCTTGTGTCATGGGAACAGTGTGAAGGGGGAGATCCTATACTTCTAAGACAGAAGCAGTGAGGTAAACCAATGCTACCTCAATTTAAAAAGAAACACACACACGCATATGTACATGCGTAAAAATCTAGGTTTTAGTTCTTGGCCCTGATACCTAGGAACATTCGTGTGACTTTTTTTTTTTTAAAGATTTATTTATTTATTTATGCATACAAGCACTGGGGTATAGGCCAGAGGTGTGGGGGGTGAGAGGATTCACCACAGAGAGCAGGGAGCAGAACAGGCAGATCAACTGAAGTTCACTGCTGAGGGGAGCAGCGAGCACAACAGGAGAGGTCTGCTGCACCATGTGAGTCTCCTCCCTGGCTGGCAGCAGGGATCGAACTCATGCTGCAGTGGCTGCGGTTTACATCATAGTGCGCGCCACCAGGGAGGCCCTTGTGTGACTTTTTGACCCCTGAAAGGGCATTCCTTTTAGTCCTCCATTCTGGCCCTGGAGCTTGTGTGTGAATCATCAAATGTTCGCCCTGCTGTGGCTCTTGCAGTCCCTCTCTCAAGGACAGCGCGCAGCAACCACACCAAGTGAACCTGTGACAACTCACCTACCGGTCCCAAGGCCATTCTGTTTTCTGCGACAGTCAGATATTAGGAGGCAGAGGACGAAGAAGTTGACCTCATTAGATCTAAGCAAAAAGTTACCCTCTTTACCTTCAAAATAATTTTAGGGCCTCCCTGGTGGCGCAGCGGGTTGAGCGCGGCACTGTGAAGCATCAGCGGCACAGCAGTGCCAGTTCGAACCCAGCGTGGGGGGAGGGGGGCGCTTGGGGGTCTACATGACGCAGCCAACCTCTCCTGCCTCGCCCGCTGCTCCCCTCAGCAGTGTGTTTCAGTCGATCTGCCTGTTCTGCTCTCCACTCTGTCTGGCAAATCCTCTCACCTCCTGCGACTCTAGCCTGTACCCCAGCTCTTGTATGCATAAATGTTTTTTTAAAAAATAAAGACACAGACCAAGAAGAAATTTTTAAAGATAAATAATTTTACCCTTTAATCGTTAAGATTTTACCCCTCGACTTATAAAGGCTATAGTGGTATTCTGGGTTTAATCCTACAATTATTCTGCTCCTTGGCCTGTGAAAAGAAATGATCACAGAAGCAAAATCAGATTTGGGCTGAAGTCAGGGCACATATTAAATCTGATGCTTCCAGCTGCCTACAAGCCTGTCCATCCACCTCCGACAGGCTTCTCCCAGCCGTGAGCAGACACTTAATAAATGCTTTTGATGAAGTTCCCTCGGTCTTAAAAGGAAATTAGATTGTTCTGACAATATCTCCTCATCGTTAAACTGCTGGTTCTTATCCGGAAGACTGTGATCCTCTAGGTGTTTGCAAATTGATCGCTTAATGTTTTACAT
The DNA here is from genome assembly GCA_019455555.1 of Galemys pyrenaicus. Taxonomy (NCBI): domain Eukaryota; kingdom Metazoa; phylum Chordata; class Mammalia; order Eulipotyphla; family Talpidae; genus Galemys; species Galemys pyrenaicus. The sequence continues at coordinate 7,075,134 of JAGFMF010011501.1, forward strand.
TCCTCTCTGTCCACAGTCCCCGGGTCAGCAGCCACCTCTGCAATTCCCAGGGTAGGTGGCAGCTTTGTCCTTCGCTGGCTTTGGATATTTCATTGAAAACACACACGGTTTTTGTTTCAGAACAATGTTCCAAGCTCTTCATTACTTTGTGTTTATTGAGTACCAAACGTGAGCAGGTAGCATCGGGCTAATCACTGCAGACATATTTGTATGCAAGACAGAGCGGATTGGTGTCCTTCAAGAGCTTAAAATCTGGTGACTGTAATTTCAAATCCTAGTTAGGACTATGGGAATAGTAAACAGGTACTATATAGGGGATAAATAGGGTGACCTCTCCGCACAGCAACATTATATGCTGAACTGAAGTCGCTAAGAGACAGGGGCAGTCTTTAAAAGTGGGTAGAAGGAAGTATGAATGCAAAGTCCTGGGTGAGAATGAGCATCGCTGGGTCTAGCACCTGATGGATGGCAGGTGGGAGAGCACTTTGGGGAGAGGGGATATAAGGATGAGGGTAGCTACATTTTCAGGAGCCTTACAGGTGTGCTGAACATACATCCAGTTGGACCAGAACTGTCTGATTTAGACCTTTGTCCCTGTGTCATTGTGTTTTGTTATTTTTCTTTAAGGTTTGTTTATTTATGCATACAAGAGCTGGGGTACATGCCAGAGGCACAGGAGGTGAGAGGACTCACCAGAGACAGAGTGGGGAACAGAACAGGCAGATCAACTGAAATACACTGCTAAGGCGAGCAGCAGGGAAGTCAGAAGAGGTCTGCTGTGCCATGTGGGTCCCCTCCCTGGCCGGGATCGAACTTGCGCTGCTGTGCTGCAGATGCTTCACAGTGCAGCACTCAACCCACTTCACCACCAAGGAGGTCCAGTCCCTGTGTCATTGTGGATGCTGCCTCCCTTCACGCTAACCAGCGTCCTGGTTTGTGCAATGGCTCGCACGGTCAGCCCACCCACAGGGCACTGTCTTATAGCAGGCAGTGAATCACTGAAGGGCATCAGGCAGGGACAGGACTGTGCTCATATTGTCAGATTGTTCCGCTTGTCTGAAGGGGCCAAGCGTGCAAGTGGAGAGAGTTAAAATAAGGTATCAGAGTGGCCCAGGGAAAAGAGGATGATCCACAGAGCATCATATTTAGAAACTATCTCCTGTTAAGCAACGTTTTACCCTCTTCTTTATTTTCACCCCCTCCCCACTCCCAGCAGGTCCCAGTAGAAGGACTGTGAGCTTCGCCCTACTCGCCAAGCTCCAGGACTGAGTCATTTATTTAGTGTTTGCTTATTCACAGCCCCTGCTCAAAACTGCTGAAGGAGCCCCCTCACTCTAAGACAACCCCTTCCGTCAAGCAGCACACACTAAATGCTGAGTAGATACAAGGGTAGCGAAGCAGTCATTCTGGCCTCAGTTAGGGACATCTCTGAAGCACCCTCCCAAATCAAGAGCTGTAGGTGGGATACAGTGAGGTCTCTGCTGTAGAGCCACATCATAATTCACTTCTTCTCTGCCACACCCTTCACACCACCTTGAGGGCTGTTCTCCCAAGCATCCCCACCCCCAAATCACCTGCAGTCTTGGAAATTCAATGCAAATATCCACCATGGAGCCTGTTGCCTGGGGGACCTGGGCTATTACTTCAAGGTTAGCACAGCTTTTCATCGGGATGTGTCTGTGGTATCATCTATCCTGGTATCTCAGCATCTAATCAAGGGGTAAAGCCTCCCCTGGTGACTTTCTGCTGTGTATATATAAAGGATCTTTTCCTATTGTCTTTTATGTCCTTTGTAAGTTGAATCACCTACTTTGTTTTGACCTGGATAATTTTCTCCATAAATGGTTGTATTAGTCCATGATACATACAGGTTCTTTGTAAGCTGGCACCTTTCCTGCTTTTTATTGTGTTCCAAATGGCTATCATGTTGAAAACAACCATTCTTCTTTAAACACCTTGATTTTTGGTTACCTAAATTTAGTTTCTTCTTTTTGTACTTCTATTATTTCTTTAGGGAAATATAAAGAGCCCATAAATTCCTTTTTCATTTCTTGTATTCATGAGATTATTCCTAGTATTTCTATGTCATAATTTAAAATGTATTGATATAAATTACATCAGGACCCCATTCTTTATGACTCATTATTACTGTGGATGCAGTATATCATGGATTTAAACCATGTTTGACCAAACTTAACCACAACCAACAAAAGATAGCTACTGACTGGGTCATTAGACTACAAGAGGACAGAGAATTGGTCATCTTGTTACAGGGCAGGGAGAGGAGCACCCAGAACCCCCAAACCTGCCCTCTCTGAATGGGTTCTGCCATCCGCTGCATTAAGACAAACATACAAAACCTTT
>JAGFMF010011501.1:7078147-7231411 GCA_019455555.1 Galemys pyrenaicus
CTCTGCAGAAATCTTCTTATCCTCAGCTCCACCCACTTAGGGCGGAACCAGGATTTTGGGAACTTCCCCTTTTCCTGGGACCACCCTGTTACAATCTCACCAAGGAAATCCATCAAGTCTTTAGTCCCTCATAGACATCAAAGTGACAATGTCCATGGAGGTGGGGGAGGGGCAGGGACCAGGAAGGAGGAGGGAAGTGCTCACATTCTTAGTACTGGAACCTGCCTATGCATCCTGGTGAAGTCAATCAACTACCCAGTCTTCAAGCCACATGAAGTTTCCCTGTCCCCAGGAACAGGAGTGTCTGTGTAGATAGAGCAGGATGCTTTAATGCTGCCTGTTCACCCCACAAATGTCCTTGAGTCCCTACCATGGTGCTATGCCTGGGAGCACTGCAGGAGACAGAGAGCATCTCAAAAACCAGCTATGCCCCACCGCCTTCACCAATCGTGACTTAAAATTTGCCTCTTGTTCCTGAATCTCACAACAGTATAATACAAATATTCCACTGCTTTTTTCTTTTAACAACTTTTCTACTTTCATTCAAGTTCAAACTTTCTTCTATTTCAGATAAGCATACCGTCTACTGGGGAAATCTTTAATCTTTCAATTAATTTTTCCAGCTATAGAAAGATGAAGTTCAGAAAGAATGTCTTTCTCCTAATTGAACTGGAATGGAACATCGTTCTTAATACTTTTCGATAACTTGATTACACCTTATTTCTAAAACAGTAAGTCTGTTATGCACTTATTCCAGCTATGTCACAACAAATTGTGGAAACTGGTTAGAATTCCAGCTCTGTGATTTATGAACTCTTGTATCCATCTCCTGAGTCAGGATCTCAGCGAACTAGTTTCTTCAACCGTCAACCGTCAAATGGAAACAACACCTAACTTCAAGAGTTTTATGAGAACCAAACTGAATCCTGTTGATAAAGACTTGAACTATGCCAAGCTCATCAGGTACATGCTACCTGTAGGTCCTTTCACTTTCCTTGCCCAGGATCTCCTGGTTCATTCATTTGACAAATATGCATTGAAGCTTTAAGTGCACAAGTTCTTGGTTTGGGGTCCCAGGACACAGACAGAACAAGTAGGACAACGTATCTGGTGTTATGCTTCATCTATGTACTAGAAAGAGACAGATGGTAAGTGAATGACAGGCTAGCAAGCAGTGATATATGGTAGGATCAAAGTTAGTCAGGAAGATATGGTAGGAAATAAATGTGGGGTTGGTGGGGATGGGGTTTGAATCTACAATACTTTATGTTGAGCAGTTAGAGTTAGTTATGTTGAGTTAGTTATGTTGGGCCTCTCTGCAGAAGTAAAATTTGAGCTGAGACTTAAATGACAAGAAAGAGTTAAGTGAACCGAACATCTAAAAGAACTCACCCCCCAAAAGGCATATTTAGTGAGAATAGGACTTGGAGGACATTATACAAGGAGTAGAATAAACCAATATTTCCTTAATTTAAGAAAAAAAGAAAAATCATTTAGGGAGGAAAAATAGAGAGAGTAGTGGAAAAATCCTAGCCACTGTAAACCATTTTGGTCCAAATAAACAGTTGGTATTTTCTTCTTCGTGCCATGAGAGACTGTGGGGATGTAAAGCAAAGATGGGCAAGGAAGACAAAACCTGACTGACATGACTCTAAACACCATCAGGAAGGAGACATTTGGTTAACAAGAGTATATGGAGAAAGACCATTTAGTAGGCTCTCATGGCCATCTGCGTAAGAGAGGCTTGTGTCTGGACCAGGGCGCAGACCGAAGAGATGGGTGGTGAGAGGGGAATGTGCTGGAGATGTCTTAGACTGAGAGTTAACAGGATTCCAGGTTTAATTCAAGATGAGGGAAAGCAAAGGATTGTCTAGGATTTACCTTGAGCCATGGAAGTACCATTTACTGAGACAGAGAAAATAGGAAGGAGCATGCTTAATGGGAGAAAATTCATGATTTCAGTTCTGGACACTAAAAGTTTGAGGCACCTATTAAACATCCAAATGAATATGACAAGAAGGCAATATATCATTGGCTAATCAGTATGGATTCCAAGGGAGGGGACAGGCTGAAGTAATAGGGATATAAACTTGAGAGACATGAGCTTAAACAAGGGTACTTAACACCATAGGCTTGGCTGAGGTTCCTCAAGAGGATGGAGATGGAGAAAAGGTGTTCCAGCACAGATCCTGGGACAATTCAACACTTAGTGGGGATTCTGCTTAGTGGGGATTCAGCTGAGGATTCTGAGGGAGAAGGGCCAGTATAGAAAAACTACAAGAGTATGGAATTGCAAAAGCTAAGCATGTTAAGCAATAAAGATATGAGTCATGATGATTATAGCTCTGGGCTTGCTTCACAGATACCTTGTTATCAGCAAACCAGCAGTCACCAGTATGTCAACCCCAAGAGTGACTTCAGTATTTACTTCTCAAATGTATCAATGTTCTGGGTCCAAGTATGTCAATAAAGCAAGTTATATTTTAATCCCAACCTCCATAGCTCAGCATGTGATCTGATTTGCAGATTGGGTCTTTACAGTAGTAATTGAGTCAATGAGGCCCTTAAAATGGACCCTGATCCAATATGACTGGGTCCTTATAAAAAGAGGCGCTGAGACATGCACAAGGGAGAGAACCCACATAAAAACGAATGCAGGGTCAGGGGGGATGGAGCAGAAACTAAGGAAGCCAGGCTGCCAGCAAACTCCGAGGAGCTAGGAGAGACAAGTGACTTAGATCCTCCTTTGGAGCCTCAACATCCGCAAAAGGAGTCAAGTATCTTGACTCAAGACTCTTAGTGCCCAGAACTTTGAGACAACAGATTTCTGTGAAATCATCCAGTTTGTGGTACAATAAGTCCTCATTTACCATTGTCAGTGTGTTCTTGGAAACTGCGAGTGGACGTGAAACTACCAAATGAAAGCAGGTCCTTGAAAAAACTGTCATTTCCCTCAAAGTGTCCTGGGATTGGTTTTCCCATCAACAGTATAACAGAATGATGCTATCTGGGGGCCCTCTGTGCTTCCGCTGGACAATACCAGCAGACCGAAATGCTCAGTGCCGGAGGGCAGTTGAGGACTCCATCTCTCTCATAGCTGGTGTCTCCTTTCCCCATTGGCAAAAGACAAACTAGATCTCTGGATGGTGCCAGCCACTGCAGGGCACCACCTGGGCTTTGTTCTCAGTGCTGGAAAATGGACTTTGGCCACCAGCACTTGTGGGAACACCTGGAATAAAATCCCACAAGTGGGGGCTGCCAGGTAGCAAGTGGCCAAGCGAAGGAGAGAAAGCTGCAATTTTCAGGCAACCACATGAGACAAGATGACAGAAGGAAGTCAAACCCAAGCCAGTTTATTTAGTGCCAAGCAGAGCATTCCAGAGGGAAGTGTCACCGTGAGACACTCACCCCCCAGAAGCGACTGCAGGAGAGGAAGCTGCCACTCTTTGACCATTTGCCCAATCAGAGAGCTTGTCTAGAAAGCCTCCTCTTTCACTCCACTTCTGTTCCCATGAGGCACATACTTTATTTCACTTTTTTCCTAAATGCTTAAAATTCAAAAGAAAATAATTTATTTTTAATATCAAGAATTTGGAAGATAGCCTGAAGTTGTCAGAGCTAAAGCTGCTTTTGATCCTAGAGAGCAGATATCCACAAGTGAGTTCCATTTAGCTGGTGCCCGTGACTGCTGCTGGGACCAGGTGAAGTTGTTAGAGACATTCAGTGCAGACCAAGAACTCTGGGAACAAAGACAGATCACACTTAGGTCGTGTGCCAGGCCCCCTGAGTGATGCTTTACGTTTGTCAACTCATCTGTTCCTCACTATGTCCCTACGAGGCAGATACTGTAACCCCTGCCAAGGTTACAATGCCAGTAAGCAGCAGGCCAGGATTTGAACCAAGATGGGCTGGCTCCAAAGAAAGTTCCTTTAAGTCCTCACCTGTGCTACCCCATGGGAACCTGAAGGTACAAAAGCAGACTAGAGATTTTCCTCCTCCTTCCTCCACCCTTCTCCCTACCCTCCTTCTCCTCCTCTCTCGTTCCCTCCAAGCATCCCTTTCTACCCTTTTTCCTCTACCTTTCTCCTCAGCATTTCTGTTCCCTCTTTTGTGTGTCTACTCTGTCCCCCGCCCCTTCCTAATACCTTCTACTTCATCCAAATTTCTGTTTCTTACCCCTTCAGCCAGGACGTAGCCCATTCGTCTTTCCCAATCCACCTTGCTCCACTGTCTCACTGGAATTTCTGAGTTCAGAATCTCAGTGGAGGATCAGTCCATTAGGTGACCCGGTCTCCCCAATGCTGAGGCTACAGAGTGAGTCATAGGAAATAAATGTGGCGCCCCAGCAGGAGCAGGTCCAGGGCAGCCACTGAGAAAGACGCCCAGTATCACTTTTGTTTTTGTTGGGAAAACGATCTACTGACCAATTTTGTCACCGATAAGCCTGTCAGTCAAAACCCTGCGCCTCCACAGTCCGCGCCGAGCGCACCTGCCCCGGTGGAGCAGCGTCACGCACGCCGCGTGTCTCCGAGCGATGGCAAGAGCTGATTGCGAGTGAATAAATGAGAATCTTGTCTGGCGCCTCCAAGAGAAGACAAATAGGCTGGAGCTGCAAGGCATATCTGATCAAAGGGGAACCCAGGCCTGGGAGGAGGCCAGAGACAGAGAACCATGTCACTCTGCGCGGAAGCTCAGCAGAGACCTGCCCCTTCAGGGCCAGTCTTCTTTGGTGCTGCCGGGGAGTGGAAACCAGAAAAAAGGAGCTGCCCAAGTGCAGCGAGACAAAAGGAGCTCAGCCTGGGCCAGGGGCAGCTCATATCAGAACTGGGAAAAGAATCCCGGTTTGTCTGTGGAAAGCAAGTGACGCTGCGCTCCGCTCCGAGGAGGCTGCATCCGCGGAGCACGTGGAGTCGGCCGTCCGGCTCCTGCCTCGCTGAACAATGAACTGGGCTCTGTGATGTTTATCTGCACGTGCTCACCTGAATGTATAAGGGGCTAAAAGCGAGTCTGCTAGCAATTTCTTTTTTTTTAAAGCAGATTCTATTCCCCAAAATGTACATAAATGATACATTACTAGGTTCGCATATAATCTCTTAGCAGAGTCCCAGAGGTCCTATATGGTGCTAGACAGATGTGAGTGTCTTGGTTTATCCCAGCCTTCCACCCCCTGCAAAATCACTCAGCCTTCCTTTGAGAATTTTTGCTCTTATTTGAGACACTGGGTTGACTGAAAACAGGTTTTTCAGATACTTTAAGAACAAAACCTTTGTTCACATTAAACATAGAATCACAGCAGGCACATAGACATTTAAACAAAGGAAACCCCAAGTCTCATATCCTGGTCACTAATCCATTTTTCAGTACTGCTAGAAGCACCAAGCCCAACTATTCTTCCACAGCATCAGAATTTGTGGAACTAGGATCATGTGTTGGGGATGAGGCTTGTCAATGTATTTTTTAGAAAACCCTCATGATTTATGCCATTGTAGTAAAGGGTTCCCTTCTCCTATGCAGGAAATCCAGAATGAAAGTGGGTTGTTGCCATGGCAACAAAGTACAAGGCAGAGAACTCCAGAGAAGGGGGAGGTCTCTATGCCTAAGGACACAGCCACAAGAAGGCCCAAGGCCCTGGAGTGGTGGCAGCAGAGAAGCAACTCATCAAGACTTCACACTGCCAGATGGCCTGCTATTGACATAGGGTTCCCCCCAACTGCTAATTATTTGCATAATTCTGGATCATTCATTCAAAGGAAAAGAAAGGATTCACTTAAGTAGGCACTTAGAAGAAAGGAATCGCTTAAGTACGCACTTAAGAAAAACTACTTACTAGGTAGTTTTTTCTCTTTGTACACCTCTGTGTGAGAAACTTTCTCCCAACATCTAGCACAGTGCCTTACACAGAGAAGCTACTTAAAATGTGTGTACTCAGTTACCGCTGCCTTGTGAGAACCACGGTAACCAATTGTCCCACTCACACTCAGAAAATAAAAATTAAAAGAAGTGTGTACTTAGCTGTTTGTTGGATCTCTTGATCTGGGTATAGCTCAAGAGACAAGATGAAAAAGACAGGTTCCCTCTCGCTGAAGAGCTCACTGTTCAGTGGGCAGGCAGGCGGCTAGCAAGACCCAGGCAATGTAACACATCAGTTTAAAGCTACAACCTTGCCTGGGTATCAGGGGGGTTTCAGAAGACAGGCAGACCCCAGAGGAAAATGCAAAGAAAGGGAGAAAGGGAGTCGGGTGTATGCTACATTATCTGAGTCCTAAGGATGAGTAAGGAGCTGTGGGTGCTCCTTCCTTGTTTGTTTTTGTTCACTTGCTTTGAGATGGTCCCTGTCGAGAGAGTAGCAAGAGCAAAGGCCCAGAGGTAAACAGCAGCATTGTCCGTATTAGGAGAACATACGCAGTTTGCTCTGGCCTGACAAGAGTCTGGAAGGCAAGGAATGGTGGGAGCTAAAGCTGGAGACCAGGTAGCAAAAGCACTTAACAGATCATGGCGGGCACTCCCCTGCGAGAATCTGGACTGGATCTTCTGGGCAAAAGAATCCCTGATACAACAAAGCCTGCTTTCTGGAAGTCTTCATTGCAGCAGATACTTTTGGAATCAGAAAGATGCGTTTCAAGGCTACTTCAGGCACCCAGGAAGGAGAGCCTGACCCAGAGAGGGGTGTTAGGGATACACAGGGTGAGGCCGGGGGTTAACAACACTTACTGAGTAAACTCACACTGCTCCTTCTCATGACTTACCTCCCCAGTCTCTAACAGCCGAAAGACCATCTCCATACCAATTGTAACCCTAAGGAAAACTTGGTCAAGGAAGGGTAGAGATTGGCAGTAACTGAAGCTCCCTCAACAGCACATAGCTTTGGCACTCTTCGACCCACTTAAAATGATCACAGTCACTCTAAACCGGATCGGCTAGGTTGATGGACAGGCAAAAACATTTCTTTCTTGGATTTATTCCAGTGCACTGTTTCCCATCATTATTGGTCATGGGTCAGAAAAAGAAAGGAGATTTTTAGAAAGATTCTGAACAATATATCAATGCCAACTCAGAGTGGCAGGCAAAACAAAACTGATAGGGTTTCGTATGGCGATAGCATCATTCCTCCACAGCACTCCTAGTTTCACAGTGAATATTAATTTTGAGCGCATTCCTATAAAGGAGACAAGTGGCAAAGGAGGTTGGCTTCATTTCAGTGCGAAAAACAAAAGATACAAATGCCTGGAGGGATGAACCGACTCTCAGGCAAGGATGGCTGGGGCCAGTCTGATGGCAGAGCCTGGGCCTCTCGGTTTCTTCTCCTGGTTTTGTCATCTAAATCCATCCTTCTGAGGTTGTTGTATTTATCGTAGCCTGTCCAGAGCTCATCTGAGAAGAGGAAGCAAAGGCCTGGGTAATTTTCCAGATCATTCTCTAAAAGAAAAAAAGGCAACCTCTCTTTCCTCCAAATTGTTTATAATTGATGCAATACAGGAAGCCTCACTGCTTTTTAATGAGTTCCCGATCTCAAATTCTGCCATTTAATTTTTTTTTAATCTTCATGTGCCTGAAATATCTCAGTAATTCAAGTGGAAAGGGAGGCTTTTCCTACATTAGGAAAATGACCTCGATTTACTTCTTGGCGTAGCAAAGGGAGAAGTGGACACGGCGTGGTATCTGGGCTGGAGGACCCAAGTCCTTCTCTATGGCCTGGGTACGTGGGTCCTCTCCGGGGCTGGCGGGTGGGGGGGGTGGGGGGGAGATAGTAAGCCCCGGGTTGGAACTGGGCTCTATGATCCTTCCTGCTTCCCATGGTAAATGTATAGGTGNGGGGGGGGGGGGGGGGGGCGCGCGGGGGGGGGGGGGGGGGGGGGGGGGGGGGGGGAGATAGTAAGCCCCGGGTTGGAACTGGGCTCTATGATCCTTCCTGCTTCCCATGGTAAATGTATAGGTGTTCATCATTTATTCACCCTACATCTACAGATGTAAACAATGCCTGCTTTGTTCCAGCTAAAGATAGCTGAAACCCTAGAACTTACACTAACAATCCAGTTCTTACTAAAAGGTCAGCTGTAGACCCCATTTACATGTTTATGTATTTATGGGCAAATAAAGCTAGCCATGATGCAGCAAGGAGATGATGGAGTTCCCTGCCTTTTGCCAAGGCGCATGTCCCAGCTCTTTGTCTGACTCTAGTCCTGCTGTCTGCCACATGGCTTTCGTACTCTCGCTCAGCTACTCTCCGCTCACTCCTTTCTTCTGGTATCTGTCAGGGGACAGTCACGTGTCCTGGGATCTTTCGGCTCCATGAAATCTGCAGACGACAGTGTGGTCCACGGGCAGCTATTCAGGCAAAAAGAAAGAGCTTTATCCTAAAGCCATTTTGGAAGCAGGCTAGAAGTCTATGAGAGGACCCCAACAGTTTGCCTTTTTCCTGGGGTTCACAGACAAAAGCCTCAGATCCTGACAATGAATAGAGGCAGCCCCTTTGGGCTGGCAAGTGGGCTGTGCTGTGGCTCCCCACAGTCAGCAGATCCAGGAACAAAAGAGGCTGCCAGGCCATCCTGGTACCCAGCCCGAGCAGCACCAGCGTCTTGGGCAGCAGCCTCTGCCACCCCAGCCTGGCTCCCTGCACACTCAGCCTGCAGGCTGCTCTCTTTGGCACACACCCATCTCCCAAAAGGATCTCCTTTTCCTGAAATGGGATCACTGCGGTTTTTCACACCCTAAACAATTAGACACGAGTCCCCCAAATGTAAGAGCAATCAGCAGATTCTATCCAAATCATGGGCTCTAAGTGGTGAAGGCAGAAGAAAGGAGGGAGGAGAGAGAGGCGGGGGGAGGAAGGCAGAGGCTCCATCCTGAGTCTTTGTTTCTCTCGCATCTGGCTGGGAGCCAGAGGGGAAGATCGAAGAGACCTATCCTTTGTCCACTGATCTGACAGTCATTCCGTGCTCCCACTCGACAAATCAAAGTGGAATGCACTCACACGTTCATGTCCATCACTAAAACGGTTACTGAGAAGCCTAAGTCTTCCCGCGCCTGGTGAAAGCAGGATTCCTATACAGCATTTCTGTTTTCAAGGTCATGATAAAATTAAGAGTTCCACTTTCTCTGCTAGCGTCTGTCATTGTTAGCACTCTCATCCTCCTCCAAGGAGACCAGAAACATGTGCTCTGTGACTTTAAGGGAAGAGAGAATCCTTCCTAGGCTCTTCCTATCAAGTCTGGTTAGGTTTTAGCATGTAAAGTTCCAGGCCATAAATAATTCAAAAGGCATGAAGAAGATTTTCTTCATTCTCCATCTATGCCTGCACACAACACCACCCCCATTCCTTCCTGGCTTATAACAGATGCTAATTTAATCAACTGGCAGTAAATTGTACTGGTTGCTGACTCATGCCAGACAGGGCCCCAGTGGACTTAACAGAGCTTTGCCATGTCATTTGCAAATGAACAGTAAAGTGTATCCTGAGCTGTCCACCTCTCCCCTTTTGTACTCCTTTGTTTTCTCCTTTTCCTGTCCCCCGCCCCCAAAAAGGACTTTGACAAATGCAGCCTTGATGCATCCGCCAGCCAGCAGTTTCCATCTCAGCCATGCTGCCTGTGTCAGTGCCAGGTGCGAGGGCTTCGCCCTCCGACCTTCCCAGTGGTGCAGGACTTCCCCACTGCTCCCGGAGGCTGCTCTGGAGAAAGCGCACCCAGCGAGGGGAAGGGAGCGGGCACAGCTGGCCCTTGTTATCCGGACTGTGAAAGCCCGTGTGGCAGGGACACTCTTGGATGAAAGGCGATTAAAAGGATGGAGCAGCACCTCCCACCAGTAGATTCTTTACACGGCAAGAGTGGGGGCTCTTGGACCCCTGGGAACAGCTGTGAATTAGGATTGTGGGGGGGGGGGTGGGGGACACTAGACAAGGCAAAAGCAACAGGTTAGAGGGCTCAGGTAGAGAAGACAGGGCAGGGAGAAACTGATCCCAAATGAAGGGCCCAAGACATGAAAAAATATTTATGAGAAGCCTGGGCTCGATTTCCTTTCCCTTCCACTCTTTTAGTTCAGTTATAAATATTTATCTTATGAAGAAGCATTTTGCAGCCCCACCCAGGAGGATTCCTTTAAAACCCTCCCCATCACGAGCATCCAAACACTTGCTGAGCACTAATGTATAGGGAGGAAATGGAAGGTCGCTTACCCACTTGTCTCCAAAAGCCTGTAAAGCACTTAGAATGTTCCAAGCACCATCATGCCCATTATTTGGTTTGCTTTCTCCTCTCGAGTGCCTACCATACTCACAGCTAGTAGCATTAGGCCCCTGCCACAGGCTGGGCTCAGTGCAAGGGCCCATAGGTGGTGCAGTCACCGCTGATCTCTTCCCCCCCAGACCCCTGCTCCTAGGCGTTTGCACACAGTAGGTCTCACGGAACAGATGTTAGGCTTATCGTTAAATAAGCAAACCGAATAGCAACAAAGCATCAGAACTTCTGGAAGTTCCCGCCTGACCTGACCACAGTCCTATCTGGCCACTGGAGCTGTCCCTCTGGTCTGGAGTTTTCAGAGTCGTTTTATGTCTCCTGTTACCCAGTTCTTCATTGGATTATAAAATCCTCCTGGCCGAGTACCCTGTGCGGGAAGCTCAGGACGGGGACTTCCAGAAACAGGTTTAAATGCCCTGGTTGAGTCCAAGCTCATCTTTGCAAGTGATAAACCCACACGGCCACCCTTATTTTCAAACCCCACCCATTTGGGTGGATTTCTCCTGGGGTCATTCTTCAGAATGACAGTTCTGTCTGTACCTCTGAGTTGTTTGAGGGTCTATGTATTTACAGCAAAGAGATTGACTACATTGCTTTGAGCCCCTCTTTGAGAGTTTTTCTAAAAGATTTTCTGCTGACAAACAGAACATATACAATGACAAAACGTGTTTGCCTCAGAACTTCAAGAATGCACAACCAACTTCCTGCAGGAAGCCCAGAAAGGGGAACAAACAAAAGTCCTTCTTCTCAGGCCCCTTAGTCTCCACACAATATTCTGCCTTTTCTTCGAATTCATGATCTACAACTTTGGGGTCACTGCGGCCTACAAAAGAATCAGCCCAGGTTTGGGGAGGCTTTGGCACCCACACAGAAGCATTCTGGAGACAGTGCTTCACTGCCAAGAATGGAAGACGGGGTTCACTTTATCCTTATTTAACCAGAGACTCAGTAGGGAATGCATCCTGGCCATAAACTCTGGAATGGTCCTAAATAAGTGTGAGTCCTGGTATGGCTTTCTGGCAAAACGTTTGCACAGTAACTCAAACGAGGCAGCAGACATGAGTCAGGAGGGAGGAATACGCTGAAGTAGGGAGGTGCGGGGAGCTTGGGCTTCTCAGGCCTCCAATATGCTACTTTACCCCAGTCTCCAGGGACAGATGCAAGCCCTCCCCCTCTCCCGCACCACCTGCCAGAGCCATTTGCGAAGCAGCTTGTAAGAGCAGCTAAGAGAGCGAGCCACTGGTCTGGGCTCCAGGCAGGAGGCCGACACGACCTTGCGTGTTGAGAGGGGCAATAAAAAAACATTAAATTTTTTATCTATTTTGAACATGCACCATGTGGGTCAGGCCTATATACGAGCCGAGAACTTAAAGTGCAGGGATAACGCAGGCTCTGCAAGGTTAGGTCCGGTGGACGGATGAAAAGTGTCGTAATTGAATTCCAGGCATCATGGCTGTGCGTCCAGCGATCAGCGGACCACTAGATGCAGCCCCACCCCCCGAAGACTCGGCGCTGCACTGGGCCAGGGGTTATTAAGCTGATGTGGTGTCCTGCATCATCTTTATTGGGGAAGACAAAAGGGAGGGCTTCTCCCAGCTGCTCTGTGCCACCCTCCAAGGGTCTGAAATAAAAGTGTGTACTGAATGAATGAGTGAGTGGATTCCTTCTTCAACTCATTCATAAAAAGAAACTCAGATCTGCCAAGAAGTTGTGCTTTCCCCATTTTAAGTCTGTCTCCCTCTGCTCCTTCTTAACAATTATGTTCGTTCACTGGGACTGCCATAACACATTACTGCAGGCGGCCTGATTTATTTTCTCACGATTCTGGAGGCTGGAAGTCCGAGATCAGGTGTCAACAGGTTGGTTTCCTCAAGGCCCCTGTGCTTGTAGAGAGCTGGATTCTCACCCCGCCTTCCTGAATAGTCTGTGTCCTAACCTGATCTTCTTTGGAGGACACTATCACAGTGGATTAGGGCTCAGTGTGATCTCATCTTATCTTAATTACCCTTTTAAAGGCCCGAGTTCCAATGCAGCAACATGGAGGTAGGTCCTAGCAGTTAGGATTCAGCATATGAATTTGAGGCCCATCACAATTTCGATTGTTTTGTGTCTCAGGACCAAACGCATCAGTCCCTGGCATTCAACTTTTTCGTAAACACCAGTTCTGCCACGAACACAGGAAAACTCAGGATCTGCTCACCTCCCCTCTCCCGGGGCCCCACACCAGGCCCTCCACCCACCTACTAAGGAGAGACCAAACACCTCCACAGCTATTCAGGTGGTGGTATCAGAAAGGGAGGTTGGGAGCGTGGGGGGCAAAGTATCAAGTTTTCAGTCCATTGCTACACTGGAGAAGGAGGGAGGCAGCAAGAACAATTCTCCCAGATCTACCCCCTCCCTGCTTTTTAGATCCAGCCCCGCCAGATGCGCCTCCTCCCAAGGAGGCTGCGCCTGGCCTCTCTTTAGCATCAGGTCGCCAAACCCGAGCATCTGTCTGGCCACAGAATGAAGTTCCATTTGTTTTGAGCATAGACTGGGATTTGGCGTTTGACCCAGCCAGGTGACAGGAGAACCCTAAGAGGCAGGAGTATACCTGGCTGTCCACTCCATGCTGCTGCATTTGGAAGATGAGGATGATCGCCACAGTGAAGGGAGCTCAGAGGAGGTGATGTTTGAGCCTGGATTAGGGGCTTGGACTCGGACTGAAAAGCAGAGTGGGTTCACCGAAGGCTTTTGAGCAGGAAAGTGATATCATGACAAAACTGGGGTCAGAGGCAAGGACCCTGAGCTGGCGTAGAAAGCAAGCCTGGGACCCCAACATGCAGACGCTGGCGGTAGCTCAGGCACCAGACAGCGTGTCCCTGAGCTGAGCATCAGCGGCAGAGAGAAGAGAAAGAGATAAATGCTACAAGCTCTGTGCGGGGAAATCAGCAAAACTTAGAGTCTTACTGGTGGCAAGGGACAAAGACAGGTCCCGGTGCTGGGATCTCCAACCAGCTCCAGGAGGAGACCGCTGTCCAGAGGGGTGGTCCCATGCCCAGCTGGACAGCTCTCCCTGCTCCCTCCCCTTTTCCACCCCATTGACACACACCAGACGCTCCACTGGGAGCCCCAGGTCATCGCAGGAATGCAGCCCTGCCCTCTGACAGGCAGGAGGAATGTTCAAGGCACAGGGATTAATTCCATAAGGCCAGTTGTCAAACAAAAAGTCCCAGAGCTCCTCTGGCTTTTATCACACCTTCAGCTTCAACCCCAAAACAGACCTCCATCTTGATTATACTGAAACGGACATAATCTATGAACTTGACACATTCAGACTCCAGAGCACATACCTCTGTCCCCTTTTAGGTTTTTTTAGTGATGTTTTGCTGGCCCTGTAAGAATCCAGTGTCTCTCTACCCCCTTTCCAGCTGTCCTTTTTTCCACAGGAATCTCACATGTGATCCTGGGGGAGGGTGGAGAGAAGGCCTTCAAGCACCCCATCCACCTGTTCTTGTTGACATATTTAAGTTCCAGATCCAAATAGCCTCTGAAACCAGACACCTTTGAGCTTGCCATTTATGTGAAATAATTTTGTCTGGCTGTCTTCTACTCCTTGCACTTAAATAGCACAGATGTAAGTCGCTTATTTCACTGTGTTCTTGTGGAAAGGGCTCTGAGAAGGAAAGCAAAGCACTGCCACGCTACCTCTCACTCTTACATGAACTGGCTGTGTGGCCTTTAGCTTCATCTCCTTGGGCCTCAGTTTCTTCATCCATAACAGGAGGATGTACGAACCCATCGCTCACAATCCCTCTGGCCCTCATGTTCTGGCTCTATGGCCTCCACTGTGTGGATGAACTTCCAGTGACCTTGGCTATTCATTCCTGGCCAACCTCCCAGTCACTCCCACCACTCCCAGCCTGCCCTACCCTGTGGTCCAAGAACACCAGACTGATTTCTTCTTCCATGGGGTGAAAAGTTGCATGTGGTTCCAGAGTTGTTGAAGACACGAACTGACAGAGACATGAGCAGAAATAGACTTCTTATTTCGTGGGAGCAGGCAGGGTATTGAGAAGGAAGGCATGGAAAGCAGTGTTTGGAGGTCACTTTCAGGCCAATTTAACTGAGATGAATGTGATACAGTCAAGAGGAGGGCAACTGGCCTAGAGGTTCCACGCTAGAGCCAAGGTCCTCAAATTTAACTTAGCTTTAAAAATAGCCAGGTGGTTCTGAAGTGAGCAGGATAAACCCAGAGCCAAAACAGGAAGAGACACCCCATCTGGGGATATTCTGACCAAAGTGGTGACTGAGAGGTAAGTTCTGAAACTATAGACTGATGATAGGCCTGGAGAAGTGAGAAGGAAGACGAGACCTAAGGCCTTGAACTTAACAGACAACCTGGTTTTATGGACCAAAGAAAGGAAAAAGAAAGATGAGTGGAAGGTAAAGGGGAAACAGAGATGGGAATGGACTTCCCTCGAGTGCAGGGTTCTTCGCGTGTGTCACTGTGTGGAAAACCTAGAGAGGAAGTGCTAAGGGGGTCAGGGAGGAGGAGCACAGGGGGGAGAGGCATCTGTGGCCTCTGTAATGGAGAGGCAGGGAACGGGCAATGAGGCTGGTGAAGCCAAGTGAGGGCCAGTCTGCAGTGCCCAGAATTGGGTGCATCCCCTGACTGATGGGCCCTCGTGTTAGGTCAGAGACAATAGCAGATGTTTGGTTGTCCCGCATCACACCCCTTCACATAACTTCAGGCTCACAACGACATCGCCCACCTGGAGCTTGCTCCGGCAGCCCTTTCTGCTTTTCTGTCTCAGGACCTGCTATGGAAGGTGCTGGCAATTTCCACAGGGCTAACTGAGACAGACAGAGGAGGTAATGCTCTTTCCCACCAACTTCAACCACTGGAAGGCAAGAGCCAATAACGCCAACAACGCCACGTCCCTGTCCCTTTTCTGTGTCCTCACAGCAGAGACCTCACGTGTACCTTCGCCCCCCGCCCCCAATCTCTCCACTCCTTCACTCCTCCTTCCAGGGACTGGATCCCAACTGATTATCTGCTCTAAGACTCTGCTTTCAGGAGGACCAGACCAAAGTGGAGAGGAGCGTACCTTGGCGGCGGCGGTCAAAAATCACTGGCAGAAGCACGAGTGCACATTTCCCTTAAAGCCCAAAACACCAAATAAAATAAACAGAGGTCTGCTCATCTCTGTAACGACCAAAGGCCAAGCGAGACCCTGTGGGACAGAAAGAGACACTGCACTGGACGTGATCACTGGCCTGGGGTCGTAAATCCCCCCTTGAGAGGTGAAGAAGCGGTGCCAGTTCTCAGGACTCTATAAGGAAAACACAGCAGACAGGGGCCTCTGCTTTGTTGAGGGCTTCCCCAGTCAGGGTTGCAGCCTGGAAGCCTGCAGCGGTGTGCGCCTGAGCCTGAGTGGTGTTTTGGTTCAGTGCTGGACACCTCTGCGCCATGTTTTAAAAGCCAAGGTAGGTTAGCAGACGTGGCGTTTAATCAGCGTAGAAGTTCAGCACGAAGTCCCTGCCACCGCGGATGCTACAGGCTGGCACCAGAGACACTGCAGCAGCAGTGCCAGCCCCAGTGCCCTGGAGAGAAACTCTTTTGTCTCTCTCGGTGGGAGAGCCCACTTTGCGCTGGGCCCGCTCTGCTGCCCTGCTCCTCAGGGCTGTCTGCAGCTCATTGGGCTTCCTGTTGTTTGGACTATTGCCCACCAGACTGGCAGTAGCCTGCCCTCTTTCACACAGCGCTCCTTCCATCCTGGCAGGAGGATGGTCTGGGGGAGGTCGAGAGCTCTCCCCGTTTTCCATTCCCAGCTTGATCTCTGACCCATTGCATAACCCCCACCCCGCCAGAGCAGAGCAAGGGCTGGTCACAGACACCACCGAAGTGCGGAGAAGATCACAACAGATTTCAGGAGCCGGAGAAGGCGAACAGGAGCAAAGGCCTGAGAGCTCTGTTCCCGGAGTCCGTAGGCACCACCCAAGCAGGGGGGCCCCACTTCAGCTGTGGCCGGCAGTGCCCAGACTCTCCCCCTCCACAGGGCCTTGTCTAGTCTCTCGTCATCTTCACCTGAGAGGACTGGTTTCCAGGCTCCAGCACTCAGCGCTACTGGAAATACCCTGCTCTCCCCTTCAAGCCAACCAAGCAACCATCTGTGGACATAGGACCCGCTGCCTGGGTTGCATTTTTTTACTTTTTCAAGTTTGTTGAAAATTAATTGCACTATTTACAATAGCTAAGATATGGAAACAACCTAAATGCCCCCAAAACGATGAATATACAGCTACTCAGCAATCAAAAAACAAACAAACAAACAAAAGAACCTTCAAGTCCTTTGCAGCAACATGGGTGGAGCTGGAAGGGATTCTGCTAAGCAAAATAAGTCAGAAGGAAAAAGATGACTATTAAGTGGTTTAATTTATGGAATATAGGGAAGCTGAATAAAGGGACAGGAAAAAGAAAACGTGCAAGCTGCCATGTATCTGAGACATACGGGGTGGGGGAGATTGGGGGGGAAGAGGACAGAAGAAGGGAGGGAGGAGCACAAGGGATATGGTGATGGCTCATGGGTGCTATGGTGACGGGAGAATTATGGGGACTAGACATGAGGGAAGAAATCAAATATTGCCCCAAAATGAACAATAATGTAAGAAAATAATAAATTTTAAAACTAAAGTTGAAGCTGTTTTAAAGAAATGAATTGCCTTTAAAAAGCCAGTTTAACTCTTCATTGAGTGAAATTACTCTTTTCAGAGGAGACCTGGACCTTACCTTTACATACACACAGGATTATCAAAAGAAAATCGAGTGGGTGCTGTTGTTTCAGCATTCATCAGCACTCACACATCAGCACTCACACATCAGCCCTCACCTCAGCGTGAGGCGTTGCCTCTCTCCCGCAGTAACACACACAGCCATCTAAAGGCTGTCAAAACTCAATATTCGAAGGGCATAAAGTGAAGCCTGTGGCCCAAGAAGAGCACTTGCCCCCCCGCCAGGCTCATACAAAGCTGGGGGGCTGAGAGCCACTTTCGAGGCAGAACAGTTCTGAGGCCAGATATCTGCCCACAAACTCCCCCTTCTCTCTTCTCCTCCCATCCAGTGCAGCACTTTTTACATCTCGGTTTGGATAGAAATTAAATACAGACTTGTATGTTTTATGGGTGGCAAAAGGGCTTTTCAAGGGTAATATTGAGTTTATATGACATTCACGTTAGGTGTTGATTATAGAAACTAAAAATAGCACTCCTAAGATGTGACTCTTCTGTTTGGATAGGTTTCTTCAACATGCCTTCTGCCAATGGACTAGAATTTCTAAATGGCTGCAAAATTCTAAACAGTCTTTTTATTCTCTTCGCTCTCACTACCCTTGGCAAGAGAACTCAGTCCTTCGGGTTTGAAATGTCGTGTCGAAAGCCACTTGTGACCCCTACAATAGCACTTACAGTTTCTTCCTGGTGTGGGAGAGAGAGGGAGAGAGGGGGGGCCAGGGAAGGCAGGGGAGAGAGGGAGAGAGATAGAGAGAGAAAGGGGGTGGGGAGGAGGGCTTTCTTCCTAGCAGCCCAGGTGGCTCAGGCTGCAGCCCTGTGTGGTCCACTTCACCTTGGCATTGGAAAGCAGCGAGCTCCTCAGGCTTCTCACAGTGCCCTGAATTGCCCAGCTTTATTTTGATCCCTATTTCATCTGTTGCTGCTTGTACCACTGTTCAGGTTCATGGTAAATGGTCTGTTTCTGTCAATGACTTTTTCATCTATGTCAGAGAAAGGCCCATTAGACAAATCCAATGGGACAAGTTCAGAGAGTTTGTCAGTTCCCGTCACTCTCAGGTCTGGCTGTGCAGTGGAGCGCAAACGTGAAACAGACTTGTCAAGATGGGCAGCCTCTTCTGGAAGAAGTTTATCTCAATGGAGAGAAGCACGTGAAGGGTGAAAAACATCCAAATACCAGTGCTTCTACCTTGGAACAGCACAGTGAGCTAAAAAGAATCGTCTATGAATAAATGAACGTAAGTCAGAATCTCAATCCCCCATGCACAGGATGATGCGGGCACAAAGGCACATGTCCAAGAGTATCTGGGATGCTTGATGCAGCCTGATGCAGATGGGAAAGCTATCATTTCTTATGCATAATTTCTTAAACTTATCAGTAGTCAGTCACTGGAGATAAGAGAAATGGAAGGCAATGTTTTTTATCTTCTTTCATTGAGAAAGCTAACTCTGGTAACCCTACACCTGACCCAGAGTCCTCTCATCTGCCCATTGCCCCCCATCTGACAGGCAGGTTTTATCCAGGTAATAAGGACAAAGAAGGAAAAAAGGCCACTTTGAAGAGACATCAAGTGAACAAAGCTAAGTGACCATTGTCTTGCTTTTTAGGGGGTCAGGGTTGAGACTGCTGTGAGGCACATTACAAAAGAGGTTAAGTTTCCTTCAGACCCCCTGGGATACCACCCTCTGCCTCTCAGGACTTCTCTCTGCTGCTAAGATTAGCTGAACAACCATGACCAGACTCCTCCCATTCACAAGCCTCCATGTCCTCATTTACAAAACAGTAATCTTTGGTATTAGAAAGAAAATAAAACAGGTTATATGATGTGAATGACTTCTGCAGATAGATGGCTAGTAAGACTTCCCTGAAGTTCTTACACAGAAATCTGAATAAGAACATAGCAGCCAACTGTGTATGTGTGTATGTGTATGTGGTTGTGCAATTACAGATAAGATGGAAGAGATTCAGGCCAGATGAAACAGCACATACAGAATGTTTAATGGGGACAGGATTACATACTGACCTATTTTTTAACAAAAACAAACAAAACCAGATTTTTTTTTTTTTTTTTTTTTTTTGCAAAGTGAAAACTTGACAATTGGGGCAAAACTAGACTAATCTATAAATCACATTCCCTGAATGTCAGTGGTAAGCAGAAATGCATGCTAAATGAGGATGCAAATATAAAGACTGTACATAAACACAGCTTGGAGTTGTGGTCAAATTACTAGTAAACAAAATTAACCCCATCTATACCAGATACTGTGCATCTCGAAGTAGGTCAGTGCTATGGAGTGAACTGTGTCCCCTCCCCTAACCCCCAAATCCTAATTGAAGTGCTAACCCCATTATGACTATATTTGGAGATAGGACTTTTAGGTGTCTTTTGTTTTAGGGACTTAATGACAGCTGAATGAACTTCCAAGGCTGAGGTGCCAACCCAATGCAAATTGTGGTCTTATAAGAAGAGGAAGAGGGATCTCTCTCCCCAGGTGCAAACAGAGAAAAGACCATGTGAGGACACAGCAGGAAATTAGCCATCTATAAACCAAGAAGAGTGTGTTCACCAGAACCCAATCATCCTGCACCCTGACCCCGAACTTCCAGCCTCCAGAACTCAGGAAATAAATTGCTGCCCTTTAAGCCCCAGATTATGGTGTATTTTTATGGCAACCGGAGCAGACTAAGACAGACAGTGAGGAATTAAAGTCTGTTTGAAAAAGCATTAACAACCCATTTTAGGAGCTGCTTATACGAAAAGCCTGCAGTTATTTAACGGCAAATAGAATATGGAACAAGAGATAGAAAATGAAATTAGTAAGATAGACAAAAGTAACCTGACAATTAATGGAATAAATAATCAGGATTGGAGACTGTTTCAGTGTCAAAACAGCCTTGTGTTTATCAAGTTCCCAAACAAAGGGAATTGGTCGTGGGCAATCATACACCTCACTTGGTAGCAAGCGTAAATTAACAAAAGAGGATGTGTTTGAGACTGGTTAGAGAGATCTCAGTTCTAACTTTTAAATATTCTGAGATCTTTGATCTATTTATTTACCTGTTCTCATTTTTCTTTTACTTGAATTATAAAGATAAAGGTACTGCACAATCTTTTCCCCCCGGTTCATTTATTCAAGGTATTGTTTCAGGGGTTCTATTTGATGCTGTAGAGGTTCCTTTCACTAAGATAGACAGCTCTGTAGAAGACATGCTCAGCAAATCTGAGCAATGCAAAACTGGGTTTGAAAATACATTGGAGGGCCTCCCTGGTGGTGCAAGGGTTAAACACCGCACCATGAAGCATCTGCAACCACTGCAGCATGAGTTCCATCCCTGGCCAGGGAGGGGACACACATGGCGCAGCAGACCTCTCCTGCCTTGCCTGCTGCTCCCCTTGGCAGTGTATTTCAGTCAGTCTGCCTTTTGTTTCTCACTCTGTCTCTGGTGAATCCTCTCACCTCCCTCAACTTTGGCCTACACCCCACCTGTTGTATGCATAAATAAATACATCTTTTTAAAAAAGAAAAGACACTGGATAAATAACTTCAGTAATACTGGGTGGGTGGGTGGATGGATGGATGGATGGGATGGATGGATGGATGGATGGATGGATGGATGGATGGATGGATGGAAAATGATCATTACAGAGTTTCATTGAAGGCTAGAGTCCAGTAATGACACCCACTGGCTATGTTCCACCCATATGTTCCAGGCATTGATCAGTCTTCTGAGAGCCTAACCTTGACCCCTGACCTGGGACATTGACTATCCCATTGACTCTTACCAATACTTTCTGAGCTCTGTTTACCCTGTCATTACTGGGAGACTGTTTAATCCAGCTGATTTGGCTATTCGACAAATGTTTATTAAGTGCTTGCTATATGCTATGTGCTATGCACTATTCTAAGTTCTGTGCTTACATTCTGCAGAGAAGAGACAGAAAACAAACCAATAAATAAAACAAATAGTGCATCATACAGTGAAACATGCAGTGGAAAAAAGGCGAAAAAGAAATGCAGAGCAAGTCAGAGTTGGGGGTGTGATATTTAAAGGTGCAGTCAGAGAAGACACTCCAGGAAGGTGAATGGTGAGCAAAGACCTGGAGGAGTTGGGGGTGAGATCCCTGCTTGGGGTAGGTGCTCCAGCTGAGTGGGAACAAAGCTCTGAGGTGGGAGTGTACCTGGATGAAAAGAAAGCAGTCAGGGGACCACTGCAGCAAGAGAGAGGAAGACATCATGTCAGACAGACCAATGGAAAGAAAAAACCAAAGAGGGCCCCACAGGCCCTGATAAGGAGTTTGGCTTTTACTTGCCCATTAAAGAATCCCATGACCTGACATAGGACTTAGCAGGATTACTCGAGCTGCTGGAGGGAGACTATGAGGAGTGTGTCTGGCAACAGCAAGGCTGGGACAACAGGAGATGTTTTGACAATCCAAGGAAAGAATAATGACTCCAACCAGGTATTAGTGGCAGAGGTGGTGAGAATGTCAGATTTTAAATATCATTGAGAAGGATAGCCAGTAGGACTCGTTGATGTCTTAAATGTGGGGTTTGCATGAGATTTCCATCACCAAGCACCCTAGAATCAACAAAAGCTCAGCTGAGGAACCTCAATTAACTGGCTGGCTGACCCAGTTGGAATGGGATACTTCCACTATCACCACTCCTCCCCATACATTTGATTGTGATTTGGGTTGAGGTGTCTGCAATGGCTGACTCATTACCCTTTTTCCCAAGCCCAGTTCATGGCTGGGCTCCCATCTCTGTTTCTGCCTCTCTGCCTTTTTGCACATAGGTTCCCACAAAATGGAAACTATGATTTCTGAAGGAAGAAAAGACTATACCTTGATGAAAACATGTTCAGGTGGGGAAGGCAAGTCCAGGTCAAGCTAGCTATGAAGGGAAGACCTTGGACCAGGAATGTAGTTAAGGTGATCAGAAAGGCAAGTTCAGCTTTCTGCCCAACTCCTATTCACAAATTTCAAGACATTTTAGGCCAAAACGAGATGTATGCAGTTGCCACCTGAAAGCAGTAAGTAGATAACCTGGAGAGAGTGGCTCGTGCAAACTGTATAATTGTGATTTAAACAACAAGGAAAGGACAGAGAGAAAGAAAAGGAACAACAAGAAGATGGCTTCATTCCCATTAACTATGATACAAAAGCCAGCAATGGGTTATCGCATTTGACACTATCTATTTACTGAACCTTTAAACAGAACCCAAGCCATCAACCCTCTGTATATCATTTTATGATTTAGAGTAGGACTTCCTTAAACAACAGTTAAAAAAATCCTCTCAAGGAATGAAGTGACCACACCATCTTTCAGTATAACCAAAGCAACCATCCTTTAGTATAAAAACACACACTGCATAAATATCCTGGGACACAGCTGACGCCAGAGCTCCCAACTTCCTGCTCTTTGGAATCCTGATCAAGATCTCCAGACTTTCAGAAATGCTGGGACAAGACTGCATATGTTGTTTTAAAGGATCCAATACTGTAATTCTCCCATGTGGGTATTTTCCATTGCCTTCAGTTTTACTAGTATGAGCCACCAAATCCTCAACCATTCTGCCAGGGCAATCAGAGGCATGCTTCCAACCCCCTGGTGGAATAAATTATAACATGTGATGAAGTAGTTATTTTCTAGGGCTTGTTGTGTTTTTATTCCTCCCACAAATAAAATGCAAGCCATCACAAATTAAATAGATTCCTCAAGGTCCAAAGGAGGCTGCTCCTACTGGTGTTTGTATACTCAGCAGCAGTATCAGAACAGATGTTAAAGAGCCAGCCTCGAAAGAGAGGATTTCCCCCATAGGACGTGACTGGGAAGTGGACATGAAGGCCACACCCCCAAGAGATTTGGGGAGGGAAGTGGCACGATGAGTGAGCCTCAATTTCAGTCCCTTCCTAATTTCTCCACGTGTCTCCCTCAGAGATCTTCCAGTTGCCTAAAACACAGTGGCCTCCCACCCCCACGTGTCGCTTCACTTTCTGAGGTTTCAAATACCCACGGTCATCTGCAATTGGAAAGTATTAAGTACAGTAAGATATCTTGAGAGACACTACATTCACATAACTATTATTACAGTATATTGCTGTAATTGTTCTATTGTATTAATCGTTACTGTTGTTAATCTCTTGCTGAGCCTAATTTATACACTAAATTTTCTCATAAGGGTATATAGCATACGTAGGCTTTGGTACTCTCTGCAGTTTCAGGCATCTACAAGAGGTCTTTGAAGGCATTTCCTGTGAACGGGGCTCGGGGGAGGGAGGAGTGGTGTCTACTGTAGCAGGTGCTCCAGAATGCCTAGCCCTAGAACCCTCCTACTCCCCTCCCCCACATTAATTATTGAATTTTTAAAAATTTGTATTGAAGTACCATTGGTTTATATCATTTTTAGTATTTTGGGAGTACAGGATCCCCCTTTCAGGTGCAGGCACCATAGCACACCCATCACTCAAACACCCATTGTCTTCCACCATAGTCCATTATGCTTCCTCCCCACATCCTTCCTCTTTATCCTCCCCCTCTGCCTACTTCAGTTCCATGCTCAGCTTTCAAGCATTGGTTTTTAAGTTTGTCTTTGTCCAGCCCTTTGTTTGGTTTCTCCATATTCCACATATAAATGACACCATCTGGTATTTGTCTTTCTCCTTCTGGCTTATTTTGCTTAGCATAATCCCTCCCAGATCCATGTTGCTTCAAATGGCATGCTCTTATCTTTTTGATTGCTGAGTAGTATTCCATTGTGTATGTATGCCACAAGTTTATAATTTTTTCGAGCAACTACATTTATGATAGTAGACTATTCCACCAGACCCTCCTCACCATCTATGTCCCGAGGAGCTCTTACCTGCTTTGGATTTTTTCCCTGAAGTGGCCGATGTGACCAGAATCATTGTCACCAAGTGTTGTTGGCACTGCTGGTGACCTTGAATTTGTGTGACTCAGACTGGAGTCCAGGGCTCTGAAGCTGTACCTGGACGGCATCTCCAACAAGCACAGTTCACTTTCTACTAGCAGCGACAGGGATTGGACCCCAAGAAGCCATAGGGCAGCCCTGTCTCCACAAGCCTCCTGCTCTAGTCTTCATCCGTGAACCAAAGGCAGCACCTCCGAGGCCCAGACCCCCCCTTTGTGACACATACTACATGTCATTTGAAGTTCATTAGGTGCAGGGCAACCCAATGATATGGGAAACAGCTCCGGACAACATCCTCTCTCCACCATTTTTGCCATCTTTCTAGTTCTGTTCCTGACCTTCACTTCACACTGGCTGATCAGAAACATCTCAGCTTTGAGTGGTGGTCAGTTTTGGGGATGCCCTGCCATTCACATCCCTTTTCTCGGGTCTGTCCCTATCAAGGCCACTACCACAGGGCTTATCCTAGATGCCCTGGTCTGTGCCAAAATGAGACTAGGCACAACAGATGACTTATTCAAAACCTGAAGTTTAGTTAGTACAGCAAAAGAAATGAATAGTCTGCAAATTCTTTAACATACCTCTAGCTAGAAATTATAAAGTAATATTTTAGCCTCCTGAGCACCTAGAAAAACACCTGACCCAGAGTGTGTACCCAATAAATGTTTTCCAAATTGAACTTAAAAAAAAGGAATTATAAAATAAACTTACAAGTGTAACTAGAAGTTATAAGTTTCAGACAACAGATTAGCAAGAAACCTTCAACATTTGAGAGACAATCAACATAGGTAGTTTGAGTAGACATCTTTCAGTTAGAAATTACATCTTGATAAAGTTAAGATTATTATTGAGTATTCACATACCAACTACCAAACTTTCAGCTCATCCATCCACTATTCATACTTTATCTGAAAAGCTGAGTTTCTGTCTCAGCCTGTTCTTACTGCAAAGGCATTTCTTACAATATTAATGCTTGTTTTAATTGTTCCAAGAACTGTTTTAGCCTTGAAACTATAAATGTTCATTATGGGCAACTCTGTATGTTAAAGTTTGTTGTAGAAATGTGATACTGAATGTTGCAGTTTGCAGTAGAAAACTGCATGTATTTACTTGTTCTAAACTGTGTTTGTCAGAGGAGGTTGATATAAACCACCAATCTTGTGATAATTAACTCAGTATTAGTTCATTGTTCTAAATCTAATCTACTCAACCATTATGAAAAGCCTGTGCTGTATTCCTTAAAATTAAGAACATAGCTAAAGGCATTCCAGCTCATAAAGATTTATTTTACAAGTATAATTAAAGTGGTGATAACAGTGTACCTTTTAAACAAAATGAGAACATGATTTGCCACATTAGTAACAAGATTCTAGGGATTCCACTATTTTCGGTTCAGAAACCTGTTCTCCATCTTTAGTTTTTAAATGAATAAATAAGAAAGTTAAAAATGAAAAGTACATCACTCAAGGGGTCATTTTCATGACCAGCAGCTAAAATATGAATATGGGCTTGTGGGACGTGACACAGAAACGCCTGCTCCCCAGGTGGCGCACGTTCGGTGCTGGACCCCGGTGCAGATACTGAATCTGATTCAAAACTGGGGTTCCGTTATGCTAAAGGCAGCCTATGGCTAAGACAGAGGAAGCCAACAAAGGCCAAGGCACAAGAGCACCTTCTAGAATGTTGTCCAACCCTACTCTAGACCTAAAACTCTCCTTTTATTCTCAGGACGAAGTTATGAAAAGGAGGCCTACCATTCGTGGTGTCTCGGGAAAAGGAGAGGGGAGCTGTTCCTTCTCTGACACAGTCACCTCGCTCTGCCCCTTGCAGGGTCTTTCCAGACCACGAGCCTGGTTCAGGACATCTGCCATTAGTGCTTCCTCCTCTTGAATTGAAGAAAACCAGTCCACAGTTTTCCATCACACTCCAGATCATCAGACCTGTGATAGAGACCCGCACATCTCTGGCCAGCTTCCCCTTCGAGGAGGGTGTAGGGTAAATGGAAGAGTGATCAGGCTTTTCCACCCTCCTGCCATTGGTGTTGACCATGGACACCTGCGTTCCTGCACGCACGCCGAAGTGGACACGCACAAGTGGGCGCACCTGGACTGAGACATGGGCGTATATCGGCAGCATCATGAGGACGCCAGCAGGAGAGCGACCAGAGAGAGAAGAGACAGAGAGAGGGAATAAGATGCAGAGAGAGGGAGAGTGAGTGGAGATGTTGTGGCGGCAGGAAAAGAGGCACAGGAGCAAGGTTCGGGATGGTTCTTGGCAGACGGGTCATGGAAGGAGAGTCTTGGAGCCCTTGGTGGCTCTTCATGCTTTTATTAGTAGAGGTGGCCAGGTACATGGCAGGCAGGGGTGCCAGGGGGTCAGGAGGCTGGCAGGCCTCCCAGCCCCCAGAGCATCTCACCCTCTCGGCTGCTTTCTACTGCTGCTGCTTGTCAGTACTGTCGGTCCTATTGGTCCTGTTGGTCGGTTCTGTCGGTTCTGGCGTCCTCATGACGCTGCCCATTTAAGCCCGTGTCCAACTCAGGTGCACCCACTTGCGCATGCCCACCCTGGAATGCTCGCAGCACCGCAGGTGCCCATCATCACAGTGGTGGGAGGGTGGAAAAACCTGATAGTTCTCTGACCCTACAGATGTGCCGGAGGCCAGGAGGCCTGCCAGCCTCCTGGCTCCCCGGCCCCCAGCCTGCCGTGTACTGGTTGCCTCTGAGATAACGATGTAATAAAAGCCTGAAAAAGGGACTGAGGGCTCCAGGACTCCTCCCTGGTCTGTCTGCTCGAATCATTGAGAACCTGCTCCATGCCCTGCTGGCACCACAAGGGAGTTGAGCTGAGGGGTGGCAGCAGCATCCGCCTTCAGCTGACAGCTATTTCAGGGTCTGCCTAAGCCACAGTGACCTCTAACCTGAAGTCACATCACAACCATTGATTGAGAGTTGTGCCCCGCAGCACAGCTCTGAAGGACAATATTCCCTCCAGCACACCTGGCCAGCTGGCCCAGGCCCTCGCAGGCCACCTCACAGTCCTTCCTCGTCTGGCTTCCAGGGCGGTCCTGCCACAGGTGTGGACCCTGATGAGCACCTTGCCCCAGAAACTCCAGTCCAGCGTCTGTTTCCACAGACCATCGTGAGACACGGTGTGTATCTCGTCTTCTCCATGAGACCAGATGATCAACTTGACAAAGAGATCCAGGTGAAAAAGGAATGTCTAGACTTCCATTTAACTACATCAACCAGCCAAGTTATCTTCGCCTTTAGATGTCAAACCTTTTCTTCAAGTAAGACCTTCAGCTAAACCATAAAGCAGAATGCAGAGGGGCAGGCCACAGAGTCCTAAAAGGAGGCACATCTTTGGGCTGAACAGGTCAGGGGTTCCAGCCCACATCAGGCATCAGAGTTTACAGGAGCATTTGAAAAGTAGGACTGTCTGGCCTTTGCCCCTGCAGCTCCATCTCAGTGGGAGAGTCCTTCAGCGGGCTCTAACAGACAGCTTCGAGGCTTGGACTGAGAACTCACGAACCCCAAGACACCTCCCCCTCAACCCGCAATCCCCTGGCTCCAAAACACAAGACCTCCTCTTCTCCAGTGCAGTCTAAACATTCAGAACAGGACCTCCATTACCCAAGATTAGACAACCAGCTCTGGTCTTAGCGGAGGGACTTGTTTTTTAATTACTCATGGAAAACCACTGGCTCCATTTTCTTCCAAGTATCGAACAAGTGAAATGTCAAATGAGCTAAAGTTCCCCTCAACCTCCTTTGCAGTAGGAAAGGATTTTCCTAATACTCCTAGACCCCTGTTCTCTCCTCTGCTCCCAAGCCACTTGGGATTCCTCCAAGTCATTTAACTGTGGGATATCCCATACTGGTATCACCTGGCTCATTAAAGACCAATTCCACAGGAAATTTCAAGAGGAGTCTTGGCTTTATTGCTACCCAGCTCCTACTTAAAAAGTCACAGTGAGGGCCTCCCTGGTGGTGCAGCAGGTTGAGCGCTGCCACTGTGAAGCATCCGTGGCACAGCAGCTCAAGTTCAAGTTCAACCCCCAGCCAGGGAGTGGACCCACACAGTGCAGCAGAACTCTCCTGCCTCACCCGCTGCTCCCCTCAGCAGTGTATTTCAGTCGCTCTGCCTGCTCTGCTCCCCACTCTGTCTCTGGTGAATCCTCTCACCTCGACTGACTCTGGCCTGTACCCCTCCTCTTCTATGTATAAATAAATAAATTTTTAAAATAAAAAAAATTTAAAAGTTACAGTGAAAGTTCTTTTCCACAAGCAGGGGACAGACTTGGAAAGAGCGCTTCATTCAGGTTGCTTGTCCTGACCTTTCTTACAGGGTAGCTTCCATGTTCCATGTCTTATCAGTAGAGGAAGCAGCAAGAATTTAGCAGTTTTCCAGGATGTTTGCTGACCTCATGTGTTCTTTAGTTTTTGTCTTTCCCCTAAACAATGTGAAAGTTAATACAATTGCATTTTCTCTGGTTATTTGTAAAAGAGCACACATTTTTTTATAATTTGGTTGATTCTTTTCATAGATGTCTTTTTGAATACTTGATTTATTTTAAGGGATTTTTGGTTAAGATTGACAGTGTAAAAGTGTGTGCAACATTTGAGATTTTTCATGTGTGCAACATTTGAGATTTTTCGTGGTCTACTGGTACTCAAACATCCTTCAGTTCTTGGTCAATTTACAATTCCAGCTTCATGAGTGCTGGGAAAGTAAGAGTTTTCTGATCACCCCCTTTTGCTAAGAACAACACATATATATGTACACACACACACACCCAATCATCTTATCTCCTATTTGATTATAACACTGATACCAGCAGAATTGTGATAATAGAGTTCATGTAAATGGCTTTGATTCTAGGTGTTTGCTGAACACCTAATATTCTTCCCAGAGATACAGTATATGTTCATAAAGAACATATGGTATTATTTTATAGGTACTCTAAAAAACCTTTATAATATATGCATACATATATATTACTCAGTGATTTATATCAGCAGTATATAATTATTTTATGCATTCTTTAAAATATTTATCGAAACATAAATTAAGAGAAGGGTACAACTAATTAGTGGACAGTAAAGAATTTTCACAAGGTAAAATTTCACCAGTAATTAGCATGAAAATAAATAAATAGAACATTATCAGCACACACACACAAAAACTATCCCGTCTGCTTTCTTCTTTCTACCGCCCCCCCCTTTCTAACTGACCTTCAATTTTACCTGTTTATATAATATATGGGACTAGAATTACAGAGTATGTTCTTTGGTGTATTCTTTGTTTCAACATTATTTTTGTAAGATTCATTCATGTTTTTATCAAAAAAATTAGCAACAACAAATGTTGGCGAGGATGTGGAGATAAAGGAACTCTCCTACACTGCTGGTGGGTGTGAAGCTGGTCCAACCACTGTGGAAAGCAGTGTGGAGGTTTCTCAAACTACTAAAAATGGAACTCCCAAATGATCTAGCAATCCCACTCCTAGAAATTTACCCAAAGGACACGAAAACACTAATTCAAAAGGACACCTGCACACCTATGTTTATCGTGGCACTTTTCACAATAGCAGGCTATGGAAACAACCCAAATGCCCAAAAATAGATGAATGGATCAAGAAGATGTGGTATATATACACTATGGAATATTACACAGAAATCAAAAAGGATAAACTCATGCAATTTGTAGCAACATGGATGGAGGTAGAAGGGATTATGCTGAGTGAAATAAGCCAGAAAGAAAAGGAAAAATACCAGATGGTGTCACTCATAGGAGGAATATAGAGGAAATGAACAAGGGATTATGGGGTAAAAATCAATTACAATAAATAAAGAATCAAAATCAACAGACAACTATAAATCTGAGACATTCCCGAGGGGAGGAGGAGGGGGAAGGAACAAAAGGGGTGGAAAGAGCACAAGGGACTATGGTGATGGCACATGGGTGAATTGGTGATGGGAATTCCATGGAAATGAGAAATATACACTATACAAAAATGAAAAAGAATATATATAATTTAAAAAACACACAAAAAGATTCATTCATGTTTTGTATGTGATAATTGTCTTATTGAATATAACACAGATCACTATCTATTCTACTACTGATGGACATTTGATGGGAGGCTGCTATTATGAATATATCTGTAATGTACACTCTTACTATATATTTTAGTATATATATGTAAGTATTGTTGTTGATTTTATATCTAGGAATGGAATTGCTAGGTGATCATATGTACTATATTTGGCTTGGTAAACACAAATCTAACATATTTCCTAAATGATTGCACTAATTTATATTCAGAAGTATCTGAGAGTTCCTAGTTGCTATATCTCTCCTCATCAACAACTGGTATTTTTTGTCAGTCTTTTTTTTTTTTTAATTCTAGTCATTCTGGAATATATATGTCATGCTATCTAATTACTGGTTTAATGTTTTTTCCTTGACTATTAATAATTTTTCTTTAACTTATTAAACTTTTTAATAAGTTTATGGGCTATTAGATATCCTCTTTTGTGAAGATGCTAGATTTTTGCCTATTTTAAAGTTTCATTAAATTAAGACCATGTGATATTGGCATAGGATACATACATAGATAGAACAATAGAAAATAATGGAAATTTCATACATATACAATCACTTGATTCATATAAATTTGAAAGTGATGAACAGTGGAAAAAATTGTTTTTATAATAAATCAGACTGGTTCCAAAGATATTCATATGAGGAAAAATGCATTTTAACACTAACCTCACACAATACTCAAAAGTAAATTCTATGTAGATTTCAATGTGAAAAGTAAAACAATAATTTTTTAAAGAAAAAACTAAGGATAATAACTAGCAGCCATAAGAAGGGGAAAGATTTCATAAATAGAATACAAAAAGCACTACATATAAAATGAAACAAGTGATAATTTGTAGTACTTTAAGTTTCTGCTCATCAAAAGACACCATTAAGAGAGTAACAAAGCAAACCACAAGATTTATAATACATATATTTAAGAGTCATTTCCAGAAATTCCTTTAACTGCCACATATTATTCATAGTATGTATGTATCATGGTTTATGTTTATCCCCTAGTGATGATCATTTACACTCCTTCTAATTGTTCAGTATCTAAAACATTGTGGTAATGAATATAGTTGTATGTTTTTTAATGTTTTCCTAATGAATTACCCAGAGTGGATTGCAGAGTCGGGATAAAGCAGATGATTTCAAACCACAAAGGCAATGGAAAGATTTTTTTTCCCAGATGGGTTTTCTCCCAACTTGCAAATCCCACTCAGAAACTAATTATCTGTACTCTCTTTGTCTGGGATCTACCCAATTTTTTTTCTCCCTTTGAACACCCTGGCATAGCTCAACCAGAGTACACAGGCTTGAGGAGAAGACTGAAGAATGCTGATGACGAAGAAGAAAAGAACATAAGAAAATGTTTAGACAAAGGAGCTCTCCAATCTTCTCTCAAAAATTTTCTACTTCGTTTTCTAAAAGAAATTCTATTTATGGCACAGTTAGTGACTTGAGCATATCCTTGTACGTTGATAACAGGCAAGTGCTGGGGTCTTTTGAAATAAAGAATGTATGCAGTACAAACGTCAACAAACTGACTAGGTCTTTTGGTCAAGCTTCTCCTCATTTTCCACATTTTTTACTGAAAGTAAATAAATTTTCAAAACTATGTGAATCTACTTTACCAAGTACAACATCTTGAATATAACTCATTATTCCTTTCTAGGTTTAAATCTTAAGTCCTCAAGGTCACAATTGGAACTTTAATCTCATCACACTTGACTTTGATATAGGAAGCATCCCTGGTACATTTGTCTCAGGGTCGACACTACCTGC
This sequence comes from Galemys pyrenaicus, assembly GCA_019455555.1. Taxonomy (NCBI): domain Eukaryota; kingdom Metazoa; phylum Chordata; class Mammalia; order Eulipotyphla; family Talpidae; genus Galemys; species Galemys pyrenaicus. The sequence continues at coordinate 7,109,956 of JAGFMF010011501.1, forward strand.
CTGAAGACCAGGACTCCGTTCAGGGATAAGGTTTGTGATCTTGAATGAGAGTACCTGCTGCTCAGTGGCCAAGCTCCTAACAGGATGAGAATACAAATTACTCCAGCAAAATATGTAGCATTTAGCAGGACGCAAGTACTGTTCTTTTCCCTCCTCCGAAATAACTTTTCTGAATCAAACTTAAATGAGTGCTGGAAATGAGAATTTCTTTCAGATACTAGGGCACAAAAGAAAAAAAAAAATCAGCCTGATATGATAGGATGTGAGTTGCATCTCTCATCTGTAAGTAAGTAGCAGAGAAGAATTCTAACATACTGAAATTGCTAATTATTTGGTTCCCATTAGTAATTGGGCAAACCTTCAAGCAGGCGATTTGGCAAAATTTCTTTTGTCTCAGCAATCCCACTCTAGTAATTTATCCTAAGGAAATAATTGCACATAAACAAGATCTGAATGAACAACGTACTCACTGAAAGGTTGTTTATAATATTAAAACATTAGAAACAACCTGAGTGGTCATCAATAAGAAATTGATAAAAAAAAAATTGGGGGACTTCCATACAACAAAATCTTACAAGATATTTGTAAATTAAATCATTACATATTTATAGAATTGTAAGATGCCCACAAAATATTACTTATAGAAAACAAATTACAAACAATATATATTAAACACTTCATTCTTTTTTATCAAAAACAAGATTTGTATGTATGTCTGCATTTTAAAAATCTTGAAAAATAAATAACTACATACTCATGTTTATCTGCAAGTGGTAGGATTATGGATTGTTTCTTCTTTTTAATATCTTTGTGTTTTATTTGAATTCTTTCATAGTATGCATATAATTTATAATCAGAAAGTAGTAAAGTTAGTTTTATTTTGAAAAAATTTTAAATTTATCTGCAAAAAATACCAATTGATAATTCTATATGAAGAAATCCCAAAGTACCTAATTTTCTATTACCCTTATCTCATTCATCCTCAAATAGAAGAAAGAAGTCTCATTGTTTCTGTTTATACAGGATTTCTTGGCCTTAGTTCTATTGACATTTGGGGCTGGATAATTCCTTGCTGTGGGAGATTGTCATGTGCTGTAAGATGCTTAGCAGCATTCCTGGTCTCTGTCCACTAAATGCCCATATCATAGACCACTCTCCCTACCCCAAGTTACCACATTGTCACCAGACATGGCCAAATAACCCCTGGTGACTAAATTACCCCAGTTGAGAATTTCTGCTCTAAGAAAAATGGAAAACTGAAATTAAACCCAAGCTTGCCCCTCACTAGCTCGGTAACTCAACTCCTCTGGACTTCCATTCCCTCATCAACAGACTGACTTCAACATCTTCAAGACATTTTGGTTCCAAAATCTAAAGTTTCATGGGTTTACAGAAAGTCAGTTGGTTCAAAGGGACCATATCAATAGTTGGTCCAAAGTCATGCAGAAAGCTAAGAGTATAAACAGAAGTGTAGCTAGGTCTTCTGACAGTAATTCATGTACTTTTTCATTTATTTGTATGACAAGTATTTGGTGAGTGCCTACTATATTCCAGGCACTGGTATAGGCACTCGAAATAGTACTAGGCAAGAAAATAAGATCCTTGGCTCATGGAACTTGCCTTCTTTGCAGAGAAGCAAACTATAATCATGTAAGTTAATAAATACTATTTAGAAAGTTATGTGATAAAAGTAGGGAACAAAATGATGTAATGGGGAAAACAAGCAATATTAGATAAGGTGGCCTGGGAAGACCCCTTGAGAAGCTGATACTTGAACTAAGATCTGAATGATAATAAGAGCAGAACTCAGCAAACATCAAAGGGAAGAATGTCCTAGGCAGAGGAAATGAAGTGCAAATGCAGTGAGAAGGAGAAGAGCTCAACTGTACTCACGATAAAAGCAATACGTACATGATGAAGGTACCAAAGGAAACAGTCAACTTTTATTATGAATAATATGTGGAAAAGGTAAATGGAAAAGTGATCTCTAATTTTCCATAGTAGAGTGATTATGGTAGAAATTAAATCCAGAAAAATCCCTCCCATAATAGTCTTCCCCGGTGAAGCAGTTGAAAAATTGTGTTTGGGGAAATTCTGGAAACAAAGGCCTTCAAAACTCATCAATGCCTTTCTATTACCATTTAGTACAGGAGGGGGTGCCAAGAAGATGTCTACTGAATTGCTAAAGCAATAAATTGAGGAGATAATCTTTTTCATGGTTGGTATGCTCAGGGGGAATGGGTCCTGCAGATAAAATGATAACTAGATTTAGTTGACAATTTGCTTTGAGTAAAATGTCGAGCTTGTAAATAATTTAAAAATAGCCTGTCATTCAATTGCAGTGTGTCCTTTAAGAAATTTTAATCGATGCAAAACACATTTCTCAAACACAAGCTTCTTTAACCTGTGAAACCAGCTATTGGTTCAAACAAAAAGCTGTGACATGGTCAGAACAGGGTATGCAATGGTGAGGAAGCAACGTGAATTCAGCTGCAACCCCGGGTCCAATGTTATGACCATGTCCTGCCATTGTAATGTTCAGCTCTTCCTGCTCAAGGGCACTGAGAAGCTGAGGTTTCAATCCACTCATCAGAAACAATCAACATGCACATAAACTGTGCATTTGGGCTGCAAATGGATTGTCTATTTGTTATATTTGCCAAAAGTTCAGCTTTACAAAGGAAGAGAAAGGGAGGGAAAGGCGGAGGGAGAGAGGAGACATAGCAACAGTCTAAAATTAGGGTATAGTACCACCTTGAGAAGGTGAATTCAAGGTCAAAGAACCACAGTGCAGGAATTGGGGTGGGGGAAATCTCTCCTGACTCCCACAGCTGTCACTAAGCTAAGCTGAAACCCCTTTCTGTCAGTCATCTGTGTTTAAATAGGGGGAAATAATGATCATACCCAAAGCAAGAGGAGAATACCTTTTCTAGCCCTGGGTAAGCAGGAAGCAAAGCAGGACGCTCTCTTCCGTGTGCTCTCCAGTGCAGCCAGAAGCCACACTGCTGGGTCACACGCCTGGTGGCCTTCTGTGACTCAGCTTTTCTTTTCCTGTAGAACTTTTTATCAAAGAAAACCAATCACTGTGCAATCCACTGTGCCAGGAGATGCAGCAGCAAACCCCAAGGACAAAAGAAAGCTCTGTTTGCTTAGGCTGAAACTCCTGGTGAAGATTTTATTTTTCCTGTTTAGATCTGAAGTTTTCTCTTTCTCTTTTTGTTTTCCCCCAACACTGACAGATAATGCAGACATCACCCTCAATTGTCAGGATGTAGTTCCAATTTGGGACATAAACCAACACAATTAGAGAAGAAGGACACCTTCTGAGTGTGTGACTGAAGTTGGTGAGATGCTTCTTTTTAATGAATTGATTATCATTGATTAATCAAAACATATATGTATTGATCTTATCCCTTAAATCTTAGAAGCTAAATAATCTGCAAAGCTGTTAATCCTGGATAGATTTAAAGATAATAGATAATGATGCATTATTCATAAATGTTGTAGAGCAGGATAGTCATTATACAACTGTTAATCTCTAGCAATATCATTTTCATATTCATCTGTTATTATTTTCTTTAAACCAGATTGTCAAAAATTTTTGGAATGTTGATTTTTAAAATGCACCCTGGTAACAAAACATCAGTTCTGCCCTGAAATCTATTGCAAACGTGGAGACAGTGCGAGAACACTTCCTTCCCTTCACCCTTGGCCCAGTTAGCACACAGCCACTCAGAGATGTGCGTCCACGCTGCTGGGCCATGTATTGACTCTCGACTGTCTTTGTCCCAAGGTCAACCAGAATGAAGTTCCATTTTTTGTCTTCATGTAGGCAGATTTCTCAATTGGACAGCTTATTAAAAATTCCTTTGCAGATATTAAACCAAATCTGCTTGGTCTGCAGCATCTGGGGTCTTTCTCTCAGAGTTAAATATAAATAAGTATGCATCTAGGACATAATTTTGATGGAACATGAGAGATGGCTTTGGTTATATGGCTTCTAGATTCTCTGTTTTCGCTACGAAAAGCCCATGGTTGTATAGAGAACCTTAGTTACAAGAAGGGAATAGATTTGTAAATTGATGCCTATGGACCCCCTGGGACTTAATGGCACAGGGCAAAGAAGCAGCTGAACTTGACAAAGGGAACAAGACAAATAAAATTAGCCACAAATCAGCTCCCCTTAAAATGCCAGCTGTCAAATCACTGCAATGTTTATGAATTGGGGACATGTCACTCTTACATTATATCTCCCCCAGGATCAAGTAGCATTGTTCCTGTGCATTGGAAAAAAGAGCCCAGCCCCCCCACACAGAAGAAGTTAAAGCATAGGGTCTGCTTTTTTTCTTTCACACTTTTTCCTGTGTCGTGTGTACAAGAAAGAACACAATCCAGAGTACTTGATATTGATTTTCATAGTGATTGTGATTACTGTTGTCTGTTCTTAAACTACGCTCCCAGTCATCCTTTCAAAGAATGGGACTGCTGGTTTCTACAGGACATTATGGACACGTTTTTTGGAAACTACCATATGCTAAAAATAAAAAATCTGCTGATGGAGATGTGGATGGGTCTAGAAGAGAGGAAACAAGACAAAGAAGGGGATCTCCTTGGTTTTCCAGTGCGATCAGTCTTCTAGGGCTTCCGAGAGAGGCGGGGACTGCTGGACCAGAGCACTGAAACTTCAAGGTACAGCTCTCCATCGAGAGGAAAGCAAGAGGCACGCCTGAACAACTCACAAAGCCAGTCTGAGCCGCATGCTACACTAATTGCCATGTGGTATCTCACTGAATGCACAGAACTACCCTCAAGATGGATGATATTACAGCTCCATTTAAAAGAGCAAACTGAATGGCTGAGCGTTGGTCCCGGCCACCTTATAGCAGGAGCAAGCACCCTGTCTGGTGACTGTGAGGGGGACTCAGAAACCACAGTCACTTCAGTGTGTGTCCTTCCTTCCAGCTGCTCATAGATATTTCTGGCCTCATGAGACTCCTCCAATCATTGCTGGACAGATCCTCTGCAGAGACAGAAACACATGGAAATTTAGGGAGAAAACACCAAGTTCTGTAAAATCTTCCTCGCACCCAGCCGCCCCACCCCGCCACGCACACGTTTTGTAAGGCCGAGCAAAGAACCTGAATGGGGTCTTGATCCCATTATACTCTTAGCAGATACCTAACTACATCCAGTGGCCTGTGGCCAGGTGAAATTCACATTATACTTTACAGAAGCAAAACCATGAGGTGTTTCTCCTACATTGTTACTTCTAAAAATGAAAGAGAAACTTTATAAAGCTAAGTACATAGCAGGCACATAAAAACCATGTGTTGGCTCATTAAATAGTAATTTTTTTGTTATTGTTTATTTAAAAATGCATGAAGCTTTTCCACTGTGCCTGCATAAGAACTCCATGTAATCCATAGAAAACCACAATCTTTGCTGTTCCAAGAATAACAAAAATATAATACAAATCAGCTAGATCCACATGCCACATACTAATAAAAGACTCAAAATGAGTAACATGAAGGTTGCCACAACTGGGGTTATAGGGAAAAAATCTTTTTTATAAGTAAAATTATAATACATTGCTCTTATCATTTTCCAATGACAACTTTTGACTGCGTTTCATAAGACAATGAAGGGAAGTGTGGTCATTCCCATTTCCAGATTCAGGTCAAAAAAGTGGCTTGTCCAAGGCTATGGTCCATGGTGGAGTGAATTCTTGCTGCTTCTCATGGGCAGTTCTATGACCAATCCAAGGAAATGGAAGTCACTGGGAGTCTTCAACCTAAATGTTCAGCACAAAAGTGGATCATAGACACAAACAAAACACACACTCATAAATGCCTTCACCTTGACACCACCTGGGTCAGGTGGAAGGGATTTATGTGCACACACGTCTGCGGTCTGCCAGCCACATTGTTCCTTATAGATGGTGGGACAGAGAGGGGAGCACAGGTTGATTAGAGAGCCCCGCGAAGGAGGGCACAGCAGTGCTAAAACAAGGGTTGGGCCTTCCTGGTGGCCCCAGGGGTTCAGGCGCAGCACTGTGATGCAACCGCAGCCACTCCAGCACTGACCCGCAGGGTCTCACCCGCTGCTCCCCTCAGCTGTATCTCAGTCCACCTTCCTGTTCTGTTCCCAACTCTGTCTTTGATAACTCCTCTCACTCCTCATACCTCAGTTCTTGTATGCATAAATAAATAAATCTTAAAAAAAAAAAAAAACAGGTGGCCACCCTCACCTTCCCCTCCAGAGTGGAGAGGTCTGTCTCTCCTCCAGGAGGGCTCCTTATCTCCCCCAAGTTACATGCAAGGCACGTGGTGACAACACAGAAGGATTTTCCATAAATTTCAGTTAAAGGGGGATAATACACGAGGTTAAATTGTTCAATTAAATCATCCTTTACAAGACATTTTTACAATTTCAAGCCATTTTCCCAACTGGAATTGCATAGTAAATTAATTATTGCATTAGTAGTTCATTGGTGACTCTTATAAACACACATTTTACTCAAAACAAATATACACAACTATTTTCCAAATGTTTGTTCACATATTTTGAAGTCATTAAAAAGTACTTGTAATTTTAAGAGGGACGTTCTCTTGGTAATTTCACTACTTACCTCGTTTCATCCTGGGAAGAATTATATTCACCTTCTAGTTGGTAATAAGGTCATTTATCACAGCAACTGGCTGACATAATTGAGGACTTTCTAGTAGTTAGGAAGGGTGGAGGAAAGGTAGTTATTAATCTAATAAAAACAACTTCTCTATATAAATATGTATAAATCCCCACACACTTGAGGAAATATGAACCTTTTTTTTAAATTCCTAATGGCTAAAATATGAAAGGTAAAATTCACGTTAGAGAAACAGGTAATGAAAGTCACATTGTATCTAGTTGTGTTTTTATGTGTGTTGCTTCACTTTTGTAAACAAAAGATTGATCTTATAAACTATATAGTAACTAATAAAAAGACTATATTTTCATCAGATAACTCCCCAGCAAGGTGGGTAAGAATTGTGATTTGAGTCAAATGCTCTTTTTATCAGCCCTGTAAAAGATATCTGCTCAGATTTACATGAATCACTTGAGTTGGTTGTATGTGCAATTTAAGCTTTTTTAAATGACACACAGCCAAAAATCACAAAGCATCAAAATATTCATATGTAACAGATATTTTTATAATGAAGATTCTTGTAAGAAACATTTATTTGTCTTATGTCTGCAGAAACCAAATTCTCCTTACCTAGATTTGGCATAATCAATTTCAAGTATATTCATGGAACAATAGACGTATCTGAAATCTGAATATTTGAAATCAGGCTGGGCCCCCAAATCAATGTTGCCTTCCTGCTATATCTCTGCAAAAAAAAATGAGTTCCTACATACTCATGCACATTTATGCGATCTCTCCTATACGCACCGTGTACACTGGCAGAGTTACATCAAAGCAGAGCTAAACTCCAAAGCTGAAAACCACCCAAATGTCCACAAACAGTGAAACAGATAAGTAAAATGTGCTTTGTACATACAATGGAATACTGAGTAGAAATGACAGAGCTTGAACCATTCACCACCCTTGCAGCACAGATAAATGTCACGCCAATAATGTCAAGCAAATAAACCAGATACAGAAGGAACCAGGTACTGTTTCCTTTCTCTGCAAGGCTTTAAAAGAAGCAAAAATAATCACTAGCGCTGAAGTCAGGACAGTGGGTGACCTTGGGAAAGGGAGGTCATGAGCAGGAAGGGGCAAAAGGAGTCTTCTGGAGTCCTGATAATGTCTATTCTTTATCTATAGGCAGTTTACACCATCTGGTTTCACTTGGATAAAAATTTCCTTTAAAAGTATAATTATGGCCACCCTGGTGGTGCAGCGGGTTGAGCGCTGCACTGTGAAGCCTCCGTGGCACAGCAGTGCGAGTTCGATCCCCGGCCAGGGAAGGAACCCACATGGCACAGCAGACCTCTCCTGCCTCACCCGCTGTGCCCCTCAGCAGTGTGCTTCGGTTGATCTGCCTGTTCTGCTCCCCACTCTATCTCTGGTGACTCCTCTCACCTCCCGGAACTCTGGCCTGTACCCCTGCTCTTGTATGCATAAATAAATAAATCTTAAAAAAAAAAAAGTATAATTTAAAAAGATACCTCAGAAAGCTCCCTTGCATGCATAACTCACCCAGAGTACCACATGGGGTTCAAATTCTCTGTGCCCTGTGCAGAGCAGAGCCTGCTGTATTTTTCACACTCAATGGAATGGATAGTCACGCTCATAAAAGGAACCCTCATCTCCTCAGATGTTCGTGGTGAACAAACAAACAAAAGTGGTCAGCGGGAGCGGGAAGGGGAAAGTCGGTGAATATCCTGATGGTGTGTGTTGACTGAGTTCAGCCATTAGCCGCTGACACGCGCCAGGAGTTCCTCCAGGAAGATATCGGGGCTCCTGTTGCATGAGCCACTTGCCAGATGTGAGGCCAGCTTCATGCCTAGAAGAGACGGTGCTTACTTTTGACAAAACAGCCTGGTGGGCAGAGCATGTTCTGCAAACTGCCTCTGAACATCTTTCTGGTCTGAGCGAATGCTACAAAAGCAGTCACATCATTTTCTGCCAGAATTAAGAAATAATCTCTCCATTTGGTCTCAACTCCCTCAAGCAACGACTGCATGCAGTAGACGCCATCTGGGTCACGTGGAATTCAGCCATCCTCACCTGGGGCATTGTTCTGCTTGGATCTGGAAACCCCAGAAGTCCACAGCCTTTAGCCCAGAGTCCTGAAACATGCTAGAGAAGCTCACCAATGGAAAATCAAGGCCCAGTGCTGACACTGGCATGGGGAGCGGGGCAGACACTAATATTAATGACAGTAGACATCATTGCTGACTCTGGCTCTTGATAGCCAGTGTAAATCGTCTTAACTTCCTGGGAAATGGGTATGTAATGCTTTCTCCAGGAGCAGGCACAAAGGTTGATGCCTGTGAGGGAGGACACAATTTTCTGGCCTCTCTGGGCAGGTAGCCATGCGGCCCCAATGAGTAACAAGCCTGATATTCTCTGTGATCATGGGCCTCTGGTTTCTGGCCCTATCATCATTGGTTCTTCTTCTAACCCCGTCACTTACTTGCAATGTCACCTTCAGCTAATCACTTAACTTCTCTGGGCTGCAAATACTATGCCACTGATGTCGCCCTTCTCATTCTTCAAATGCCCAGAGGTGCAGAATCAAGGATGCCTTTGTATATTGCCTGTAATATTCACAGATTTAAGTGATATTTCTGAATGTGATGCCAGCCTTGCCTCCTCTGCTTTCCTTCCTATCTCACATATTAGTCCGCCCAGCAACGCCAAGAGGACTGGATCCTGTTGTCCACCAAATAGGGTTGGGACATGTACATCTCCTGGGTTAAAGCACAGTTGGTCACTTTCATTCTGAATTTGTGACATCCAGCTGCTATCCAGGCTCCTTTTCCGTGATTTAAAAATATTTCTAAAATTTACCTGGTGTTTACCTTTTCCTTGATTTAAAAATATTTCTAAAATTTCCAGTGAGATAAATCCAGTTTTTGAGGAATTGAGAATTGCCACATCTTGATAAGGACAAATTTTAGTATGTATTTTATTGTGATTTTTTTTTAAGGTGGCTGGAGGTAGAAGAACAGACCACTGACAAATTAGAAAACAGTACATACTTCAGACCAAAGTGTTGGAAGGTAGAGCCTGGAGATGATCCACAAGAAATAAAGTGAAAGCATTGCTGAGACTGTCACTTGAGCAAAAGGGGAAGTACAATTCAATTTCACCCAAAAGGGTGATTTACATTCATGCTTTTTAGGGAATATATCCATGGTAAAAGTGAGTTGTACCAGTGGATCACCCTCCTTCCGCTACTCCAGCAATGCCAACACAGTTTGGAGACAAGGAATTCTTCTCTTAGCCAAGCATGTAATCACATATTTCCAGATGAGAGGCACAAAAAATGATTAAAGTTTTGGGAAATTCAGTATATACAGAAAGACTAATAGAACTGGCTTCATATATCATCAAGAGGCAGACTGATACGAGAAGGGGGCTTTTAACCTTGCATGTAAGGAAATATGCACAACCAGTGGTTCTAAGAATTAACTGAAGGAAAAGCAAGGTCATGAAATTACAACCAGATATACTTTACTACATTTGAACAAGATTTTTAAATCTTTGTTAAGCTGAAGGAACATAGAAAATCCTGCAATAATATCGTTTCATTCAACATTGTTTTGTTATGACATCAATGAGAATATCCCAACTGACACTGAACAAAATGATTTTCCTTGAGGATCTGTTTTTTGTTTGTTTGTCTTTAAATATTTATTTATTTATGCATATAAGAGCTGGGGTGCAGGCCAGAAGTGCCAGTGCAGGTATGGCAGGGTGAGAGGAGTCACCAGAGACAGACTGGGGAGCAGAACAAGCAGATCTACTGAAATACACTGTGAGAAGAGCAGTGGGTGAGATGGGAGAGGTCTGCTGCACCATGTGGGTCACCTTCCTGTCCAGGTATCAAACTCATGCTGCAGTGGTTATGAATAGCTTCATAGTGTTGTGACTTAATCCCTTGTGCCACCAGGAGGCCCCGAGGCTCTGTTTTCATCAAAGATCATTTTGCTTAAAGCCACCATTCCCAAGAACCTACTGATGATGTTGCTGAGGATTTACTGTCCTCAGAGACATCTCTAACTAATATCCAAAGACATCCTGCGTCTTCCTGGAAGCTTTGGGACAAAATTATACCACACTTTCTTTCTGGGTTGGTTTGGTCAGCAGCAAAGACCAAAAGGACTTTTGGAGTAAAATTTACAAAATTTTAGTTTTAGGACATGGACTATGATCAAGCTTAACAAGATGGCAGCAGCGTGATCTGAAAATGACAGTGACCCCCCAGTGCCGCTTCCTCGGTTAGATCAGCGTGCGGTCACAGACCTACTTCATTTTTTCAAACAAGGCTGCTGTGAACTCATCAACGCCATAAAATAAGTTCTGCAGCATGACCTCATAGTTCTATAAATGATGTCACTTTTTTCAGCCATCCTGGTGTGACAACTCAGTCATTTTAGACTCATCTGTCTCTCTCATTTACCACTGCAGTCTGTCAACTGCTTGTTGAGTCTTCCTTCTGTCTCCTCATCTCATAACCATCCCCTCCTTTTCATTCCCAGAACCAACATCCTAGTTAAGACGATCGTTAAGACACATCAGTAAGGAAACTTATTCGACTATTTCAAAGTCCTGTCTCCTAAACTTCAAAGCCTTCCTCCATGTTTCTCAAAGGGTGACCTAACAATCATCTCCAAGAAAACCACTGATGAAGTTTGGTAGAAAGGCAGAATTTCCAGATCCCACTTCTCTCTTAGAATAGCTAGGGTTATCTCTCAGCAATCTCAATATTTAAAGAGACTTGTCCTCTACCCTCCCCCACCACGTGACATTTGTGTACACTGAGGTTTTAGAAGCCGTCCCCCACCAATTCAATGCATCTGCAGTTTGCTCATTTGTTTATCTGCCATGACAGGAGCAGTTCTGCTCACTGAGCCATGCCATACATTAAAAATTCTTAAGTGTGTTCATCAACAGCAGAAAGTATAAATAAAAAATGATGTATGTATACACTGCTTTACTATATAGCAATAAAAAGAGTCAACTACTGCTACACACTTACGGATGAATCTCATAGGCAATTTTGAGCAAAAGAAACTAGGCCTAAGAGAGTAGCCATAGTATAATTCCATTTATATAAAATTTAAGGACATACTATGGTGACACATATACTAATAGTCTAACATACTTTTGGGGGAAAGTATTGCTTGAGACGAGACACAAAGGACACCTTCTAGAATGCTGTAGTTGTTCTATAGTCTAATGCAGAAGGCATTTTCCTGGGTTTGTATGTGTACATATGTGTGTCTAGAAATTTATTTAGGCTTGTGTACTTTAATATATGTACGCTACTTCTTTTTAGAATAAAAATAAGTAAATGCAGTTGAGAAAGAGAGAGAGGGAAAAGGAAAAGGAGGAGGAGAAGGAAGAAAGGGAGGAAGGGAGGGGTGGAGAGGGGAAACCTTAAGTGATTCATCACTGTCTTCAGGGTGAAGTTCAAACTTGTTAATGTTGTCTTAAGAACTACAATATACATCCCTATATTTTCAAATCTCTTCTCTTATATAAATATTCTTTTCCAGGCACACTGACCTACTTGCGTATTATTTTACTGACTAGAACTCAAGGTTTCTCTCCTGCCTCTTCTCCTCTTTCTTCTTTTGTCACCCACCTAGAATGTTCTTCTTTCTCCATCTGCATCTTAACCATATATGAGAGTCCAATTTTGCTTCTTCATGACCCCTTTTCCTGACCACCAGTAAGTTGAATCATGTGCTCCAAACAGATACACTGATGTCCTAACCACTGGTAAGTAGGAATGACCTTATTTGGGACTAGGGTCTTTTAAGATGTAACTAGTTAAGATGAGGTGGTGCTGGATTTAGATGGGCATTAAATTCAATGACTGGCGTCTTTATAAAAAAGTCATGTAAAGACAGACAAAAAGCTGGAATGAGGTATCCATTAAAGCTTAGAAAACAAGCAAGTATTCTCCCTTAGAGCTGTCAGAGGGAAATCTGAAACACCTTCACGTTGGACTTCGAGCCCCAAAATGGTGAGTGAGCCAACTTGGAAGAAGATCCTGCAACTCCAGTCAAGCTTCAGATGAATGAAACAGACCTGTGCTCTTGAGTGCAACCTTAAGTGTCTTTGAACCAGTACCACTTGGCCAGTCTTCTCCTGGATTTCAAACCCACAGAAACTATATGAAATAATATTCATTATTTTAGGGCCCTAGGGAAGAGATTTTTTTCTATAGTGATAGATAAACAATGTAACTCATATTATCAGTGATCCTTTCATTCTTCTTACCTTAACTTGGGAAGATTTTTACCTCTCCACTAGATTGCCAACTTCTTGGGATAGATATCATTTCTTGCATCCTCAACTGTACCAAATATTTGTTCCTCTCTCTGTCTCTCTCTCTCTGTCTCTCTCTCTCTCTCACACACACACACACACACGGTAAACATGTATGATGTTTATTATAAGATCACATTAGATAAGACTTCAGCATATTGCATTGAACCAGTGAGTACATGTCCCATTTAAAGATCAAGTTTGTGGAAACTTCTGTCACAAGCAAATCACTTGAGAAAAGTCACACTTGAAATCATTTTGAAACCAGTCTTTCTCTCCCACCCATTGCCTTGCCTCTCTGTTGTTGCTTGTTGGTTTCTGAAATGTAGGTCACTTCCAATGACATGACCTAATTAGGAGGTGTAATTTAACAGGGAAGAAAATAAAATAAATCCTCTGAGAGAGTAGATTTGAAGAAGCAGAAAAGTAGTTCTTTCATTTTATGTTTTTGGCAATAGCTTCCCTGCTAACACTATTCGCTTTCCACCCCTAAGCTACACAATGTGTAAAGCACAAAGAAGAAAGGTAGGAATGAGTTTGGGAGCAGCTGGAAATGATGAATTTATAATGATCACTGAAGGAGTAAGAGTAAGCTTTGCTTCAGTGGCTCTGTGGGCTGCTTCTTAGCAGCTCGGTGAGGGAAACATTGGAAGAAGTAATGATGATACTAACACAAAGCACCACACACTCTTTGGATGGGAAGAGACCTTTGGTTTATCTAATCTGACCTCCTAGGAAATGCCCTGGTACCTGCTGTGTCCCTATCACAATAAATCAATAAATGTGCAAGGTATCTAAACAAGGAGGCTTTGTCTTTCATACATTTGGCACTCATTTTAGAAAACAGGGAAAAGGGCTAGGTTAAAGCAGAATTTACAGGTTCATTACAAAATTAACTCCCAGGGGATGTCGCTGAGCCAGGTTGGATTCAATCCATCTCCCTCACCTCTTCCTCTCAGAAGCCTGACGCTGGGTTCCTGTAAAATGTTTAAGTGCTTACTGAATCACCCCAGAAACACTTAACTACACTGATCATAACTGAATGCATTATTAATTCTTTCTTTAAAAACTGAAATTTGATGTTTGTCATTAGATGATTCCATTTACCCATCTAATAAAACTCGAAGACCTACTATGTATGTGAACTGCCTGGAGGCTGACATTTACTAAGGTGAAAGCTATTATATTATTCCCATTTTACAGAGGTACAGAAAGGTTAAGGAACTTACCTAAGGTCAGACAGCTAATAAATGGTACAGCTAAGAAGCAAAACCAGGCAATTTGACTATAGAAGTTGTGCTCTTCATTCCCTACATTATTTTAAATTAACTATAAAACTATATTATTCTTCATTGACTTGGAATCAGTAGGTACTTGCTACACAAGCAGCAAATTAATTCCTCTCTGCAAGTAACTTCCTAAATTCAGGAAAGAGCACAGTCATTTATTTTCTTTCTATCCCAACACATCCATGGGGCGGGGGTGGGTGGGGGTGGGCAGCGGGTTGCCATACAGCCACTGATTCTCATGCTGGTCATCCTCCATAGTGCTGAACAAGGGATTCTGATGCCCTTCTCATACTCACACCCTACCCAGGGATCACTCCCCTGGAATTGAGGAGTTCCACTTTTGGTGTGATAGCATGAAAAGCTCAGCAAACTCACGCTTCAGCAACACAGGTGAAAATTATTTTTAAAACAATGAATGAAAATCTCTGGGAATGGTGCTACCAGTATACAGAAAATGGAGAAACATCTATAAAAATCTACCAAAGCGAATTAAGAATTAGTAATATTTGAGCCAAGACCCATATCCTTTCTGCCTTCTCCCAGCTCAGTGAGGTGGAGACACCACTCCAAGTTGCTATAGCCTAAAACATACAGTTCCTTCTCCTTTCCAGCTACCAGCTAGAGGATGTATTTCTACAAGGAGAGGGCATTGCTATGTTTCATCCTTCCCCCAGCTACTTGTTATTGAAGTTAAGTACCTGGTAAGTGTGACCAAGAGATTTCCTTCTGCTACCCAGTCACTCATGAGACAGAGGTGCACACAGCCCTTTTTGTAACAGGGTGGTCCCAGGAAAAGGGGAAGTTCCAAAAATCCTGGTTCCGCCCTAAGTGGGTGGAGCTGAGGAGGAAAAGAAGATTTTCTGCAGAGAAGGAAGAAGGAAAAAAAAAAATAGAGAACAGCAAGGAGACCTGGAGGAGGCACGTAGAGCAAAGGGACCTGTGAAGAAACTGTGCTTGCTTTTTGGTCTTGGACTGGTTGGAACAAATGTGAATGAAAAACCCGTGGGGAAGTTAACAATAGCAACTGTCATCTTGATTTTAATTTTGCTCTTTTCCTCCTGGATTTGTCTAACTCTTTCTAACCCTTTTCCATAAGTCTCTACTAAAAGGTCCTTTAAATGTATGGCAGGTTTTTGAGCCTTACTTTAGGCCAATCCTATTTGACTAAACTTTTACCCTCAAGGAGATGGGTAACTTTGGATGCTTAACTTGATAACGATATTCTTTGTTCTTTCTTTATTGTACCCTAGTTATATTAAAGTTCCTTTCCATTAAAGGTTTTATGTGTTTGTCTTAATGCGGGGAATGGCAGACCCCATTCAGAGAGGGCAGGCTTGGGAGTTCTAGGTGCTCCTCTCCCTGCCCTGTAACATTTTGAGAATACTAAGGCCCCAATCATGCTTGCCCTGACTTACGCTGTTGAGTTTCCTGCCAGGAGAGGCAAACTGAGATCTGGGACTGAGGTCCTTTCCATCCACCAAGCTCTGGAGTCTCTAGCACCAGAAATGTGGCTCATGAATTTGCCTGGAGAAAGAAGTAGGCCACAGAACAAAGAGCAAACAATCCCTCCACAAACAGACTTTATTTGCAATCTGAGTGTGAAGAAATTCAAGCCTAAGGGTACTCCCAAAATAGTGGAAGCTAGGAGAAAGGCAATTGAGAGGAGATTGCTGGAGTTCTTACAGATACAGGCTAAAGTGCAGGACAGCTAGTTTGCTGTAGAGAGACAGGGGGAGAGAAATCTTCACCAGCTGTGTTAAGACAATTTGCAAACAGCTCCCTTCAAAGGAGCCTGAATTTGATTGGATTAGTCTGAGGCAATTTATGCCTCAGAGCATAACAATGGCAATTGCCAGCCATTCATTGAATGTTATAGCTGAATATGGTCAGGAAAAGAGAGACTCAAAGAAAACCCAGTCAAACCATTGCCATCTCAGGAAGATTGCGAGGTCTCCTGAGAAGCAACATCAGAGACTTCAGGGAGTGATGAGGTGGTGAGAGAGAATTGATTTCACTGAAATAATCTAACCAGTCATGAAACAGGTAAATAAGCAAGTAAAACAACAGACTAGACTATCTTAAATGCTCACTTTCTAACAAAAGATTATGGTATATGCAAAGAAACAATAAAGCATGACCTAAGAAACAAGCAATAGAGGCCTCCCTGGTGGTGCAGGAGTTAATTAAGTCTGAGCACTACACCACTATTGCCCTACAGCCTAAATTCAATCCCCTGCCAAGAAGTTAATCCTCATGGCTCAGCAGACCTCTCCTGTCTTGCCTACTGATCCCCTCAGCAGTATATTTTAGTGGATCTGTTTGTCCTGTTCCCCACTCTGTCTCTGGGGAATCTTCTCACCCCCCGCCCCAAACACACACCTCTGGCCTACATCCCAGTTCTTGTATGCATAAAAAAATAAAAATTCATTTTTATTTATTAAAAATTAAAATTAAAAACATTAAAAATTAAAAATAAATTTTAAAAAGAAGCAATAGAAATTAACTGTAAGAGTAACTGGATGTGGAATTCAACAGACTTCAAAGTTTTCCTTATAAATATGTTTTAAGAAAACTGTGGTTAAAGAAGTAAAAGTAGGTATGACAACAATGGTACAAAAAGTAGAAATTATCAATAAAGAAATATTAAAAATTCTAAAAGAACCAAAAGAAATTTTACTGTTGATAAGCATAATCACTAAAATGTTTTTAGTGATTAAAATGTTTTAGTGATTAGTTTAGGGACTGAACAGATTTGCACCAGCAAAGAATTAGCAAACTTACAGAGCGTATCAATATGCATAATGGGAGTATCAGAACTGAGGAGAGAAAGAGAAGCAGAAAAAGTTGAAAAAATAATGCTTGAAAAACACAGAGCACATCTAAAAGTTACAATAAACTCCTAGTATAGATACAAAAAGATTCAGAAATAGATAGTAAAAGTGCTGAAAGCTAAAGACAAAGAGAAAATCTTAGAAATAGCAAAAAGAAAACAGACACATCACTTATAATCAGACTAAAATAATATTAACAGAGAATATTAATAATATTCTCAAAAGGCACAATGTAGCATACAGTCAACCTTATTTTTTATACAATCTGACAATCTCTAACTTGTAATTGGTTGTTTGATCAATTCACATTTATTGCTATTAATGATACAGTTGGACTTACATCTATTTTCTATATATTTCATGTCTTTTTCATACTTCTATCCCTCCTTTATTGCATCTTTGTGCATTAAGGGAGTATTCTCTTTCAAGACATAACAACTATGAGCATAGATGCATCTAAGAACAGAACACTGCAATACACGGGACAAATAGAGAGAAGGGAAAAATAGACCATTCAACAATAATAACTGGAAATTGAATTACTCACTTTCAGTATGAGATAGAAATAGTAAACTTAATGTAGGGTAAATGAAGAGTGCTCAGGCTTTCGCACCATTGGCCTCTGTGGCTATCCTTGTGGCCTGGAATACAGGAGAAGATCAGGAGTGTGGGCTCAGGGTACACATGGACACCTGGAGTATGGTGTGGGCATACATAGTGGGCACACCTGGGCTGTAAGGGCAGCATCACAGAGGATCATGCAGAGGAGTGCAGTGGAGAACATCAAAGAGCAGTGATGAGAGAAAAGAGCATACAGGGATTCATGGAGGGGCCCAAATTGCTGTCTCTCTGCTGCTTTGTTTCCCCTAGCCTGTGGGAATGATGCCACAGTGTCCAAGTTTCTCTTTCAAGCTGCCTGAACTGATGTTAAACCTAGCTGGCTTGGAATGGTACAGAACGCCTAGGCAGAACATCAATAAAATAATGGAAGATTTCAACAACCCTAAAAACCAATGGGACCTTATAGACATCTATAGACGACTTCATCCAAGAAATGCAAAATATAGATTCTACTCAAGAGCATATGGAATAGTCTGCAGGAGAAAACCAACCCCAAGAGAGTTAAAACAATAAAAGCAATACAAATTATGTTCTCCAAATGCAATGGACTGAAATTAGAAATCAAGAACAGAGAAGAAATTTTAAAAACTCAAGTATGTTTAAATACATTACTAAATAACCAATCTCCAAGATGAAAGCAAAAGGAAATTATAAAACAGCTTGAGATGAATGAAAATGAAAACACTGCATAACAAAATTACATCATGTAGTAAAAATAGTTTTAACATGGAAATTTATAACTGTGAATGCCTATATATTAAACAGATATTAAATCAATAACCTACCTTTCCACCATAATGCACTGGGGAGACAAGCAAACTAAGCCCCAACTTAAGCAAAAAGCAAGAAATAAAGATTAGAGCAGAAATTAATGAAACAGAGAAGGGAAAAACAATAGAGAAAAAAAAATACTTCTCTGAACATTTGATAGCCCTTTAGTTGCCTTGACCAAGAAAGCAAGAGAAAAGACTGAGATTACTAGAATCAGAAATGAAAGAGGAGAGAAAACTACTAACTTCACAGAAGTATAAATGATTGTAAAAGAGAACTTGAATAATTTTATGCCAATGACTGAATTTAATGACTGAGTTTGTCCTTTGTGGGGAGGCCAATGATACATATTTATTAGAAAAAGAATGGGGCTAGAAGGGATAAGGAGAGGTGGTGTCATATTGTTAGGTACTCTGAAAAATAAACAAAAGAAGCAAAAAAAAGTGTGGCAGAGGCACTTATTCCTAGTAGCCAAAGTCAAGCCTTGTGTACACACAGGAAGTTAGAGGAGACGACAAGAGTAATGGCTGATGGGTCGGAGGGCCAGGCAGGGATGCTGAGTGGGATGAAGTTTCCCTAGAAGGTGTCCACCCAGAAAGGCTATAGATGCAAAGAAAGCTTGGGTCCAGGTCACGTTTCTCAACTAGGTAATTCAGGGCCCATTCCCTGGACACAGTGGGAGGACACAAGATGGCCACAGACATCATTTCTCCTGGTATTTCCCACATTTTCCCGCTGTGCTAATGTCCTGCAGGACATATTTCGGAAACATTGTTTTAGGACACGGTCTTACAGGAATAGCTTCTAAGCACCAACTCCCTTGCCAAAACAAGCAAGTATCCAGGATGCAGGACTTTAATAAAAATAGCTAGTCGAGAATGTAATCAGAATATAGAAAGGAAATCACTTGAAAGACATTTATTGAACATTTATGACACATCATGTCCCAAGTCAGGAAGTGGGCATAAGAAATAATAAATAGCCACTCCACTGAACACGGAGAAACTCACAATCAAGCTGAATGTGTAGATGAGGCTGGGAGGTAAGAGCATCAGTGATCTGGACGAGAGCACTTAGAAGAAAAGGAAGAAAAAGAAGGAAAAAACAGAATACAATGTCAAAGGGCTAATAATGTAGATTTAAACCAATCTTCTGCCCTCCTGCAGAAGCCCCCATTAAAAACAAACAAACAAAAAAAAAACACCCGAGGGAGTGCAGAATACAGAGGAGACATGAGAGGCGGTGATCCCAGCTAACACTCACTGAGCACTTCCCGTGCGCCTGTCAGGCCATGCTAAGAACCTGATGTGCACGTGGCATCTCATCACACAACTCTTCAGGGAGGCACATTTTTATCTCCATTTTCCAGATTGTGAAATTATGGTTTCAAGAGTTAAGTGACTCAGACACACGGATAGGAAACATTGGCACTCAGGAAATCTTTCTCCTGATCCATGAGCTTCAAGTCTACACCCCACTGACTGGGCACAGGGATGAGAGCTAAAGTACACAGATTGCTTCCTCACTTTAAAATGCAACTCTGCACAAAGACAAAAGGAGGGAAAATTAAGATCTCAGTGCTCCATCCATAAGCCCATCCTTAGAAGCAGGGTGAACCTCAGGCTGATAAAGGAAGACAGAACAGGAGAAAAACAGGATCACAAGTGTGAGCCGTGCTCTGGAAACCTCACACTTTTCTGCAAGGGGAAGGAAGAAGCAGACTTAAGAAGAGTTAGCACTTCCTGTGCCAAATATTGATGCAGTGAGCTGGTCACCCAGTAGAATGAATTAAGAAATATGTGCTGAGAGTTATTAGTGCCTCAGAATGACATATGTACCCAGTCTGTGTGCATATCAAGTGGCGGAGATGCACAGTTTCCCAGAGGCATTGAAAGAAGCAGGGAGGAGACGGTGTGTGGAACAATGGCAAGAAGTCAGAGAGTCCGTCTGCTTGACCTGGGGAGCTCAAACTCTTGGGGCAGTAGCCCTGTAGATGCGCCGCTTCAGGTTATTGCTGCCAGGGACATAAACGAATGCTCCTGGGGTCTTCCGAACATCTTGGACACATCAGGTAGAACAGGCCCATTCACAGCAATGCAGAGGACTGTGCTGATCGGGTTTCTGCGAACAGAAGGTCAAAGTGTAAGCGAGACACATTCCAAGAGCTCTTCTTCAGTCTGGCATCATCCAGCTATTTGGGGACATCAGGGACTTTATCAAGCTACATACTCAACCTCTAGACCTCAAACCTCTCCACCTTGCCCCATTTTCCCCATTCTAACATCAAAACTGGCTCTTCTACTTATCACTTTGACCTGTCATTAATGTAGCTTCACATAACATAAATTTGAATATATGAATTTTAAGAAGTTATATATTGAGGTAGGACAATCTTTGCATAGATGGACTCCACTTGAAGAATCCTTTTATAAAATTATTTCTTACATTTGCATGAATAAGAACTCAGCTCATCCATGAATAACTCCATGATAGATTTCTTAAAGCCGCCTCTCATATATGCACTGCGTACTCTGAATCAGAAAAACATGGCTTTGCAGAACCACAAGTGTGGTTTAAATTGTGAGCCACCCCTTTATTAAGGCAAGATGATGAGGAACAGTTTGTGGGACTGGATGCTGTTTAGGGAAGACATTTTCTGGGTATCTAGTTAGTGCCAGGAATAATTACTACCAATAGTCCTTAGTGTATATACCTGCAACTGTTATGCTGAGGTCAGTTTTCATGAGACTCTATTGCTAGGGAAACATTTTGTCTGACCATCTCACTTTATAGATAAAGAAGTAAAAGTCCAAAATGCACAATGTTGGATGGCTTATTCAAGATCATGGACTTTAGCAAGTTTGCTAAACATCCCAAGTCATCAACATGGTCCTCTCCACTGAGGACACAAAGGAGTTACAAGTTTTCTCAGTCCTAAAGGACACTGAATACTGTTACCCAGAAAAAATTAGGGTATCAGAGCTGGTACAGGTTTTATGGAGCCTGAAGTTTCTAAAAATACGAAGCCCCTCTGAGAAAAACTAAGCTACAGATATAAAATTAAGTACAAAAAAAGGATATTAAGCTAGCCTGGAGAAATAAAGCACAGCTCATTTTTTAAAGCAGACAAATACCACATACCTAATGAATACCCAAAAAAAAGTCTATTAATTGATTTCCTGACATGGCTTTAATACATGTTTTAATACATTTTTTGGCAACTTAATCTTTGATGACCTCTTCACATGAAAAGAACTTTGTCAAATCTTTCCTGGAGAGAAAATGTAAAGACACGTCTCTCTCCCAGCATTGGGATCGCCCAGCATAACCAGGATTTGCCTTTTATTATGGAGAGTGCAGGAAAGCTTTTGAGTTCTACCACTTACTGTTGATACTGGCGTATAAACTGTTAGGCATTTGTCAGATCTAGAGAAACCTTTAACAAGTTTCTTTCAGACATATGAGACACAAGATTTCGACGACTTTTACACAGGTTAACTTCTGGCTCTGCACAACCACATACACAGACATATGATACTTCTCCCAATCTCAGCGTTTTGGGGGAGGGGGAGATACTATCAGAACAGTCCTCACCCAGGGAACAGGGACCTGACTTTACCAGGCTGCACTCTCTCCTCCTTTTGCGTCCCTCCGCACAGGCAACGCAGTTTATGTGGTCAGGAGACGCGAGCACCCCCAGTTACTGCCCCCACTTCTTCATCTTGTTCCAGCCGTGTGGGACCCTAGAATTTCTCTTCATTTGGAGCCTGCGTAGGAATCCAGTCAGGGTACACGTAGTCCCGGGATGAACAGCCCTTGGCCGGTCTGGGAGCCGTGAACTGAGCGCGTGCCAGTGAAACACTCCAACGTGTAACTTCACTAGCTTCGTGGCAAACCCTCCCCGGCATGAAACTTCGACGTGGCTCATCTGGAATGAAGCCTTCTACCATCTCAGCCCTCCCCCCAATCTGAAAGCTACTCCACCCACCCAGAGTACAGTCTATAAAACCCTGGGTGGGGGTGGGGTGCCTGGTGGGGCAATGTGCTAAGCAATGCACTATGAAGCAAATTGCAGGAGGTGACCCACATGGTGCAGCAAACTCTCCTGCCTTACCACCTGCTCCCCTCAGCAGTGTATTTCAGTCCATCTGCCCGTTCTGCTCCCCACTCTGTTTCTGGTGAATCCTCTAACTCCCCACACCTCTGGCCTACACCCCAGTTCTTCTATGCATAAATAAATAAATCTTTACAAAATAATAATAATAAAACCCTCTCCCCACCTGAAAACGGCAGCTATGTTGAGAAAAGTTATAAAATGCCCAGAAAGATGGACACGAGCACCTCTGGACACAGCGGGATCCTCCAGGAGAATAACTGAGCCACCATGACTGCTTCTTGGCCTCCCTCCAGGGCAGCCCATTGCCGTGAGGTGCCTGCAGTGTCCCCATTCTGCAGACGCTGGGTAAACTCTGCTTTAAGTTAATCTTTCCATAGTCACTTCCTCCTTCTTACCCCCATAAGATAGCACGTTAGATGGGATTCTCGAACGCCTAATAGGACACTAGCCAGGTGACTCCCCTGGTTGGTGGCAGCGCCATTCCCTTCATGCATTCAGGACAGCAAGAGCATGAGATAACCAGAGCCAAGGAAGATTGGACACCCTCATCGCAAATGAAAGGACGCTCTCCAAAGCTGGTAGCTGGGAGAGGAGGGCGCCTTCGGCCAAGTGCTGATCTCCCAAGCAGCCACGCTCTCACTTCCCGCCCCTCCTAGTCCTTTGACCTCTGTGTCCAGGCTCTGCTTGTACCACTGTCTCTGCTCAGGTGACATCCCGCTGATGAACAGGGGTCCTCCTTATGAAGGGACTGGCCCCTCACCCCCACCCCTCCCCAGGCCAACCAGTGAAATGGTCTAAGGCATTCTAGCTTCACCCCTCAGCCCTTCCTGCATCTCATCCTTCCGTGCCCTGGGGAGCTCTGACTCTCCTGGCCCTCTGAGGCCCCACTTTTGGGCATTGTTATTCACAGCCATTTACAAGATTAATTGCATCCCCTATTGTAAGGCATGTGTCTTTAAAGAGATGACAAAGGCCTTAAGCAAAGATCTGAAGTGAAAGAACATTAATAAAATGCCTAATATATGTTTAAGAAAAACATCTAGCTAGGGTCCCTAAAATAGGATGTTGCATTTAATCATCAGAATTCCCTGTGATGGGACATAAAAAAGAAAGCAAGTTAGTCAGGTTGAGGGGGCAACTGAGTGGGGGCTGGGAGACTTGTCACAGAGGTCAGAAGTCTAGGGGGTGGGGACAAGCTGTCACTCTCCTGAATTCTATGTGGCTGAATCCTGTACAGAGAGAGAGAGAGAGGGAGGGAGAGAGAGAGAAGCGGCAGCAGCAACACAAATGCCTTTGGGGGGCTGGGGGGAGGCTAGGGACATCGAACCTGAATCTAAGCCATGAATTTTGTATTCTCTGCATTGGGAGGGACAGCCAAGTTTGGGGAGGGGCATCTACAAGGAGAAGGACAAATTTAAAAGGGAAGATTTACGAGGCCATGAAGATGTTTCTCTCAGACTCCTGAGTGCATGAGTATGACTTATTTATTTTATTTTCATTTGTAACCAAAACCTTCCCCTGACTCCCATTGGCCCCAGCAGAGAAGGGAGAGGGGGCTGGCCAGTCAGGCGTTGATCACAGGGCCAACGGGAGACAGTGTGGCGTGATGCTGACGCAGCCCACTGACAAGCCAGCAGAGGCCCAGGGGAGAAGCCCTGAGCCAGCAGCCAGAGCCTGGCAGGTAGGGAGCTGACAGCTGGGGAATTGCTAAGAGGCGCCGGGCCGGTGCAGGCAGGCTGGTGAAGCCCTGGATGGAGACAAGGTGCGATCACGATGCACAAACACTGCTGTTTACCAGCTTCCCTTTGGGTCCCCTCCACTTCCTCAGCTCCATCAAGCTGTCCACACTTCAGGTTTCCTGTCTCCCTGCCCCCAGCAAGATCACCCTGCCAGTCCCCCACCTCTGCTCTGTAACATTTCTCTCCCCCACTCCTTCTGGGAAAGGAAGGGAGCAGAGGAGTAACATCATTACTGTCGGAATAGCAGAATGGCCAACTGGACAGGGACCGCTCTCCGCGTCCTCAAGGCCACCTGCTCAGGGTTGCTCTGCAGAGCCAGAAGAAAGACAGGCCAGGGCGCGGGTGTCCCTGTCTATGCCCGGTAAGTCTCCTCCACTCGTGGTGCACAAAACCCCAGTGCGGATGAGCTCCAGAAGCGGGAAAGGACTGTCTGCTCTACTCTCCCCAAGAGAGACCGCCAGGGCAAGGCAGCTGTGTGGCGGGCCAGCGTCCTCTTCCCAAGAGAATGGGAGTTGGGAGGAAGAGGAGAGCCCAGCCTCCAGTCCCTGGGAAAGTTCTAAATGCTCTTCAGAACAATTGCACCTCCAAGCCCGTTTATTGAGGGGCACAGACTCTTTTGCAAAGACTTCCCCTGTGGGAAAAATCCTTCCTTTTCATACAAAAACAGCAAACAAAAACAAAACAAACTTTACCAATCAGCTTGCATTTACCCACCTTGCCTGTCACTTTTTAACATGATGAGCAAAACCATGTGATCCCTCTGGCCTCTGCCTGGTCCCTGCAATAAGGGCCAGTCCTCTTCCACCTGCTCCCTGGTCCCCAGCACCTGTGGGTCTCTGCCCCTTCGTGTCCTGCCTGGATGAAAGGTGATTTCCTTCTGGCTGTAGATAGGAAAACAAAAGCTCCCTGGGGTGGCTGAGACTCTGGGAATCTCTCTTATCACCTGTTGTAGGGAAGGGGCTCAGGATCGCATCCTGTAGGGGCCTCCTAGAAGAGCCACACCATGAAACTGCTTTCTCTCATCTCAGCCGGGAAAGCCTCAGCGCCTCACTTCCAGTCTCAGCTCTGACACCTGCTTATACAATAAGTATCAGGCCCAAGAAGGCCTGAACTTTAGGCTTAGAATTACCACTTAACAAACATGTTAACCGTATTGCTTAGTTCACGCTGTGGCTGCCTACTGCCCTTCTTAGAAAGCACAACCAATGGTGTTCAGGCTTTTGTCCGCCTTCTGACCCCACCTTACAGCACGTACCCTCTACTCTTCAGTCGCATCAGCCTTCTTTCTGCTCCTGAAGTCACCCAGGCGTGCTTACACTGCATTGTCTGCACCTGCTCTTCTGTCTGCCTTCGGTGCCCTAGGAATGCCTGGAGTCCTCTGATCACATGGCCCTCGACAAACACTGTGTTCCTCGATGGATAGTTTAAGCACAAACACAGGACAGGGCACCTCCCTAGAGAAAAGTATTTTTCAGATAAAACCTTACAGCTTGACGTATTTTTTTAATCCAAGTAGTCATCATGGGAATGATAAGAATCATTTATTTGCTCATTCATTCAATCAGTCATTAAGCAGTTACTTTATTTACACACGGTCTATCTCCTCTAGCTAGAATTTAACCTCAATAAAGGTGAAAAACTTGTCTGTCCTAGTCACCACCAATACAGGAAATTTACTTGAGAGACGTCTGCTTAGTTAATTAGTTAGTGAACAAGTGAATGCACTCAGCTTCAGGTCAATCGCTAAATATCATGATTCTCAGTTTTCTCATCTTTAAAATGTACCAAGAGCATCCCTGCCTTTTTCAAAGCATTAGTAAGAGTCAGATAAGATATGTGTATGAAACCCAGTTTCCTAAAATAAAGAGCCTGAGGCAGGGATTAAATATTGGTATTTTATTTGGAACATGTAATCTCACAGCATAGGAGAGAGGAAAGAAAAAAGAAACAAGAAGAATGGGCAAAAAATGAACAGTTGATGTGTTACCCCACTGACTACTGCTTCACGTGAAGGAAAAGTGTCACCTAGTAGGACATGCGCAGAGTCACATGGGACATCCTGTAGGAGAAAGTAAACCTTGAGGCAATCCAAGACTAGAACGCTGACCATATCAGCCCATCGGGGAACTTACTGCCCCAAACTTCCAGATTGCTTCATTCCAACTCCCACCCTTGAAGGCACCCCGGAGGTCTAGCCTATATCCTTTAAGATGTTACTTCATCCAAATCTACAAGTGGCTGGAAGAGCCAAAGTTCCAGGCCTGTGGCAGGTTGGCTGTACGTGGTAAAACCCTACAGCTCCACACAAAATGCTTCAACTCCAGGAGAAGCAATTCTTGAGAATGAACAGCTGGAGTCCTGGCCAGGGGGTGAGTGAAGACAAGAGAAGCCAATAAGAATGTGGATACATACTGGTCTTATTAACTCAAGTGTGTTTTCATCTAATAGTCTTTGCACTTGCAGAAGTTTGATAAACTTTCAATTTGACCGTGCAAATGAAGTTTCCCTTATTCTCACTGTCGATGCTGAAACAGCACCTCTCTGGAATCAGCCACTTTAGGCCCTCATAAAAATCTTTCTCTCCAAAATAGAAACATAAGTGCATCCTCTTAAAGTGGGATTTTTTTCCTTGCTATGCTTACTTTGTATTATTGAGAGAAAACACAGCAAATATGAAACCCACATGGGAGATACTTTTCAAATAAACCCCATGCCCTTTAATTTTCCCCCATCACTATTTTTTATCAGTTTCCTTGGGCCCATTCTTATATTGGTATATTGTCTGCAGTGATCAGTTTTAACAGCCTCCAACATGCCAATGTCAGTAACGTAAGTCTTTGTACTGATTGGAACGTCAGATTTCCTACAAGGAAAGACCTCAGTGATCATCTAGTTTGTTGACACGTGGCCACATCAAGTTTTATCTACAAGTCAAAGACCCATATTTTACAAGGTTTGCCAGACTGGAGTCAAACTGGGGTCTAAACTGAGGAGCCCCATGTGTTTGGATGTAGTTGCATCCCAAAGCCCAGTAAAATGAAATGTTTGACGTAGTAAGGTAGATAGGCACATATATAACTTATTAAACATGCGATTTAATGAATGGATATAGGCTGTGTAGAGCAGGAATTTTAAAAATTAAAAGCACTGACACTCTAGAACCAAAATGTCTGGGTTAAAGTTTCAGTTTTATCATAAAAACAGGTAGAATGACATTTGTAAGTTTGCTTAACCTCTTTGCTTAGGTTGTGACTTGGTTTTCTCTCTGGAAAAGAGGGGTAATAGTCATAGTTACTTTATTGGTTTGTTGTTAAATGATACATGGAATGCAAGAGTCAGCCACTGTCTGGTGCACAAGAAGCAGGAGATAAGTTAGTTTCAATGGTAATTCTGAATTTGCTTATCAACTCCCCACCTTGTCCATTTAAATCAGCAGACAAGCAAGCTTTTCTGCCATGTCTTCTGCTTTCATTGGTTCAGCCAGAGCCAGATTTATGTATGTTTAAAATCCAGTGTAAAATTTGCCTTTAAAAAAAATGTGTGTAGCCAAAAGGAATCTTATCCTGGGCATGGCATTTATGTCGCTTTGTGAAACACTGTGTTTTTAAAAATGGCACTGTCAATTGATTTAAGTATTTTATTGGACAATTTTACTGCTCTTGTGCCCCAAGGCATTTTAAAGCAGGGACTAATTTTTTTTAAATCAAATAGATAAATGTAAATGACAGAAGTATAAATGGTAGGGTCAGAATTGCCACTTTGGCTATTTAATTATATGCCTAATAGCCTGGAGGTTTTCCTAATTTAGGAAAGTTTAGGGAAGAGTAGTGGGGGCTGGCGACTAAACTCTATGCCAATATACTAATTGCACCCAGGCCCCAAAGTCTATTTCCCTAAAGTTATTGTTGGAAGCTGGGCCACAGGGGATTTGCTCATTTTCCTGAGAAAGGGGCTCTGGTCTCAGTTATTTCTCATCCCCCACTGACATCCAGTTTCCTCATCAGTGATAGAGTAATGAATGAGTCATTATTTAGACTTCATCTAAACTACTACCCATCGGGCCTCCCTGGTGGCGCAGCAGTTAAGCAACGCTCTATGAAGCAAACCGCAGCCACTGCAGCATGAGTTCAGCCACTGCAGCATGAGTTCGATCCCTGCTCTAGGCCAGGGAGGGTACCCACATGGCATAGCAGACCTCTCCTGCCTTGCCCCCTTCTGCTCTCAGCAGTGTGTTTCAGTCAGTCTGCCTGTTCTGTTCCCCACTCTTGTCTGGTGAATCCTCTCACCTCCCTGGACTCTGGCCTGTACCCCAGCTCTTGTATGCATTAATAAATAAATCTTAAAAAAAAAAAAGAATTGGGCATATGACATGAAACCATAAAATGTGTAGAAGAAAATATAGGTAAAACACTATATGATATATATCTCAGTAACATCTTCAAAGAAATATCCTCCCAAACAAAGAAAGTGAAGTAAAAGATAAACAGTTGGGACTACATCAAATTAAAAAGCTTCTGTTCTGGGCCTCCCTGGTGCCACAGCGGGTTGAGTGCCAGCCACACTGTGAAGCATCGCAGCACAGCAGCGCAAGTTCGATCCCTGGCCAGGGAGAGGACTCACATGGCGCAGCAGACCTCTCCTGCCTCGCCTGCTGCTGCCTTCAGCAGTGTGTTTCAGTCAGTCTGCCTGTTCTACTCCCCACTCTGTCTATGGTGAATCCTCTCACCTCCTGCGACTCTGGCCTGGACCCCAGCTCTTGTGGGCATAAATAAATAAATCTTTTTTAAAAAAATTTTAAGAAAAAAAATAATTAAAAAAAATAAACTACTACCCATCACTATATGGCAGTTTTGTAATAATTATAGTACAAAATAGCTTTCTACTATCCAAAACATGAACTGTTTTCTTATGGAAATGCTTGTATTAGAAAACTTTAAAAATTAGCGCCTTTAGTAATATGCATTGTAACCTTCACCCCCACCCCAACATAATGCAGCTTGGGGATCACAGTATCACTTTGGAAGAATACTTGACAAAATGTCTAACCTACATTGACTGAAGTCTGGGACCTAACTTTTATAAGATGTATAGCAGATACAGAAAAGTTCAGTACACCACATAAAACTGTAAGAAAAGTCCAGGCTGTAGGCCATTCTACAAGATAGCTGGTGTAGTCTCTTTAAAAGTGTTGGTAGTTTAAAAAAAAAATAAAGTGGGAAGGTGGAATCTTAAGGTTTCATTTTAAGAGATCAGAAACACCAAATGTAATTCATAATCTTGAATAAGCCCTGGTTTGAATAATTAGATATAAAAAATATATTTCAGAGACTGTTTGGGGGAATTTGAACTTAACTATTAAATGACATCAAAGAATTACTGTTAATGGTCCTAACTGTAATTATACTAAAGAATTTTTTAGGGACGTGTACTGATTTAAATATGAATTTAAGTATTACATCCAAACAATCTGTAAAATAGCAACAACTATTGAATCTAGATGGGTGGCATATGTGTAAACAATTCTACTAACCTTCAGCTTTTGCTTGTCATGATAAATGATAAAATGATAAATGATTTTGAAATGATAAAAGAATGTTATCATATATACATGACATTATTTGTTCAGGGGTCAAAGAGAAATTGTGAACCTCTGAAGTATTACCAATATAGCTGCTTGAGAACTCACAAGTCTACTTCAGGAATTGGGGATTGAGAAGATGAGAAAGGTCACATCTTAAAACTGGACTTCTATGCCGTATTTCATCTTACTATATAATTTCTCTGTACTTTTGCCCACCACTTCAAAGGAAATAGGTGATATTTATTCTTTACATGTAATCTTTGTTAAGAGTTTTATGAGCAAACAAAGCAGGTACACATTATTTCATGTATGGAATGGATCTGGTTCATTATTTATTAGCGAGCCTATACAACTCTCCTTCCTCTCCCCTGATCAAATATCCTATTTTCATACCCTTATGTAATGCAGACTTCAAAGTCCTAGATCTTTTAAAACTTGGGGTCACCTTCCTGTGTTTCTCACAAAGAAAACTAATTTCGAAATCTAAGATGATGGAATTTCTCAGCCCAATAATTGATAAAGAAAATACATCCTAAAACCATAGTTTTACTGTCATGGTGACAGAGGGGACATTCATTTGATTGATGAACTAGAGGGGAAGCAGAATGTGATTAGATAGGCAACACTAGCAGCATTGGAGGTTTCTATGTTTCGGTGAGTCAAAACACTCAGTCATTATTGCCATCGCAAGTCTATGAGGTGGTGGCATCACATGAATAATGTCTGGCCTGGACATATTCAACACACTCACAAAGTTATTCAGTCAGAAGTCAGAATGGAACTAAAAACCAGGATGTACCTGTCAGCATTCTTGTCTGACTTTACTAATATTATGAAAGGAATTTAGGGAGAAACACAAAGGGTTAATTGAGGACCATTTATTGTGTCTCACACAATAGTAGAAGGGCAGGCAAGTGGGGAGATGGTAGAGGGAGAGGGGAGTCCTGGTTTTGTGGGGTTGATACCAGGGTCAGATAGTGGAGAAACATCCTATTGGCTGGCCAGGGTTTTATAGTTTTCAAAAAAAGACCAGGTTAATTCAGTAACAAGAAGATAAGAGATAAGGACCAGGTGAACTCAGTAACAAGAAGTAAAGTCCTTCTAAGCAAGGGCCAGGTTCCAGGTCCCTGGAACATAACTGAGTACATTTTGAATTGTTCTTGCTTGGTAGACTCATTCCCCTGGAAAACACTTCAATCTGACACTTTCTGTGAAGCATTTTCTTCTAACAGGATAAATCCCCAAATTACAAGACATCACCAAATTACAAGTTCATCCGGGTCCCTAATTATGGGGCACCTCCCCAAGAGAGTATTAGGTTTTATCTTCAAAATTTAAGAAGAAAAAGTATGGAATTTGTTCCATGTCATGTTTTCAATTTTTTTCTTCATTATTTGGATTTATTAAATTTCTACTGGATGACAAGCACTGTTCTAGAACACTGGGAGCCAGGGAGACCTACCTTAGATGTCATGATCCAGAAAGCTCTCTCTGAGGTGACCTTCAGATTGAGACTGTTGATCAGAACCAGACAGGGGGAGATCTGAGCAAGAGCATCCCAGACAGAAGAACCAGAGAATACAAAGTCTCGGAGCACAAACAAGCCTGGTAGGTTAGAAGGGCAGAAAGAGTCTGAGTGGGAGCATGGTGAATGACAGAAAGGGAAATGAAATGTAGGTCTTGGTTAGGAGATTGGGCTTTATTCTAATTGCTCTGGGCAGCCATTGGAGGGGCTGAAGCAGGAGAATGGCATGATCCGATTTACACTTGAAAAAGACTTCTCAGGCTGACGCTTTTGATCAGGAACTATCTCCTCACATTTAGTCCCAATTCTTCCTGCAGCAATTAAAGCACATTCTCTCTCCTCACAGTGAACAGATGCTACTTGATGCTGATATTAGCTCAGATGCCCAAGGAAACATCAGATGGTGGTATCAGATTCCCGAAAGATTTGGATGAATGTAGTAAGAAGACTAGGGCCATGATCATCCATGTGAATTACAATCAGAGGCCACAGATGAAAACAAAACTGTTTCTAGCACCCCTCCCCACTGATGGCCATGGCAGTTCTTTCTTTAGTTCTCCTGAGGGCTCTGACCTTCTCATTTATTCTCAAACCCCACCTCCCTACCAAGCCATCCCACCATGGAAGACCTGGCTCTAGTACTCATGGGTGGGGTATTTTGCTGATGTAAAAGGGTATTACATTGGGTATGGGGGGCTTCTGGTGCACTCTCCCCAGCAAAACAACAACCTAACTGGTACAAATTATATAAATAAAAATATAATCATTTAAAGTCTCTGAAAACTGTCCAAAGGGCATAGAGAAATTCATTCAAGATAATTTACTAAATTTCCTAAGAACAGCACAAGTCTATGGCATTTCATCCATGATCTGCTCCTTGAACTCCCAGTTGCACATTAGAGAAACTATATTCTGGACATGAGCAGCCAAGAAGATAGGGCTTTCTTCACCCCAAAGTACACAGTCTGTGGTTCTAGTTTCATCCCAGAAAGACACATTGCTAGAAGCATTTCTAAGCCCCCTCCCCCATCCTAGGATTGCAGAAGCTCTATTCTTAGCAAAAATGGCCTGGTGGGAGTGACGGTGCCCTTCCCACTCACACATCTGCTACAACTCAGCTGGAGCTGGGCCCTGATCAGCCTAGCTCCAGTTCCATCACAGATGAGGTTCCACGCTGGGAAGGAGAAGCTGAGAAGACCACTAGCTGACACTGCCCCCACGACCATACCCCCTCACAGAAGGGAAGCACATCTCCTAGCCCGGGTACAGTGGCACAGGGATCCTGTGGGAGGGTTGGGAGGGTGAGGCCACCCTAAAAATGAGGAGTTAGACAGCTCTGCCCATGCAATCATTGTTCACAGGTCAAGATCTCTTTCCCAATGGGATAAAGTTCCAGAAAAATAAAACTTAAAGCTGCAGCACTTTACCTTCAATAGGCAAATGTTTTTCAAAAGTTCAAATTATGCTTTTACAAAAGACCTATATTGGTGCCTGTTTTCATTAAAGAACAACCCTGAAAAGGCATCCACTTTTACAACAAAAGGCAAGTCCAAAAGCAAAGAGTGTCAGCATTGCAGAGGCACTGAGCACACCCCAAGCAGGGAGAATGGGGCCACCCACTTTCTTCCCTGAACTACTTTAAACAGCTGTGTATTTATCATCATTTCTGCCTTTACTATAACTGAGTTTTTTGTGCTATTTGGTATGATTCGGTAGATTATTTTGGTGGTCTAGGAACACTCAAAAGTTTCCCATATAAATTAATGGCAAATGATCTTCATTTTATGCCACTAAGGCTTAGGAAAGGATTCATAACAAGCTCTACTTTCAGATAATGGGGAAATGTGCATACCATACATATGCTGAGATTCAACCTATTGATGTGCCAAGTCAAAATATCTGCACACATGTGATTACTATTCCTCTTCCACTTTGCATGTCATTAATATTAAGTGACTTTAATAAGTATTTGATACAGGAATTTTGGTAATTTCCTGTTCCTCATTCTTTCTGGGGACAATGTTTTACTTAACTTTGTTCTTCTAGCTTCTTGGAAAAAGTGTGTCCTATAATACTTTTTCTACAAGAAATGAAACTCTAAATATGTGATGTACCTCTCTATCTTTATAGACAAAATTGGTTGCATTTCTATCAACAGTTATTTTGCAGTTGTTCTGGGGGGTAAATTGAATTGGTTTATTGGAGAGAACAGTGGGCTTAAGGGGATGAATATGGAAATAGTAATAATTAATGTTGTTATATTTACCATTTATTGAGTGTTTGTTATATTCCATGCTAATTGACTTAATAGTCACACGATTTACTAAATATCACAATTACACTATAGGATAGGCATTTTTATTTAAATTTTTGCAAATTAAATGGTGAAATTGAGTTTTGGAAAGTTTTAATAACTTGTCTATGAACAATCCTAGAAGCAGAAAGTGAACTGAAGCACTCTGACTCCATAATTTGCACAGCAAAAATCATTTGACCATCCCATGACTACCCTATTTGCTTAGATGGGGATGGGATTAAGGAGAAAGTGGAAGAAGTTGAAGGAAAATTGGACAATATAGACAAGGAAAGGAGAACTTTATGTAGAAAAAATCTTATGTGATTATCAGTTGTATCTCAAGACCTTGGACTGAGCATCTCTAAATGCTGTATCCCAGGCACTCTTCTGGGCTCTGGGGAGATGGGGGAAGAAGTAGAAGATGAGAAGAGACAGGTGTAAGACAAAGAATCAGGTAGCGCCTCATGGATTCTACTTTGGGATTTGACATTCACTCAGCACGAGACAGGAAGTCATTGGAAGGTGTTCAGGAGAGAAATAACATGATCTAATCCAAGGCTACATCTGCCACTGCCTGTCCACTTCGTGTAGGAGAGTGAGGATGGAAACTGGGAGATGAGTTGAGAAAATCACAATATTCCAGGCAAAAATGACAGTAACTTGAACCAAGTGGTAATGGAATGGTGAGATGCTGTTGAATTCTGGGTAGATTTTGAAAGCAGGCTGACAGAATATGCTGCCTGACCAGACGTGGGAAGGGAAAGAGTGACATCAAGGATGATTCTGAAGCAGTGATCCCAGAGGGCCACATGATCTGAGGGCTAACAATAAGGATATTGGGTTTGGAGCTTAGAAGGTAAAAGATGGTGAAAGCATTTCCTGAGGAGTGGTGGGAAATTTGAAGTTTCATTTATGTAACTAATAAATGAAACATAAAGAAGTACACTCTGTCCTCCAGCATAGGTTCTTGGAAACTGTAAAGCTGAGTGAAACAATGATAATGCAACCAATTTTCCCAGAGGTTAAATGATATAAGTAAGAGTTAAGTTCCTGTGATGTATTTCTAGTCACATAGAAATCACCAAACTTCTAAATAAAGGCTGAAAATACTTCTAATATTAAAGAACCGTTTCTAGTCACACCTTCATTCACTTGCAAAACCACTTATTACAGTTCAGAGTGGCAGGTGGTTGAGCCAACAGTGCAGGCCCACGCATACCCACAACCACATTTGCCCAGATGGGGGCCAGTGAAACACACCAGTGAACCCACCTGCACAGCTTTGGGATGTAGAAGGAAAACAGAGTCATGAGAAGAGAGGAAGCCCACACAGACAGGGGGAGACCTTACAAATGGTGGCCCCCGTGGGAATCTTTTTTTTCTCTCATCAACATTACAATGAAGCAACACTCGTGGAGCACATGCTGCGGAAGTGATGGGTATAAACTACTCCCCTGACAGCTTATGGAAAGGAAACGCGTGGTAGCTAGGACACTCCAGGTCAAGGGAAAGCTAGATGCAATTTTTAAGATAGGAAAGACTTGAGTGTTTATGTGCCGAGGACAAGAAACCAATAGAAAAGTGATTGGAAGTACCTAGTAGAGGACAGGGGGACTAGTTAGTGAGAGCCCCCTGAAGAGATGGGGGTGGACAACTGTGACTGTCACTTTTTTGCAGTGAGAGGAGAAAGCTAAGAGCATTCTTCCTGGACAGGTTATGCAGTTTCTGTGAATTAGGAAGTAATATCATAAGCTGAGGATAAGGTGGTTCAGAGCAAGAACCATAAAAAGTTTGAATGTTCTTTTGGAAAAATGAAGCATAAGGGCATAGGCTGCCATGAAGACACATCAAAAGTTGGAAATTATAAATATGTGTTCACATGGTTGTAAGAAACACACTTAGAAATCAGGGCATCCCTGGTGGTGCAGCGGGTTAGACAATGCACTATGAAAACAAACTGCAGCCACTGGAGCATGAGTTCCATCCCTGCCACCGGCCAGGGAGGGGACCCACATGGGACAGCAGACCTCTCCTGCCTCGCCCATTGCTGCCCTCGGCAGTGTGTTTTAGTCAGTCTGCCTGTTCTGCTCCCCACTGTGTCTGGTGAATCCTCTCACCTCCCGCGACTCTGGCTTGTACCCCAGCTCTTGTGTGCATAAATAAATAAATCTTAAAACAAAAAAGAAAGAAAGAAACATACTTACAAAGCAATAAATACTTTATGCAATTAAATGTCCATCCAGCAACATAGTGGGCATTACCCCTTTATAAAACATGAATGGTAAGGCTAAAGCCGTGTTTTACCAGTTAAGAGTAAATGAAGCCCTAAGTTTTTATCAGCAAAACCTTGCATTAAAAAGGGCTTCGGTCAACATCAGGTTTATTTCACTAAAGAGCCCTAAATCTTCTGCCACTTTCACACATTTTTAACATCCAACATTTCAACATCCAATTTCTCTGATAGCAACAGCTATCACACAATTATGAAATTTTTAAATTTCACTTTATCTTATTTTTGTTAATGGAGAGAACATTATTTGGTCTTAAAATATAAATCTTAAAATTAAGCTTTTTTATTCTTGAAACTTTTCCAGTAGACTTTTAAGGTTCTGTCATCTTTCTACTTAAGAAAGATAATTAAATGAAGTTGAAAACTGCCTTATCATTGCAGTAGTTGGATAATTTATTTTTTTGGTATCAGGCAATCTACTTAGCAACTTACACATTAAGTCTTCTATTAAGATTATATTAATATCATAAATATGCTAAGAGGAAACCATTTTGAAAGTTCAAAATAATAATAATACACTTTCTTCCTCATATAAAACCTTTTCTCTCAAGATCTCAATGCACTTGCCCAACAAATCTGAGTTCCCACCAGCCTCTTTTGCATAGAGCTAGTTAAAATACCACCCTCATTTTATTCACTGACTAAAAATGCTAGGATTAAAAAGCAAGCACCCAATATAATCTTGACTTTAATTCTTAATGTTTCCTATGGCACCATTTTAAATCTTTAAGAGAACCAGACCCCTAGTCTGAAAGAAATCCTAAATGGATGTCTGTCTCCTTCCCTTCTTTGCATTGTATGTTACCCATAGCTGCTGGGACTGTGGTGAGGGAGAGTGGGGATGAGGAAGGGGGAGGGGAAAATGTTGACTAGGCAAACTCCACCCCCACCATGTGACTGGAGAAATACCGGCATCTCTCACACAGAGACACATGCACCTGATGCAATCACAGCTAGAAATGACTCAGGGCCCTTGAGGCAAGACCTCATGACTAATCTTCTCTAAGGGCCCAGGGGCTGCATGACACACCAACTATATCAGGACCATTACCAAACAACACGCAGGACCATTACCAAACAACAAGTAAGCAATGAGCCATAGCCAAAGGAAAAGGAGGGGCTGATGCATTTGGTTTGGGGTTTGGAGCAGGTCACCTAAAGCTTTTTCCTGCTAATTATACAGCACCAGAAAGAGCAACTGAGCTTTGCCTTAGTCGTACATGCTGACTCACTATGAGCCTGGGTGACTTCTGTTGCTTCTCTGGGCCTCAGTTTCCTCACTGTTCAAAATGAGGAAATTATACTTTCACATCAGGAAGACTTCCTCCAATACGCTGTGAAATACTCATCCTCATTATTTCCTGTTCCCTCAAGAGAAATAAAGTGTGGTAAAAGGAAGTAGCAGGAATTAGTCTTCAAAAAATTATTTCAGATTCTCAAGGAAGTATAACAAATTTTCCGGCCTGTTTCAGCACAAACAAAAAACTAGCATAAACAGTGGAAAGGAAAAGTGTTTCTCTCTTCATCCTAAATCCTGTAAATGACTGTGAAAGACCTTTTACCATCCGGCATACCTGTCTGTGGACAGAATCAATAGGAGCATTTCTGACAACCTCCAATCTCCTGAAAATGCCTGATGTGGAGAATCTCTCCCCACAGCGGATATTTCTGTCCAGTCACCACCTTCTGAGACATTATTCCTTAAAATGTCTTTTCCCTGGAAGCAAATCCCAGAGCGTCATTTATTAGAGAAGAAACAAAAATCCATATATACGTCGACTTCGTTTTTTCACCTGATGGAGATGTGAAAAGGATAACCTTCCTCAACCTGGGTCAAGCCTCCATTAGGGTTTTAAAAAGACTCTTAAGAACATTTGGGGGAGGGGAGCTCAGGAAGAGAGATATCAGCAGATGCTCACAGATGCCCTGATAACACACAAATGTCCCCAGAGCTCCATTTTGCCTTGGAGAAAGTAGGAGGAGAGGGATTGTCCCAGATTTTTGCTTTTAGTCCATGCCACTGGAAACCAAGTTTCTTCTACTGTGGCGGATATTTGAAGTCTTAGTTACTCTCTCCATACAGAAGAACAAAGGTCCAAGCGAGTGCCTGGCGAGAGCTGACCTGAACTGAGCTGAGGGGGCGCAGGTCGGCTGGGGTTTGAGTGTGACTGTGTCTACTTTGCTCCGCACCAGATCACAGCTGCGGGAGAAACCTCCTTCCGGTGTCAAGATTCTGCCAGGCTCTGAGGCCACTTCCTGGTGTCCTTTGAAAGCTGTAACAGAAAACAAACCCAGACGCATCAGATCAGAATGATGAAGCACTAAAAATGTTTGGTAAGTTAACAGGAAGCAGGTGTCTGGATAGGGAGTTTTTAAATTAGAGTGAGACAGACAGTCATGGGAGAAAAGGAAGCTGGTTCTTTCTATTTCTAGAGAAAATGGGAAATTGTTTTGTTAAGATTAAACCCCTATCAAGGCAGGATCAGATCCACCAGCTGAGTTTTACTTTTGAAGTTGATTGTTCCCCAAATGTTATGGCATAGACATTTT
Organism: Galemys pyrenaicus; assembly: GCA_019455555.1. NCBI lineage: Eukaryota > Metazoa > Chordata > Mammalia > Eulipotyphla > Talpidae > Galemys > Galemys pyrenaicus. The sequence goes on from JAGFMF010011501.1 coordinate 7,148,560, forward strand.
TCACTTTCACTTAGCATAGTAACTGTCTAAAATTGACATTTGCAAAGCCAACCAGTTGAAGGGCGATATTGGCTCTATAAAAAAAACATGTGAACAAAAGTCTATTTTTTTCATAGTAACTTCCAGGAGCATAGTTATTATAACAAGTGAATACTCCTGGACTCTGGCATAAAAACATATTTTTTTCAAGATCTATAATTTAGTGCTTTTCAAAAAAATTACACATTCATACAGAAAACAATGACTTTACATAAAAATAAACTTCACTGTTCATGGATGGGTTTTACCTAAAATTATATTACTTAAAATTGTGCTCATCCCACAGAAATGGATATATAAGCTATCTTGCATTTTATGGTGAACAAGCCAGCAACTCTTGGTTGCCTTTTGTAAGTCCCAAATTACACTGTGAGAGCCACAAAGACAGAATATTCATGGTCCACAGCAACCCCTGTGATGTGGAATTCAGCTCCATCTCCCAAGAACCCAGGTACTAAATAGGTTGCCTTTTTCTCCTAATCTTTCATGTGAGCTACAGCTGAAACATTCCACATGAGAACCACTGGCTGCCCAGTGATACTAGTTTGCCCAGGACTGAGGGCGTTCCTGGGTTGTGAGACTCTCAAAGTTTAAACTGGGAAAACCCCAGACAAACTTGCATAAGGTCATTCTAGAGAGCTGAGGGAGAAAGGGAACTAGGAAATCATACTAGTGTAATACTCCCTATAATTCTGGTCACCAGTTCCGATGGGCGTGAGGTAGGTGGTTTCTCCACATCACGGAGTAATTCTCTGACACAGCTGCATGTCCTACAATCCAACTCAACTCCATAAGTTAAGGGCTCAGTCCCACAGGACAGCCCCCACCCCCACATCAGATGCCAATGCCAAGTGCAAGTTGTTACCTGTACTTCTGACCGAATGGCTACAGGACGGAAATTCCAATGCTCCCCCATCCTTGGCTTTCATTCATTTGCTAGAGTGGCTCACAGAACTCACAGAACATTTTACTTAGTGGATTATGATGATTCGCTTATTATAAAAGGCTACCCATGCAGGAAAATCCAAACCAAAGAGACGCTTAGAGCAAGGTTTGTGGAAAGGGGTCCAGAACATCCACACCACTCTCTCCACGTTCTCCAACCTGGACGCCCTCCAAACTGCATTGTGGGAGTCTCATGGAGGTTTCATTACAAAGCATGATTGAACAAATCACTGGTGGTTGGTGATCGGCCTGCCCCCCTCTTGGAAGCCATGGGGTAGCACCAAAAGTCTAACCGGCTATTCACTTGGTTGCTTTTTCTGGCAGGCAGCCTCATCATTCATTAGGTGGGGCACAAAAGTCATCAAAAGACACCTTCATCACCTTCTCCACTTAGAAAATTTCCAGGATTTTGGAAACTCTATGCCAGAACCTGAATGAAGATCAAATGTGTATTTCTTACTATAAATCACAACATCACACTCACCATGCTCTTCTCTTCTCCCTTCCTCCCCTGCCCCACCACCCCATTCATTTTACTCTCTTAGGGCACAGGAGCTAAACACATTAACTAAGAACCAGACTCCAAAGCAGGTATCAGTCTGTGTTCCAGCTCTGCTATAACTTTTTCAAAAATCTTGAACAACTGACTTAATTTCTCTAGCCCTACGCCCTTATGTGTAGAATGTGAAAACTACCAGGTGATGACACTTGAGAAAATGTATGCAAAGTACGGACCCCACCCCTGCCACACTGTCACGCTTCACGTAGGTGAAGCACTATGATCTCACAGATCGTGCACATGTGGAGACTTCTACTTCAGTGAAGTTGATTTCAAGGGGCAGCTGGGAGTGCACCCTTCTCTACAGGGCACCTGCTGGGCCATAAGCTCATCAGCCTTTCATCCTTTCAGAAGCCAAGAAATGGATATTGAAGACATGGGATGGAAAACTGAAGCAAAAAGGAAAAAAGTGTCCTGGTCACTAAAAATGTTTTCAACTTTTCTCCACGTCTTCAGTCAAGGTCGTTGCATTATTGTTTGCAGACATATCACATACACTCAGGACAGGAACTGTCGAGGTGGGAGAAGCCAAATAAATAAATTTTCTTTTGTTGTTTTGTTGTTGTTGTTTTTCCTTTCTTGACAATTTAGCAAGTACACGAAAATGATGTGGCACTAAGGAAAAGACATAGGCCAAGGTTTAGAGACCAGGAGGACATGTTGAAGAAAGAATTGGGAAGAGAATATGCAGAAATATTTTTTCATCACAGAGTTGTTCCTGAATTTAAAAAAAAAAAAAAAAAGGCTAGGAAACCCCAGCACCAGGGAGTGTACCTCCTGGTGATTTCCCTAGGGAGTCCTGCACCTCCCTCCACCCCAGGACCTTTACCCCCAGAGACAGCTGGAAGCTGAGCTAGGTAAATTCCCAAAGAGAGAGGGTGCAGTGGGTAACCCAGAGAAGGGCCAGGACAAGTTTCCAGGCGGGCTTCCCCGTCCTGCTGACAGCCACAGATGTGAGCTCAGCCAAGAAGAGGGGGAAGCCACGGCCACGGCTTCTTGCTGGTATTTTCCTTTGTCTTTCAGCATCCTGTGCTTGAAATAGAGGAACCCCAGCTCTCTGTGACCACTCTTGTCTGGGATTCTTTCCTCAAGAGGTGATGGTGGATCTGTGAGGACTGCCAGGAAAGAGCGTGAGTCACGGCTTCTGAGCAGACAATATTCAGCGTCAGAAATTCCCAGAGATATGACTTGTTTATAGGAAAGGAAACAGCTATTCTGAGCTGCCAGGAGAAGAGGAAAGCGGCTCACTTTTTCACACGTGGCGTTGAAAGGTCATACAAGCGGCCAGAGCGCTGCAAAGAACCTGCTATATAGACTCTGATGTTAACAGCTCATTTGTCTACATTTTAGGGGATATTTTTGGACTTGGCATTTAAAACACAAGACCCGTGGCATTGAAATTCCACTCTTAGTCTGAAGCCCAGACGCAAAAGCAGGCTTGCAGTGTGAACAGTGGAATCAGGGGATGTAGTTGAGGGGGCTTCTTGGAGTTTGGGGGTGGGGGTGGGGAGCAGGCTGCACCCTCAGCTGGAGGGAGGGTGCACACTCACCTCTGACAGTTTTCTAACCTCACATTTCTTGGGCAGACCACTGGCCTTCACACACCTTGATGGAAGGGGGGTAAAATTCCCCTCTAGTCCCTTGGGATTCTCTTGGAATCTCTGGCTAGAAGGAACAGTATCACATTTTATTTGCATGTAAATTGGAGCTCTTACAAGAAAAATGAAGACCCAAAGAAGTGACTAGGTCTACCTGCTTCCATTCCAGGCTGAGGAGAGTATAGCAGATGCCATGCCGAAAAGTTGCTGTACCAGTAGGGGCACTTCAGAAAGATACTATCTCTTCACATGGTCTGTCTGAGGAAACTTCTCTCAGCCTCCACTCCCCATCTCTAGTAATATGAAAATTTCCTTCTTTCTCCTGGCACAGAGAGGGACCCTTTGATATAAGAATGTTATCTCCTGCCTTTAAAGAGAAAAAGGAGGGTGAATGCGCTCTTTTTCCACCTGCTGTTTTTCAAGAGCCTTTAACTCAAAATAATCAATATGCCAAAATGGCATCTTGGGGGGTAGCATGTCTTGAAAGTCATCATCATCTCCCTCCTCTAACATCTTTTCTTCGTGATGCTAACAACTGTGCTGGCAGCTGTCATTACTGTAAAGAATTATTCCACTTTAGATGCCCGCGCCCAAGGAGAGCAATGGGGGATTTCTCCTCCCACCCTTGTTTTTGCATTGGCCCAACTTCTACTGCTTTGAGCGTGGCCCTGAGAAGTTCGGACTCATAAAGGCTTAGTTTACAGATTTGTCCCCATTAGCAGAGTCAGTCAACTGACAACAAAGATTGATTGCCAAGGAAAAATAATCCATAGAGTATTCACTGATTCAATAATAATTAACCTGTGTGATAATTTTATAGATAGCACATTTGACAAAAACACCCTTACCTAATTATAAAAGTAAAGATTTAAACAGTAATGAAAGGATGTCCTTTCTGTATGATAAAGATGCCCTGGATTTAAAATAAATAAATGTTCTATTTAATGGATAAACTCTGGTAATAATTTAAAATCAGAAACAAATACAAGGCATGCCCTTATGTATCATTACCATTTTAGAGTCTCTGGCTAAGGTGATAAGTCAAGGACCAAAAAGGATAAATTTTGTGTACCAAGATATTAAAATCACATAAGTACATAACTGGAAAAAACCAAATGGATTAGTTAAAAAGCTTTTTTAATAAAGTGGCATGGGATAAGATTCTTAAAAAGCAGGAGTATTCTCATATAGTGTCAATAATCATGTAGACAATATATTGGAAATGAAAATTATTTAAATAGCAACAAATATGAAAAATATACAAACTCAATATCAAATTTTAAACTGTAATTGAGAAATAAAATTCTAATAATTGAGAGGAAGATTTATATTTTTATTACACATCAAGATTTCTCAAACTAATTAAAATAAATTCTACCCCCCGGGCCTCCCTGGTGGCGCAGTGGGTTAAGCAACGCTCTATGAAGCAGACCGTAACCACTGCAGCATGAGTTCGATCCCTGCTGCCGGCCAGGGGGGGACCCACATGGCATGGCAAACCTCTCCTGCTGTGCCCGCTGCTCCCCTCAGCAGTGTACTTCTGTTGATCTGTCCTGCTCCCCGCTCTCTGTGGTGAATCCTCTCACCCCCCACACCTCTGGCCTGTACCCCAGTGTTTGTATGCATAAATAAAATAAATCTTTAAAAAAAAAATTCTACCCCCAAATATTACAGGATATTTCCTGGAAGAATTACCATTGATTAATTGTTAAGTTTAGTGCAAAAAGATATTCATAAGGATCAATCTTATCATATATCAGAACTCATTGTAAAAATATCAATAATTAAAACTGTGAGTTTGGCATAAAGGTGAAAATATGAATCAAAGGAAAGTAATTAGACACCCCAGAACAGACCCTGTTATTGTATATGCCACATTATAGTTAGTATTCGAGATTATGATGCTCTCTACCTGCATTATCTTTTATGCTTCAAAACCATATTATGAGCCCTCCCTTTTTTTTAATGAAGACACTGACACTCAGAAGGGAAGACACTTGCCCAACATAAAACTGACTTGAACCCAGATTTTCTGATCTCCCCAACCAGATCTCTTTTCACTATATCGTTCTCATAAAGTAATAGAGAACAGACTTAAAAAAAAAAACTCATAGAAGAGAAAAAATATTTAGACTTCACCCTTTTACCATAGACCACTGATAAAAATAAACAACAACAAAAACCCTTGTGGTTGTTTAAAGATTTCAATACAAAAAAAAGTATAGAAACCTTGGCAAAAATGAGAATGCTACATAAAGACAAGTGTCTCTGAGGTCTCCTCACTGAGCAGTTCACCAAGCAGAGAGCTAATGTTCTCCTCCTACCCAACCCCAAGGTGAATTTTCCATTATTTTACTAAGATATCACATCTTAGATTGAAGATGAAATCATCTAGGAAATAGCTGTTAAAAGAAAGAATAGTTAATCCACTTTGGGGGAGAGCTAGGAGGATCAGAGGGATGGATTAGGAGAGGAACAGATTACTTAAGAGTAAAAACCAACATAAAAACAAAAGGAGTAAGCAATTGTCAATAATATATGCATGGCTACTAAATGGAACAACCATTCAACCCTGACATTGCAACAAAAGGCCAAAGACCATAAACAAACAATAACCTTAAATGAATGGGCATGTCTGCATTCCAATAAAACTTTATTACCGTCAACAAGCAGCAGTCAGACAATCCTTTGACAACTCCTGTGTTAAATGGTTTAAATTAATTATCCCATGATATTATCCTAAGTACACTTTAGATAAGAAATCAGAAACCAAAAGAAGTTAAGGGACTTGACCTATTGACAGAATAAAACAAACACAAGGATCTTAATGTGGTTGGTCAATGGGTAGAACTGGGAGCAGAATTACCTGACTCTCCTGCCTGAAAAGTTGAGAAAGGCATAGTCTTCTCTTTGCCAGGCTCCTATGCCTTGGGGCGTTTATTTAGTTGGATTTTGTAGATGTGAAATCTCAGCAGGTAGAAGAGACCCCCAAACAGCTGAGTTTAAGAAAATAAACATTTTTGCAGAGAACTAGGATGGGATTATGTTTGCTGTGGTCATTTCAGGAGGCAGGAAACTATGAACTTTCTCATCACTCATACATCCCCTCTCTTCTCCCAGACACTAAATCTGCTCAGTGAACACAGGAATGTTACAGGGCAACCCTAATATAGAATGGGTTTCCCTGACTGGATCCTCACCCGCACTCAGAAGATTTTTATAATAAGTCCCAATTTTAGGCACACATGACAAAAGTTATTAAAGGGTTTTATTTTATAAAAGAAGGGGAAAAAATAGAATAACACAAAGAAAAGAGAGAGATACCAATTTCTAAACATTCTACTAGATTTTCTGAGCCGGAATGCAATGGCACATTGAGAGCTGGCTCTGAATCTAGTGAGATGACTCCAAAGGAAGAGAGAGCCCAAGGCTCACCTCTCTGGTTTTATAGCCAGCCTGCCTGCTTAACTCCACCCTCAGGTCCCAGTGATCCACTCTTCGATAATCATATTAATGGATTTGTGGTTCTGGAACACAGGTGGTCTGGAGTGGGGGTTGGAGTCCATAAACCTATTTGTGTAATTCATTCAGGACTACCTTTCCCCCTAACAGGAATGTGGTGGAACTGTGGGGAGATGGCGTGGAGAGGGAGGGAGCAGATTGGCAATTGTTTAGAGAAACCAGGAAATCCCAAAATCTAAAGAGATTAAAAGCAATTTACCTCACTTCTTTGAATCCAGACTTCTCTTTGTGTAGAATGGAAATGTCTTTCCTTTTCCTTTTGAAAATTTTTTACAGGATATCAGAACAATAAAAAAGAAAAAAATTCTGTGTGAAGTTCATTGGTACCACGGAGCTACATATCATAAAATGACACCGTCTCTTGTCACCTGATATCTCATGACTTCAACTAGCTCAAGTCCTTTGCCTTTCCCCTTCAGCAGGAAACATGGCCCATCTTTACATTTAACACATCTCTGTTGAGGGACCAGCACTATTAAGCTGGTGCTTTGACAACCACATCGACAAGAGACCAGGATATATGACATGTAGAGGTGAAAGGACAGTGACTAAGGGGAGCAAATGAGCTTTTAAATAAGTCTGACACCATCCAGCTAGTTTTCATATAGCCTCCTGTGAAAAATCTTGACATATTGGTACATTGCTGTGAGTTATTTCTTCATATAAGTGAGTATAGTGGCCTAACATGATTTGATCTTGTAGAGTATTATCTGAGACTACCGACCTATTTTATTTAAGCTCAATGACATTTCATCAACAGTTAACACAGCATGAGCAGCTGAAACTCACTGCAGTGTAGTACATGAGACCCCCAGGATTTTGCTGCTTTATTTTTGTTTGAATAGATAGCTCTCCAACTTCCTCTATTTCTGGTAGTTTCTGGTTTTACCCAGTTCTGTGTCTTTTGGATCATATTTTTAGTCCACTACTACATAGTATCTATTTTACCATGATATTTAATTATTATCTATAGTAGTGAAAATTAACTCACCCCTTTTGCCCATGTTAGCTGCAGCTAAACTGAGAAAACATTTCTCTCCCTGTCGTGCTAAAGGGAAAAGAATAAAAGTAGCTGAGACAGTTGTTTTTGTCTTTTTTTTTAAGATTTATTTATTTACACATACAAGAACTGGGGTACAGACCAGAGGTGCGGGGGCTGAGAGGATTCACCAAGACAGAGTAGAGAACAGGCAGATCTACTGAAATACACTGCTAAGGGGAGCAGCAGTTGAGGCAGGAGAGGTCTGCTGTGCCATGTGGGTTAAGATTGAACTAATGTTGCAGTGCCTGTGGGTAGCTTCACAGTGCTGCACCCCTTGCACTGCCAGGGAGGCCTCCAGAAGCTGGGGCCATTTTAAGGATTCTCTGGGATGATTCCATCCTGTCAGTTCTCTGGGCTGGGCTTTGAGAACAGACTCAAAAAACAGGCTGGTTTATGTTGAACCCGTAGCGAATTCTCTGGGGCTAAGACCCACATGGTGCCTGGAAGTTGATAATGCGCTCTAAAAACTTAGAAACCCATTGGTCCTCATCTCAATTCAGCTATTGTCTCTGTTGTTTGTGTGGTTTTTTTTTCTATTTAAAGCCAAAAGATGTTTATTTTCTAGTTGTAGTTTAATTCTGTTTTCTTTTACACACTCTTACTTCATTTCTGCCCAATCAATAAGATGGATCATACATTTAATCTGATTCTGTCAGCAAGACAGCTGAGAAACCCACTGATTTTTTTATCTACTTGAGTACATGAGTAGTAGTATGTAAGCTCAGCCCACTTTTCAACAGCTCTCTGACATCTCTCTCATCTGTAATATGAGAGAACACCCACCTAAGTCATAAGGTCTTTGAAAGATTTATAAAATAAGTGCAACTACACTGCATTTGGTAATAAAACAGTAACATCGGCCTCCATGTATTGCCACACTTTCCTTATACTTGACAAGAATTTGTCGACCAAACTAATAAGGATAAGCGTTGACTTTTACAGCTCTGTGCTGACTAGAATTTAACCCTTCCCAGCCCTTTCCTTCCCTTGAAAAAATGTTTTATAGCACTATGGTATGCGTACAAAAAGGTAGGATAAGTGATACAATGTGATGAATTTTCACAAACAAACACATCTGTGTAACCCACACTCCCATGAAGAAACAGAATTTTTCCAGCATTCCAGAAGTGCCCCTGTTGGCACCATCCCAGGCACAACCCCAAGGAAAGCAATACCCTGACTTCTAGCACCATAGACTGGCTTTGCCTCTTTTACAATTTTTTAACATATGGAATTACACAGTATTATTCCAGGTCTTTCTGAAGCTTACCTCTGTTTACCAGATAAAGAAGTTTGTCTTTTCAGATCTCCCTGGTGGCACAAGGGGTTGAGCACCACACAGTGGCTTCTGCAGCCACTGCAGCACAAGTTCAATTCCCCAGCTAGGGAGGGGACCCACATAGCACAGCAGACCTCTCCTGCCTGGCCTGCTGCTCCCCTCAGCAGTGTATTTCAGTAGATCCACCTGTTCTGTTCCCCTCTCTGTCTCCAATGAATCCTTTCAAACCACTCCTACCCCGGCCCTATGCCCCAGTTCTTGTATGCATAAATAAATAAAATCTTTTTAAAAAGATATTGTAATTTTTTTGTAAACAAAAAAAGAAGTTTGTCTTTTCTAAGCTAACTTGAAAGAGAAAGGTGGGAAGAGGATCCCTAGAATTTGTCTTCCAAAATGGCACATGTGGGCCTCCCTGGTGGTGCAGTGGACTGGGCAACACACTGTGAAGCAAACCGCAGCCACTGCAGGACGAGTTCGATCCCTGCTGCCGGCCAGGGAGGGGACCCACATGGCTCAGCAGACCTCACCTGCTGTGCCTGCTGCTCCCCTCAGCAGTGTACTTCCGTTGATCTGCCTGTTCTGTTCCCCGCTCTCTGTGGTGAATCCTCTCATCCCCCACACCTCTGGCCTGTACCCCAGTGCTTGTATGCATAAATGAATGAATCTTTAAAAAAAAAAATGGGACATGTTTGAGCGTTAAAAGAGGCGTCGTTCAGAATGCACTGGCACAAAAGACACAGTCAGTGACTGTCCCTAGCATGTGGATTTGCTGTCATCCTGGTGAGGACGTATTGTTGGTGGCGGCCGGGACATAGTGACAAGCAAAATTTATATTAAAGACCCTAAAGAGAATCCACTCACTTTGCCCAAGATGTATGGGGCTGGGGCCAGACTTCCCATAAATTGTGGTAACTAGTAAACCTTGGGTCAAGAAGTAGTTACCGAGTTCCTGCTTTGTTAAAGGCAACATTACAGCACCAAGATGCGTCAGGCACTGTTCCTGCCTGCAGAAAGCTCACAGTCTAACAGGGACAATAAGACAAGTTTACAAGAAGATAAACAATGAGGTAGCAGCTGATGGAAATTTATAAAATATTACATGGGTTCCAAGGAAATATACAACATATTACATGAATCCACAGGATGAGAGTTGTAGCCATAAGGGATGAGCGTTGTAGCCATTGGGAAACAGGAAAAGCATCATGAAGAGGGGACAGGTTAAGATAACCTTAAATTCCACTCCAAAGGTTCTGACCTTGACTGCACATTACAGTTACCTGGGCGCTTTCAGACTCCCAATACCCAAGAATTATTCTTAGACCAGTAAAATCAGAATCTTGGGAATGGACCCAGGCATATGTCATTTTAAAGCTCTCCAGGGGAGTTCAGTGAAAAGTCAAGTTTGGGAACCACTATTTTAGAGTGAGTAGAAAGGTGGTGAAGAGAGAGAACCATGGAGAGAACAGCTATTAGTTAGTATATTCTATCTTTGTTAGGCACACAGAGAAGAATCATCCACTGGGAATTAAATATGGAGGAACAGCAGCAGCAGGACAAAAATTATTTAACCCCTTCAGGAAAAAAATTAATTAATCATGAAACCATTTGCTAAGGCCAATAACAGGAATGGATGGGGAAAGGATGCACTGAACATCAAGGGAACTCAGAGTGGTAATAAATCCATCATAAACCGTACACGTCCGCCATCTGATAACTTCTGTTCCTCACATTAGTATCCCATTAAGCCGCTATTAGTGAGAACAAGGAAACTGAATGAAACCAGCTTCCTGGCTTAGCACTAACTGCTGGGACAGAGTTAACAAGCTACAATCTTTCACTGGCACCTTTAAGGACCTGAGCTCCATTTGTAAAGGATGCTTAGAGGCCCCAAACCTTGACCTATCACGTTCATGCTGTGGGAGTTTTGGGGGGCTGGAATTAATCACAGCAGGGACACAATTTACCGATCAATACCAGCCAATTAGAAGGCTCCCTGCTGTGGAGAGTTCCTTTGGAATGCCAGATGACCTTTGCCCTTGACTTTTTGTGGGGACAGATGTTGCTTTACGGAAGCTACTGATAAGGATAGTATTAGGGGTGCTAATTCATTTCACATGTGCCAGCCCCACCAGGGCATCTTGCAGCTGAACTTTTTTTTAGGACTTATGCATGAGGCACCTGCTGGTGGAGGCCAAAGAAAGACAGAGATGGAAATTATATCAGTAATTAATTCACAGCCAATGCACCACTTTTTCTGTGAATTCAGCTATGACCTTCAAGAAGCAGGAAACTCAGTCTTTTTGGTGAATTCTCCATTGTGTTTCTGCCTCTGTTATTCTGTCATGAGAGGGGAGATTCTGAGAGCTGCAGCACAGACACAAGGCTAGATTTTTATCACATCAGTTTCCCACATGGCTTACGTGAACCATCAAGAGAAAGAAAAATCTAGTAGCTACCATTGTGTCTAAGATCTGGTACATAGACTCAAGACAGAGCTTCAAATTGTACCTTACCTCTCTGATAATTTCTGATACTTACTGCTATTATTGTTTACAGGGTTAGGTCAATATTTTTTTAAATCACATTTCTGAGATCTTTATCCCAGGATGTAAAAATCTAGAAGAAAACGAATCAGATAATTCTAGAACATATCATTTTTTTTCAACATATCAATTTATTATTTGTTTTTCTGTCATTTAATTGTTTTTCTTTTAAAGGGAACAATCTATTACTTATAGACCTTCCTAGGGACTCATTCTCCCATTTGTTTCATCTCCTCTGGTAATATTTCAATCATTGTTTCTTCTGTTAGGGTGCAAAGAAAAATCATCCAATGTCCCCTTAGTTCTTCTAAGCTACAAAATAATCAAATAGGCATCAAACAGATTGGTAAGACAAAAAGTCAAATAGAAATTTAATAATACATGTATAACTCCTTATACATGGGAGAGAGACAGTAAAACTGAGTAACTCACCACATGACTTCAGATGGCATCTTACATAACTTAGATTAAAACAAGGGAGGTTGGGGATGGGGAAGAAAAGGGTAGGTCAGTTAGGGAGTTTACCAAGAAAGGCACAGTAAACAAAAATATACAGATTTAAGTTATGCCTACACCACAGAAAATAGATTAGGTGATTAGATCTTCCCAGAAAAATCAGGAAGAAGCACTTACAGAAATAAATTTACATGTAAGTGTCTTTTTCAAAGTTACCCTCCACCCAGCCTTCAGAGCCCCTCTCGTGAATTCAATCTTTTTGCCAAGGTCGTATTTTGTGCTGACAGATTTTTGCTCCCTTACACTTCAGATGCCTATTTAAGGAACACTTTTCAATTCTTTCCTTCCTGAGCAATCTCTCCCCTATTCTTGTCCCCCAAAAATCAAGATTTTAAAATGAAAATAAAAGTTTTAAGTTGACTTAGTAGATACGAAACCTGGTGAAATTATAATTTGAGTCCCTCCCTTACTTTTATCCCATTTCATAAGTCTACCTTGATATAAATAACTATCAAAAATACCCTTGAAATAAACTTTTGAAGGTCGGTCTATTAATTATAGAGTGGCCATAACCTGGAAAGTATCATTGTTTTTGCTATGGACACGTAGAAAGAGGGGCAAAGTTTCATGCACCGTTAATGTATGTGTATAAGACTCAAGGATATAAAAATATTTAAATGAGCTACTTGATAAGAGCTACCATCTTCCTATCTCACCCTTTTCATCCACTATGTCCCTCAGTGATTTTCTAATCCCTTCCTCAAAAGTCAGCAGTTACCCTTTGTCACTTGACCTGCAGGATGATTCTGACTTCAATTGTCCACCTTCCTAGCTCACCTAAGAGAATTCTTCTTTCCAAGACAATAATTCCTGCTTAACTGACCTCATCCAAAGATGAAAAGTTTTCACAATTCACTGCATCAAAGAGTGCAGATAACAAAATGACAAGTTTTTTTTTTTAATCCTTATGATTTCTTTTATTGGAGAACACTGGGGAGATAAATAGGAGTTTCAAGATAACAATACAGGTTCCAGACTATTTTTACTGTTGACATTTAAAAAAAAAAAAAAAGCTGTCATTTAACAAATCATTTTCTGTATCATTTACTTTCACAAACATTGTCATAACCACCACGCCATTTTAGGTATTTGTTTTCCTATAATTTAGAGGGAGAAGTAAGTTCAGAGAGAATTATAACTTGTCATTCAACAAGTGAAAATGACAAGTTTTAAGGATGAGTCCCTCCTCTCGATGTGGGAGGAGCTCAGAAATATTTTCATTAACAACATTAAGTGAAAAATAGACTTTTTGCAAATGTGAATGACACTTCAACTAAATAAGCTAGTTTTGTCTAAGAAAATTTGTCTGAGGCTATATCTAAAATGTTTTGATTTAAGGTGACTGGTTACATATACTTACATGTACACGCACACAGTGTGGCATGCATGGTGTGTATGGCCTGTTTCTGAGTGTGGATTACTCACTTTGTTTACCACATTATTTTCTAGTTCTGTGCTCAAAGAAAGATACTAATCAACTTAAAATTTTCATAAAGAGATGTATTTTGTGGGATTAATAAAAATAATAGACAAACTTAATGAAGTTGTATACTCTAACGCAAATAGATCTAAGCAGTAATCGGCATGTATTTACATATTTGTTATATATATGCTAAATTTATTTTATTTCTATAAAAGCTTACCTAACAGTCCATATCTTCAAGAGAGCCTTAAAAAGTATAAGAAAGAAAAGATACACAAAGGATAAGACTATCACAGCTGTGAGTCTATAAAAGGAAAATACTCAGCCCCATGGTGTATTTCCAACGTGATTAGCAAAGCTAATAATCTGCATTCAGAAGCATGTAGTGCATGTAGCGAGCACTACGTATAGGCTCTTGAACTGAAGATGAGAAGAATAATTACAAGTAACTTTCCTGAATGCTTACCAAGTGCCAACCATTACATTAAGCACTTTGCATATATTATGTGTCTCATGTAATCCTCATTTTTCAGAGGAAGCGCCTGAAACTCCGAGTAAGTTAAGTGATCTGCCCAAGGTCACGCATTTGATAAGCATTCACGCTGAGGTTCAAGTCCAGGCATCGACCTCCAGACCCCATGCCCATGATCATTCCAGGCACCAATCGAGGTTCAATTTAAAAGTGGCGATAAGTGGCCCAAGACAAACAAGTGAGTGAGGATCCTCATACACAAGCTGGTCACAACACAACAGAACAAAAACAGCACTGCTTGTACGTTCTCCATTCGTTTTCCAGATAGAGAGGCCAAATATAGGACAGAAAATGCTCAGTACGCTGCAAGCGCAGCACTTGGGAATGTGCCCTGTGAGCCAGGACAGCCTCGCCACACTGCCCTGCAGGATGATAACCCTGAGGTTCTGAGCAAGCGGCATTCTTCATGCCCACCCTACCTATCCACCGTCACCTTTCTCCAAAGCTTGGGAAGGCCCTGCTAATAGGGAAATGGATCAACCTGGAGCCTCAACAGGAAAGAATCCTTCTTTATGACAGATCATAATGGCGCTAAAGATACCGGTTTTACCTGAAGTGTGAGATCGAGGGACAATGAAGAATGAATATTAAGCACTGTGTGCTGTCCTTGGCACAAATGAAATTTACAATAAATGGCTGTTGTTGCACAGTATTCTTGTCATGGTCTCTGTAACACAGTCAGACATCTTTTTAAAATCTCTGCATTGCACCCTAGAGCTGGGGAGTCAGCAGTCAGAGTGGCAGACAGATTGAGCTCCCGGGACTCACATTTCTGGGAGAAGCCCCAGTTCCTTCTCCCCTTCAAGTAGTGGAACAGAGCAGAAAAGTGAAATCATTGATTGGACAACTTGATTAGAATGTGTGACATGTATGGCTGGGATGTTTGCCATCATACTCTAAACCAAGTCAGGCCGTAGACAAGCCATTATTTCTAGAATTTTCAATTTTAACCTTTATTCAGGCACCAAGTTTCCTGAAGACACACATTCCCATTCATCTACAATATTATTAGTGTGACATTATAAGTATGAAAAGAGCTAATTCTTAAGGGAAAAAAATGTAAGCTGATAGATCATTTTCAACACACCTTCTGTATAAAGTTGCTGTATTGCAGAGGTTATTTGGTTATTTTAATGTTAAAAAAATAACATAATAATTTCTGACATTTTAGATGTTCTTTCCTTCTTTTCTCACCTCATTCTTATTTCTATTCAAAAGCAGAATTTTAAATACTGTAATTAGAAATTGGAACAACTTCTGGGTTTTGCACAGCACCTAGTTAGTTGCTGGGGATGTTCTTTGTTCTATATTTTAATGTACATTTTTGGAGGTAATAAAAATGCAGAGAGCTTTAAAAATCTTCAAATAAATCTTAGTAAGAGGAAAGACTAGGTAGTAGCAGAATGAAAACAAAAATCAAAGATAGGAAGTCACAGAAAGTCTTAAAACTTGTGTGTGCAAATGTGTGTATTTCTCTAGTTCTTTTGTGTATGTTGTATCATACAAGCATATCTGAGTAAAAAAAACATAGGAAAATGTGGTAAGTTGTTTTGAAGTCCCTTCATAAGGCGAAGATTTATACAGCAAAGAAGCAGAGAACAGAATTTGGGAATCTTTGCATTCTCTGCAACCTGTTCAGCTCACACCATGAGCTCCAGCTTCCACAAGCACCTCCTCTCCACGTTTTCATCTGGCTGCTTTGTTCTTAGTTGCTGTGTGGGATGGTGATGCTTTCCCCTCTATTTTTCTTCCTACTCTTCTTTTTCCTTATTTTCCTGTTTTGTTTTCAAAGTCTGCTTGGTAGAATGGGTCTTTCCTGATTTCCTGATAAACACTATTCCTTTTCCTGGCAGAAATTAACATTTTATTTGATCCAAGTTAAATCAGTAAATTAAACACTTTCTGAAACCAAAGATCCTTCCCTGTTGCAGCACACTGAAATCTACAATGGATCCTTCCCCCACAACCTCCACCCCCAGCCTCTCAACCCTCCACCCCCATCTCTCAGCCCCCAGCCTGGCAAGTTGTCTTCCTGCTGCAATAAACATGGGAGCAAAGTCGAAGCCAAGATGGGATGAACTGAATGGCCGCACATGTATGAGGCTAAGGAGAAATTACTTCTGAGATCAGGAACATATAGCTTAAATTCACTATGAAATACAAAAATGACTTATGTCAAATCTTTAGCTGAAGCAGAAATTGATGAAGGGGCGATCAGCAAAAGGAAAGGATGAGAAGGCCCTTAAGAAAAAGAGAGAGAACGCTTAACAGAAGGGAGGAAATGATACAGGAAAAGGAGTCCAGAGCCCTGAAGGTCAATTAGGCCTGAATCTCTACTTTGCCTTGAATTAGCTCTGTACTTCAGTTCATATGTGTATAAACGTGTCCAGGTATATTCGTTCAAAATCAGATGGAAAATACAGACCTAGCTTAAAAAATTTGGAAGCATCCCTAAAGCATCACAGAATGCCCAGCCCTCATGGCCTAACTCAGCCTTAGGTTTGGACCAGCCAATAATTCCAACCCCAACTCAGCTCTAGAAGACCCTGCCTACTCCCAGCTCACCCAGGAGGTCAGGCAGAGTGGGACTTCAAGTTCATCTCAAGATGACTGACATGGTGCTGCCCTATCTCTTGCTCCCCTAGCAAATGGGCATTCTCGCCATGGCTTTATTCTCAGGCACACTTCAGCATTCTCAGCAATGTAATAGTCCTAATTTTGACTATTCCTATCTAACTCCAAAAGTCCATGGCAAGACGAGATTTGTCCTTTACCAAACACTAATTTGAACATTGCACGTTCTGGAGTAAAGGATTTGTTTGTGAAATTAGAAACACTGAGGTTAGGTTGTTCCTTCCTCCCCAAATTAGTAACTTAGAGGAAATAAAGAAATATTGGGGAAGGGGTGAGAACAAATTAGAGATGGAGCACTGTGGACTTTGATGGCGGACTGTTAGTGGTGGGAGGGCTGTGGTAACACCCGCAGAAGTGGGGACGCCACATTTCCAAAACACAAACAACAATGTAAACCTACACTACCTTATAAAGAAAATTAACAGCATAAAGAAAAAACAGAAATAAAATTTTACTTGCAAAGCTATGTTTTGGCATTATTCCCAAGTTTGGGAATTACCAAATATCTCCTGACATAGATTTCCTGTAGAAATGTCAATAATCTAGTAGCCTTTGTAAACATAGTAATAATAGTTCCACTAGTGAATGCTTATTATAAATCAGGCACTTTACAAATATCAGATCACTTATGATTTTAAAAAGTCTACAACAAGACCTGGTCTATTCCCACATTACAAATGATAAAACTGAGACTCAGTGAACTTGCGCTCCAAATTAATGGAGACATTAGGACAGGCACCGAGGCACTGTAAATCCTCTGTACATGCCTCTCACTCTACGTAATGCAGTTCCATGAGTCTTTTACAACAAACCTATCTCCTCCCATGCAGCTGGTGTCCAGACTTAATCGGCAGTATTCTTAGCGCTAAGGTCACACCTATGGGCAGACAGCTCACATACCTGGAAGGTGCTGCATGGAGAAGCCTCCCGATCGGTACACGAACACCCTCTTATACCTTCCTACTACTTACCTGAGCTCATTGTAGCTACAATGCCATAGGAGAGATGCTCTAAATAATGTGATTTGGAATAGATAAAAGTACTTTTCTTCATATCTGGACCTTATACTGACTTGAGCAGAGGTTACTGGAGCTAACATTCTGGTTCTAATGACTTTTAAACCATTAAACTTACAAATGTACTTAATCTTATCTCTTAAGGACGGCTTATCTTACCTTAATTGGAAATTCTCTCTCTTTCTCTTCCTTGATTAAAACTAGCCCATACCAGGTGTGGTTCTTAAGCTTCCCAAACAGGGTAGCAAACCTAACACCATTTCCACCCGCCGCCCCCTCCCCCCCCACAGCCTGCATTCTCACTTGTTAAAAAAAAAAAGAACAAGCTTGAAGAGAAGACGGGAGCTCTCTCTCCCCTCCTAGGTTCTTCTGCTTCTGAACATGAAAATGGCTCAATCTGGCCATTTCTGAGACCCAGGTGAGTTTTACGCACAAAGGAAGCTATCACGTTACTGCCTCAGCAAGGCAATCTTGCTTGCTATTCGATTGGCTAGTCCTGGTGATAATGCTTTAAAAACATTGAACTAGAGCCCCTTTAGGAAATTCCAAACATGTTTGGATTATAACAACAGAATATATTTTGTAAAATTATGTAGAACAAAGCCAGCTCTTTGGTGGGGGTGGGGGGGGCGTTGTCTGTTTATTTCAAAGCCTCAGGGTGCCTCAAGAATATTTGTCTCATTATCCCCATTATTTCCCCCTCCAGGGAACTGTCCCTAATAAACTTTGCTATGTCTCTTCTCCTGGCTAGTATTAATATGAGCCAGGGGAAAGATTTCAGAAAAGCACAAGTTCTTTTCTGCCCAGGCTTGCAAAATTGTCTTTTGTTGCAAATGCATCTGTTAGTAATGATTGAGACAATCTGCATGGCGTAAGAAAACCTGTTGAGGATGGCTCGGGGAAGACACTCTTCCAAGGAAGGTTAACCTCTTAGTACTTTTTCATGACAGCATGATCTTTCATTTTGGCCACAGAAGACTAGAGGATGCCTTTTTACCGGCTTGGTCTCTTAAAAGAAAGCTTAAACTTTAGGACCAAGTGGACTTAGAGAAATTCAGAAGTCCCAAGATTACAAATACTGCCTGAAAAGATACACCAGATTCAAGTAACATCTAAGTTCCCCCTCTACTGGGGCCCGGGATGAGTGGGTTTGATAAAGATCCTCTTTAAGATCAGAATCCCTTGGCATTACCAAGAAGAGTTTAAATTTAAAGTCAAATTCTCAGAAGGCTGAGAAATTCAGAAAACCCCAGACTAGTTCTCTAGCCCACTTCTCTTACGATCTTTCTGCCTCAGTCTAAGAATAAAATCAGTAGATTTTCAGCTAGAGATTGAGAGTAGCTTGAGTATGGAGACCAGGCCCCATAGGCCCAAGGCAAAACTGAAGTTGCCTTTGAGGGCCCATTGCGCTGTAGCTTGGTTTATCAACTTCTTAGCTGATCCACAAGGCTCCGTGCTCAAGCCCAGGATTACAGACTCTGAAGGATATACTGTGAGGTGCCAGAGAACAAGAAACCACAGCATAGACGTGGTATATTTTCCTGGAATAATAATAGAAGAAATGCCATTATTTTGGATCATAACAAGCTGGAATATACATACAAACTTGGAGTAAAATGCAAGATTCATGAATTTGCAAAATAAAATTGTAACCTGCAAACACATTTTGAACTTGAGGTAAGAGCTTCCAAATCCTTTCCCAGATCTCTGGGGGTCAACATGTTTTTATTCCTCCTCCACTAGGGGCACCTTCATGAGCATTTGAAAAAAGAAAATTATCTTAATGTATCTCTGCCAGGGCCACCAGCACTTTTTAAACGTAGTCTTACTGTTTTAAAAAATCTGTTTAAAAAAAAAAAACAACTAGAATGACTTAAAAGGAAAAGATGTATTTCCAAGAGTCTTCATAGACTTTTGGCTTCAGTCCTCAGTACACCTATTTTTATAAAGTGACATCCAAGATCCAAAAAAGCTGAGTGACTTGCCCAGTATCACATAACTCTAAGTGGAAACACCAAGACAGGCAATCAACTGAAATAGTGAGGTGAGGTGAGTCTTTTCTGAAGTGCCCACATCGTTGCCACTGCCAAGCATCTGCAGGACTGCCCACCCGCTCCAGAAAGATCCAGTCCCCTAGCAGCATAGAAGCACCCTACCACACTCCAGAGATGTTTCTTCCAGTTTTATTGAGACGGCGTTGACCTATAATATTGTATTTGGTTTTGGTGTAAGACACAATGATTGATGTATGTGTATATGCCAAAATGATTTCCACAATAAGTTTCGTTAACATCGATCAGTTCACATACAGTATTTTCTTGTGATGATAACTTTTAAGATCGACTTCCTTAGCAACTTTCCTATATATGATACCATGTTACTAACCCTAGTAACCACCATATGTATAACTTGCAGTTTATCCCTTTCCCCCACCTTTACCATTTGCCCCCAGTGCACTCCCCACCCGTGGCAACCACCAATCTGTTCTCTGCTTCTATGAGTGCAGTTTTCTTATTTTATTTATTTTTTATTTTCATTGAAGCAACTTTACATTATAATATTATGTGAAAAATATAACCTTTTTAGATTCCACATACAAGGAGAGTATTCAGTGTTTGGTTTTTTTACCCAAAATCTCACTTAGCATAATGCTCCAAGTCTCACTCATGTTGTTATGAATGGCAAAATTTCCTTCCTTTTTGCAAGTGGATAATATTCCACATTATGGTGTCCCCATGTCTTGGCTATTGTAGTTAATGCTGCATGAACACAGGGGTCCCCAAGAGGCATTTCTGTTAGCCTCTCTTAATCCTTCCAGCAAGGCTAGAGGTAGTCCTGGCGAGAAATCCTGTTGTTCTCGGTCAGTGGAAAGACCGTCTCATAGGGACCACATGGCAGTTAGAAAATGAGCAACCTAACAATTCTGACTCCCTAGGTCTCCCTAGGTCTCTGAATCTTAAATTTACCACTGGGCTTCTTCCTCAGATTCTGTTTCTCTTCATCTCTATTGATTCTCTATGTCTTCCTCTTCTTTCCATTTTCTATTTGATTTGAAAATTTGGATAATTTTTAAGGATATAAACATCACAATCTGTGATTAAAATATGTAAAACAAGCGATAGTCTTAAGTATATGGCCTTGAGTTTTGTTGCATATTTATTTATTTATTATAATTTAATTTGAAATGTTTCAGCCTAGATTGTGCAATAGTCTGCATATGCTAGTTAGTTTAAGCTCCCGCATCAGGGGCTGTTAGGGTGTGAAAAATGTTAGAACAAACAATAAAAACATGTACTTCTCATACATGTGAATGCATAAGACAGCCACCTTCATGGAAGTCGATGCATCGGGGTACTCAGTTCCCATCATACTTGACAGGACTGCTTAGAAGCACCTACTACAAATGCTTCTGTCTTGTGTATCTAAACCAGAACCCAAGGCTTTTCTAATTAGCATATTGAACTTTAGAGCTACTTAATATTTATTTAATATATTAATGGCTTTTTTGTTGGTATATCACAGAGTTTTCACAAATTTACCCCACTCCAAGAAAGGAACTCTACTATACTGCTGGTGGGAATGCAAACTGGTCCAACCACTATGGAAAGCAGTATGGAGGTTCCTCAAACTACTAAAATGGAACTCCCATATGATGCAGCAATCCCACTCCTAGGAACACAAAGAACACAAAAGAACACAAAAACACTAATTCAAAAGAATACCTGTGCACCCCTCTGTTTATTGCAGCACTATTTACAATAGGTAAGACCTGGAAACAACCTAAATGCCCAAAAATAGATGACTGGATCAATGGAATACTATTCAGCAATCAAAAAAGATAATCTAGAGTCATTTGTAGAAACATGGATGGAGCTAGAAGGGATTATGTTCAGTGAAATAAATCAGAAGGCAAAAAAAAAGAAAAATACTGGATGATTTCACTCCTAGGAAGAATATAAGGGAACCAAATAAGGGACCAAAGAAAAGAATAATAACAATGAGAAACACACAACACAACAAAAACAAAAAGACAAGGACAAATCAGAAACACTTTGTGTGCGTGGGAGAAGGGAATGGGATGAGGGCAGAAAGAGCACAAGGGACTGAGGTGATGGTGCACTGGTGAAATGGTGGTGGGAAATGGGGACCACAATCGATGTCAAATATATATGAAGAAATATCTCCTTTCACAGAAGTGGACCTTGAGCCTCAAAAATTTAGAAATGGGCTCTTTTAGTGAAATCAAATGTATTACAAATATATAGACTGGCTATAATATTAAAAGACTCTCCCCACCCTTGCTTAAAAGGGGTATTAGACTCTAACTGGGGCTGTAGCTATCTCTTTTGAAATGACACCAGGGTTTGATGTCTGAATGGTCCCAGGTCCCATTAGCCAGGAAGATTTCCAGTTGCTGATACTGTAGGGAACAGAATCCTGCCTCTGGAACATCACTGTGTCTGCCTCAAGTGGACCTTTCATTGCAAGTGGGGTTGGACACAATCAAAAGGCAGAAGCCTGGATGGCCTCATGTTTTTAGAGCAGGGTGGATGAGCCACTTTATGCACATCTGATTAAACAGAAGTTAAATGAATATATGCATATGGGACCAAGTTTGACCGAGATCTACTTTCATTTTAACCTGGCAATAAAATGATGGGGCAATAACTAAAACTCACCTGGAATTTCCTCAAGGCTTGCATCTACAAGAGCTGTTAGATGTTAACTGACCTATTACGGAAATCATTTCACAGCATCTGTAAATGAATCCCCCCAAAAATTTGGCTTAGCTCAGTTCATAACAACACCATGTGAAAACAAGGAAAGACAGCTTTGTTTTATATTTTTGCTGCCTCCAAAAGACTGAGAAGGTAGCACTGAGAAGAGCTTGAATAATGACAGCCCTGCACCAAAGGGGTGAGACATAGAGGGAGGTTTCCTGTTACTACCACCTACTATCTGTATAACTTTGGGCAAGTCATTTAACCCTCTGCATATCAAATATTGCTTCTATAAAGTAGGAGTACTCACACCAACCATTCCTTGAGCTTTAAATTTTATTATGCAAAGAAGGTGAGGTTTTGCTAATGGGGAACATTTCCACAATTTCAAAATGCTCCATCTCCTTTTCTTTAAAAAAGATTTATTTATTTGTGCATAAAAACACTGGGGTACAAGCCAGAGGTGCAGGGGGTGAGAGAATCCACCAGACGGAGTGGGGAACAGCACAGGCAGATCAGCTGAAACACACTGATGAGGGGAGCAGCAGGCAAGGCAGGAGAGGTGTTCTGCACCATGTGGATCACCTCCCCAGCCAGCGGCAGGGATCAAACTCGTCCTGCAGTGGCTGCGGTTTGCTTCATAGTGTGTTGCTTAACCCACTGCACCACCAGGGAGGACCTCCATCTCCAATTTTGAAAAAATTATTGGATGTTATTTTTGTGGGTAGCAGCTCTTGAGATATAATTCACCTATTGCACAATTCAAACCTTTAAAGTATACAACTCACTGGTGTTAGTATGTTCATAGACCTCTGTAATTTTCACCACAATCAATTTTACTCTTTATCTTCCCATAAGGAAACACCCATGTTTTTCAGCTCTTTATCCCTCAGCTTCATGCCGCCCCAGCATTTGGAAACCACTAATTTTTGTGTCTACCTTCTGATTATCCTGGATATGACACATAAGTGAAATCACACAATATGAGGAACTTTGTGATTGGCTCCTTTCACATGACATAATGTTTTCAGAGTTCATCCATAATATTAGATGAATCAGTCCTTCATGTAATAGTACATGAAGTGTCCAATAATATTCCACTGTACCCATATATCACATTTTATTCATCCAACCGGCAGGTAATGAAGTTGGTTTATTTCTACCTTTCAGTTCTTAGAGACAGCAATGCTATGAACATTTCATGTACAAGTTCTTTTATGTGAATATGTTTGAATTTCTCTTGTGTATATACCTAAAAGAGGAATTGCTGGCTTCTGCTCCGTATTTCATCTTTATGCTTAATCTTTTGAAGAGCCAGACTGTTTTTCCAAAATGACCGTTTAATAGTACATTCCCACCAACCAACCATGTATGAAGATGCCAATTTCTTCACATCTTGGTAATATTTGTCAATGTCTGCCCTTTTTATTATAGTGGCTGTGAAGTGGTATCTCACTGTGGTTGTGATTTGTGTTGTCCTGGTGGCAAATATGTTCAGTATTTTCTTCGACTTGTGGGCCTTTTGATTATCTTCTTTGGAATAGTGTCTATTCAAGTCCTTCTATCATTTTAGAATCTGGTTGTCCATTATTGAACTGTAAGAGTTCTTAATATATTCCAATTGCAAATCCCTTATCAAACATATGAATCCTAAATATTGCCTCCCATCCTGTGGATTATCTTTTAAATTTCCTAATGTTATTGTTTGAAGAACAAACGTTTTTACTATGTTAGAGACATATGTTACTATGTCTAGTTTTTCTATTTTTGTTATTGTTGCTTTTGCTTTTGTTATCCTGTCTAAGATTTTATTGCCAAATCCAAGGTCACAAAGATTTATCCTTATGTTTTTTTCTAGAAGTCTTATAGTTTTAGCTTTCATAGTTAGTCTGATCTGTTTTAAACTAACTTTCTGTGATTTAAGGTAGAGATCCAGCTTCATTCTGGAGCACATTGCCCAGCACTATTTGTTGAAAAGACTATCCTTTCTCCACTGAATAATCCTGACATTTTTATTGAAAATCAGTTGACTATAGATAAGTAGGTTTACTTCTGGACTCTCATTTCCATTCCATTGATCAATATGTCGATAAGACTGTCTTACCCCTACACCACACTTCCTCAATTACATGTTGCTTTTCAGGAAGTTTTGAAGTTGAGCTGTGTGAGTCCTTTAACTTTGTTCTCTCCTTCACGATTTTGAGTATTCTGAGTCTCCTAGCATTTCCATATAAAATTTTAACTCCTATTTAAATTTTCAAAAAGAAAAACCATTCTTATATTGGTAGGCTTTAATTTTTGCCTAGTGGAGATTTTAAAAACAGATCTAAAATTTCCACAGTTCCGTGACTTTAATATAATAAAAACGTCTTCCCAAACAAGCTTATCCAACTGAATATTCTTTAAATTTCCTCTTGCAAATATATTCTCTACTTCCCCTAATGAGAGCCTCTAAAATTGTTCCGCTTGGGCTTGCCTGCCAAGAATGGACTCAAACACGTCACCCCATCTTCTTTAATGCCAGACTCCTAAAGAGCATCACTGGTTAGTCAGAGAAACAAAGGTAACAAACAAGAATAAACCCAGTATCAATTTAGCAACCTGAAGAGGGGGAAACATCCAAAAGTGCCCTCTGAAACCACTCTCTCATTTAAAAATTTTGGCCCAGGCATCACTTAATAAAAACTGTATGCCCTTACCCCCAACCTCCATCCCCCGCTGGGTAATGCAATAGTCTCAAGAATCTGAGTAAAAACCCCCTCTCAAATGAGCACATTGAGAGGCAGGAAAAGTGATTTTGACAGGCAGTGGAGACCTGCAGAGAGAGGAGAGGAGAGGATAGAGAGCAAGATAAGGGCAGAAACCAATGGGAACAAAGAAGAGAAGAGAATGAAGAGGGGAAAGGGAAAGGAGAGCCCAGAAAGGGAAAGAGAAGCATATGGCAGGTATCAATTATTTACCATTTATGTACAATAAAAAAAAATGCACTTTAACTACAGGAAGAGCACCGAATTCACTCAATAACCATTTAAAAGCATATGGAAATAAAACACAGCCATTTAAAGGGTTATAATAAGTGTGCAATGCTCTTTGTAATGCCCCTGAAAGAATATAAGTGTTAAGTCTTGGTAAATTACACTTAAAAATAAGTGTAACATAAAAACGAAATTAGGCATACAAATAACCTCACACTTAGGCATTTTTAAAAGTGTCTTTCAAACAGTTCATTAGAAAAGCCACTAAGGAGCATAACTTTGCTCCTCTCATATTCTCTTCTCTTAACAATAGAGCCCAGCAAATGGCAGGAGCAAATAAATAATGATCTAGTATGAATAGAAGGCCTGTGTGATGTCATCTGCCTGAAAAAAGAAAAAAGGGAGAAGAAAACAAAAAGAAGACACTGTCAAAAGTGTTCCTTACACTATGCAAGAACTAAAGGAAAACCTTTAAACAGGGAGCACAAAAATATGGCACAATAAGTCCTGTTTCTCAATTGCACATATTAATAGCTTAAATGTTCTCTTCCAAATGCAATAAGCCAATCAGAAAGTACACTAACTTCATGTGCCCATTCTTCATTAACATCTGTTGTACAATACAGTCATATTTCCAGTAAACCAGGTTCTGAATGCTGCAGCCTTAAAAGGGAGAGAATTGAAAAGAGTTTTTCTCCCACTGGCTGTAACTGAGAGATATCATATTAAAATGAGGTGCTGGAGGGTGGGGTGAGGCTGCTGAGGCCTTTGCTCTGTTCTAGACAGCAAATTCCACATAAAAGTTCTCCTCACAAACAAGACTCATCAGTCAGTGAGTAAGCACATTGTCTTTTCTCCCTACCCAGTCAGCTCCCAAATCTCTTTGTACTGAGAGCAGAGCACAGGACACCTACAAATTTTCATAAAACACTGCAGTGTGGGTGTCCCAGGAAGACTCTGAGACAGATTCGTGTAGGGGACATTTTTTTATGGCATTTTCTCAGAATCTGATACCTGAAGGAGGGAAAAGTAAAGGTAACGGGGAAGAAAAGAGTTGGGAGTGGGAGAAGAAAGGGAAGGGAGAGACACAAAACTGAGGGGACAAGTCCGGCACCCGTGAAGATTCAGTGGGCATCTCAGAGGAGTATCTGGGGATTCTGAAGTAAACTGTGTTCCAAAACTTTCCCAGGTGGACCGGGCCAGGCCTCTTTGGCGGCCATCAGTCATGGGATGCAGTTGCCTCAGGAAGGGCACCTGGCCTCCTTCAAGGTCGCTCTCCCCTCAGACAACCAGGAAGGTGCTGACAACAGAGGGGCAGCCGGGGGCATCAGCCCTCTCCTCCCTCCTGAAAGATGGTCTGAATGCCCACCTTCTGCTTCACCACAGTAAGTAAACAAAAGCCTCTTGAGGTTCATCTACACACCAGACTACAAGCATATCATTGCAAAGACACAGCATGGAGCTCTAATCACTGACCACTGTTTCCAGCATATCTTCAGGCACAAAACAGAAGTTTATATCCTTTGCCTCTTTGAAATCCTCTGAGACAGATGTTATCAAGTTCACATCTGCCCACTTTATGCCTAGGAAAAATGGTGGGAGTAACCTTCCAGTCTTTCACAGGCAAGTCCTCTAGTATTTAAAAGGAGAAAAGACATCTTGAGAAGGTGACAGCAAACCCTGCCTAGAAATGCAGGCAAGCCGTTGGCCCAGGGTTACAATGGGAGGGGATGGGAGAGATGTAGCTAGTGAGAAATTTCCTGATGCTATGGCCCTGCCCCCCCCCCCCCCAGTCTTCCTTCTCTCTTTGCAGATGCACTAGAGGGCAAAATTTAGTCTATAAATTATACTCTGACCCCATTTTCTAAATTTCATTAAAAACATTTTTTTCCTCCTTTATCTGAAAATTCCTCTTTCAACTCTCTCAAAGACACTCCTGGGTCTGTCTTATTGCCCAATAAGTAACCTGCTACTGTTCACACTGACTGTAATCAAGCCCATGACGGTGTCCTAACAACACACTAAGAGTGCCACAGACAGCCAACGCTCACCCTCTTGTGTCATTCCACTTAATTAACAAGCGGAACAAAGATTTCAGGGAAGAAGGAAATTTGATTACGCAGCACTGTAATGGCGCTCATGTCTCCTGTAAAGACTGAGCGGGGTCTGGCCCCTGAAAATCTCCATTTGCTCCACCATTGTATGGTGGAAATGTCAGCCTACCCCACCCCCCACCCGAGATGACCTTTCGCTGCATCTCACAGTAATACTAAACCATTAGTCATGCCTGGGTCAGTGATGTGTCAATAACAGAATAATTATTGAAGAAAGCCTTAAGAGGGAAGACAGCAGCCTCCATGCAGAATTAGCTCGACCCAAAGCGGCACCATGGCTTGTTGAATAAATGAATGGATGTCGAATAAATAACCTCTTTACATCTGGAGACCTAAAGACTGTTGAATCCATTAATCCAGGGGGTTATTTGTAGCTGCTAAACACCTTTTTAAACCAGTAAGTGGCTTGGCTTTCACTCCTGCTGACTATACTCCACCCTTCTCTACTAGAGCGAATTTACTGTACTTAATGGTTCTGGCATTTGAAAAGGAATTCAGCCAGCAGGGCTGTTTGGAACACCTGCACCTTTGGTGGGGTGCTGGGTGTGGGGAACAACCTCTTCCCACTCCCAGGAGGGACAATCTTGAGAATCTGAAATAGAGATGCCTGCGAATTCTATAAGGGACCGCTGATAGAAACCGCAGCCACGTGCAAGGAAAAGAAATGAGGGACAATGAGAGCGGCAGTGCGGCTCCCAGCCAGATGTGCACACGGTAGGGCACCCTGGGAAGACTGGAGTCACGTGGCTACAAGCCAAGGAGAAAGGCCTGACTCACCCACGCCCCATTTCCCCGGAGCCTTCAGAAGGAGCAAGACTTCGCTGACATCTTGACCTCTGACTTCCAGACCCGTGAGATTCTCTTGTCGAAGCCGCTCGGTGTGTGGTACTGTGTTAAGGCAACCCTCATAAACTCATAAACTGAGGTAACAGCGCACGGTCAGCAGGCCTAGTTTGGAGCTCTGTCCTCATCATTTCCTCATTATGTCATCTGGGCAAGGTACTTAAATTCCTTGACCCTGGGTGTTACCAAGATAATAATAGATAAAGTACCTACCTCATAAATCTATCGTGGGAATCAAAACCTTGCACGTGCTAAAGTACTCCGAGCCTCAGAGAGCGCTGTGGACATGATGGAGGACGCAAACGTCCGACATTGTATTCCGTGTGGTGGTGCTTTCTACCCCTCCGTGCGTACAAATTAGCATCTCCAAGATTCATAAAGAGGGATCAAGAGATGCTGAGAAAATAAACAAAAAAATGCTCTCTCCCTACTGTTTCTGCTAGAGTAGGCGGATTAGAATAGGAAAAGGGGAGGCTTTGAGGCAAAAAAAAAAAAAACCAGTGTCTCCTTCCTAATATCATAGCACAGATGAAGATGGTGGCAAAGCAAGGAGGTAAGGTGCCACACAGGCACTGGCCCAAGTCTGTCTGTCCTTCCTTTCAGGAATGCAGGGGCCCAGGGCAGGAAGGGAGCGGGGCTGGGTCTGCAATGTCCAGGCTCCAGGGCAGCTTCTACCCTGTGACAATCGTCTTCCAAAGCCATGTGGAATATTTCCATAATGGTTGGTTGTTTTCCCAATAGGCAGGAGTTTCTTTCATGTTCAATAGCAACCAGAATAAATCCTTTAGTCCCTCAGGCCTACTTATTATATGAAGCTGCATTGAAAAAAAAAAAAGAAATTCAAGAAACAGAATAAATTTCAAAGACCATCTACTGAAAGAATAGTACCCTTGATATGGTACAATGAAAATGACACACTACCTCAGTGCACTTCCTCCCCAAAATCTATAACCCCTCTCTAACTCTAAGGAAAACACCAGACAAATTCCAGTAGCGGGACATTTTATGAAATACCTGAGCAGAACTCCTCATAACTGGCAAGGAAAACCTGAGAAACTGCCAGAGCCGAAAAGAAGTCTTAGAAGACATACTAACTACATGTAAAGAACTCCAGAATAGAAAATAGACATTCAGTAAAAAACGAAGGAAAGCTGAGTACTCTATGGACACTACTTAATAATGACATGTCACTACTGGTTCATGAATTTTACCAAATGCACCACATTGACACAAGATGTTACTAGCAGGGGGAGCTGGGTACAGGCATATGGGAGCTCTCTGCACCATCTTCTCAGCTGCTCTGTAAATCCAAAACCGTTCTGAAAAAAGCCCATTAAAAATTTTGAAAAGCAATCCAAACTGCTTTAATCTTTTGAAGAAAAGCTTTTCTCTCTAGGTAGAATACAGCCAAAAATTTCTCCAACCTAAAATTTCTCTTGTGCTCTGTCAAATCCCTACACATGTGTGTGTGCATGAAAGTATGTCCACATAGCACTGCCTGACACTCAGAAACCATGGCTTCTCTGCCTCTTGCACACCTTTGCTGATGCCACACTATTTCCACTGTTACAATCCCCCTTCCCCAAATGTGTCACCACCAAGACTTCTGCTCCAGCCAACCTTTCTAGAATCCTGGAGGATCCCGGGATCCAGGGGCCTATTTATACCTTGCTGCTCTGGGGTTTGATGTGGGGGTGGGGGGCAGGAAGCAACCTCAGGTTTGTATGGTTCTTCCCCAGGAATTCCCAATTTTCTTATAAGCAAATTCTTTTTTTAATATGTTTTATTGAATCCAGTGCATGTAAAATACCATTTCAATATACAATAAATAAAAGAGCTTATTTTTTTTTAGTGTGAAATGTGTGATACTTTACATTTAGTGTGATACTTTACATTTTTTAAATTGAAGTAACGTTGGTTTCTAACATTATGGAGATTTAGATGTACAGCCTTTTTGAACAACGTCTGAATGTACCACATTGTATTTCCCACTTATAAGCAATTCTTGTGGAGAATTTGCAATAAATAACATTCTCTACCACCACAAATAATAAACCATTTAGAAGTCAAAAATTAAATGTATTACTAATACCATTCATTAACCATCTAAGTGTGTGAACTAATGTTGCATTGAAAGAAAACATTGGCTGTCCCAGAGACTATATTGAAAACTGGGCCATCATGATAAAGCACAAAGATAACCAAAACTAAGGATTAAAATGTTAAGACATATCTGGCTATGTGACAAAGCTAAATTTTAAGAAGAAAAGGAGTGATAAACACGGATTCAGAATAATGGTTATCTCCTGGGGAGTAGAGTAATGGACTAGGTCTTACCTTGGATAGTATTATACTTTGTAAATAACATACAGTACATGCATTCTTTGATAGATAGCTAAAAAATGCATTTTTAAAGCAATGACAACCCTAATCAGACTGATGTATCAGTCAGATTCTTATGGACAAGGAAACCAACGTGGATTTTTTAAAGAGTAAAAGAACTTATTAATAAGATAATGTAACAGGGTGGTCCCCAGGAAAGGGGGAAGTTCCAGAATCCCGGTTCTGCCCTAAGTGAGTAGAGCTGAGCAGGGAAAAAATATTCTGCAGAAAGGACAGAAAGAAAAAAGAAAGAAGGAAGCAAAGTAAAAAGTAGCAAGGAGACCTGGAGGAGGCACGTGGAGCAGAGTCACATGTAAAGAAACTGCCCTTGCTTTTTGGTCTTGGAGTGGTTGGAACAGATGTGGGTGAGAGACCCGTGGGGAGGTCAACAATGGCAGCTTTCATCTTAATTTTAATTTTGCTCTTTTCCTCCTAGATTTGTCTAACTCTTTCAGACCCTTTTCGACGGGTCTCCACTAAAAAATCCTTGGGACATATGGCAGGCTTTTGGGCCTTGCTAAGGGCCAATCCTATTTGGCTGGACTTTTACCCTCAAGGAGATGGGTAACTTTGGATGCTTGACTTAGTAACTATGTTCTTTGTCCTTTCTGTATTATACCCTAATTATATTAAAGTTCCTTTCCATTAAAGGCCTTATGTTTGTCTTAATGCGGCGGATGGCAAAACCCATTCAAAGAGGACAGGTTTGGGTGTTCTGGAGTGCTCCTCTCCCTGCCCTGTAACAATACTAGGTGGCTCACTGAATAAGCAGAAGGACCGGACAGACCAGCTAGGGGATCAGCGATGCATTCAGACAGCAGAGCAAGGGAGACACCACTGACACAGACACTACAGCTTCCATCTCCAAAGCCACCAACGTGGAGTGCTGACGTGAGAGCACTGGCTCCAAGCCATGCTGCCACTCAAAACTGGATATTGGGACAGTTGCTGCCACTAGGTGTCCTCATGGCTCCTGCTTCATGCCACTTTCTAGCTCTAGTTTCCAACTCTGGGTAGATGAGTCTGATTATTGGAGTCCAGGTCACGTGCCTGTGCCTGTGCAAGGCAGGCTGGGAAAGTGCTTAGCTCCAGCTGGGAAAGCTCACCTACTATAGGAAACAAGCTCTGACTACCCCAAGACTCAGAAGGCTGTGAATCTCCCACACAGTGAGAGACTCTTCAGATGCTGGGCGTCAAAGTAATGGACAAGTGTCCATGCTTTTAGCTGTTTAACATCAGCTTACAACTGCTTCCCAGTTATTTGCTTTTTAAAAATATTGCTGTTTAACAAAAGTAACTAACACTCCTGTAGTCAATAAAGTGTCTGCCAAGGCCAAAAGTGGGGTTCAGGGAGCATCCAAAGATACATGGTCTTATCAAGTCCTGCACCCAGATCCAATACCATTTCTATCATAATCTCCCGATATCCTGCAGCCTCTGAACCAAAGTGTTAACTCCCACCAGTTCACCTTATATATAGAATGGGGGGAGAGGGGAAGAAGAAAGAAGAGAAAGAAACTAAGTGAAAATATAAATATGCATGTCTAGCAAAGTAGGAAAGACTCTGGTCATGAATCAATACAATCAATGGCATTTATGGCCTGGCTGCCCATCCATTGTAAGGTAACTGCCTTCAACCCAAATCTCAGTTAGGGTTTCTTGACCTCAGGGAGTCACTCACATCTTTACTACTGAGGAACTGAGTGTTGGCGCTCCAATTTGTCCAGAATGATGGAGTCTTCCTTTATCTTTTACCACAGCGCATCCACCCTCCTCCACCCCAGGGAGTTTTCTGTAGCTGAGATCCCATATCACTTTTAAGGGCATCATTCAGTCCAGCAACTCTATAGCCTCTCCCCTGCCACCCCTCCACCCCTGCCTTTTTGGCCTTTTCAACAAGTAGCATGAGATTGTAATGAAGGTTCCAGAGCGAGAGTGTTCATGAGAACACTATAAAGTGTTCTAGGACTCCTAGAACATATAAGGTTTCTAGGACTCCTCTAATGTATTACCACAAATGTGGTGACTTAAACACAGCCGAAGTGTGTTTTCTCACAGTTCGGAGATGATGGTAGCCTTCCCTGGAGAGTCTGGAATCAAGGTGTCAGCAGGGTCTTGACTTGTCAAGAGTGGTTCTAGGTGTTACTTGTTTTAAAACAGCATCAGGTAATCTCTGCTTCAGTTCACACATGACTTCATCCTGTGTCTCTGTCTCACATTTCCTCCTCCTTCCTCTTGTAAGGACAACAGTTATTGGATTTACAGCTCATTCGAAGTCTAGGCTTAAGATCATTAGCCTAATTACTCCCCCAAAGACCCTATTGTCAAATAATATTCAAGGTACCTTGAATTGGGATTTGAACATATATTTGGAGGGAGAGGTGGACACAGTTCAGTCCAATATGATGAATATTTTCATAGGATGTACATATTCCCCTAACCCTGGGTTCATCTTTAATTATTATATTAATTATTATAATGCTACTGTATATTATATTATATCATATTATATTCTTGCCAAGTTCCTAGTCAACCAGTAAACAACCAGACCTGTCCATAAGGCAGGGTATATCCTATCTTAGGTTCTCTC
The DNA here is from genome assembly GCA_019455555.1 of Galemys pyrenaicus. NCBI lineage: Eukaryota > Metazoa > Chordata > Mammalia > Eulipotyphla > Talpidae > Galemys > Galemys pyrenaicus. The sequence continues at coordinate 7,181,833 of JAGFMF010011501.1, forward strand.
CATCCAGACAAAGTGGGCAATGACAGGTGCACACACACATCTTCATCCAGAAATGTAGAAACTGGGCTGACCTGCTGCACCCCCACACAGACATCCCCAATACAATGCTATTTAAGACAGCTTACTCCAGCCAGTGATTGTTAAAGATTAATTGTTGTAAACTGTTCAGATTTGGACAATTACATGCTGAAGGACTAATATACACCCTCTCTATGAAGTGCCTGTCCTCTGAAGGTAATAAATGCTTATACTATTACCATTCTGAAAAGAAACCCATCCTTGACCTTGGAGGGTTGAGGCCTCGGTTCCTGGAAGAGTAGTTGTTCACTTCTAAATATAACCTACTTATTACATTGCATTGCCTCTCAAACTATCCCCCAGAATACGTGCTGTGTCATAAACAAGTGTCACAGAAGCATGCACTTAGAAAATATTTAACCATTCTGTCCAGGTCAGCATTTTTCTTCTTATCCTCACAGCTGATTCAATTTTTAGAAAAATGAAACCAAGACTAGAGCGGAGACATTTTTGTTTCATTGTTCCTGAATTGGGAAGACCTTACTATCCTCTTCCTTTGTATTTTTTTTTTCTTTACTAAGAAATTTGTCACTCATGCTGTTTCTCTGACAATCAATTCATTGATCTTCACTGTTCCACTCCAGGAATATTTGAAATGCAAATAAGGTCACAGGTCTCTTTTCCATTAAAAAGGGGTCGTTCAGAAACAGTCAAAGAGTGCTCTATAAATCCCCCATCTTTCGAATATGTGTATATACTAACCTTTCTTTTTCTTTAATTTCTCTCTTTGTCAAAGCAGAAAAATAAACCACTAGCAAAAGCATACACGAGCTAATCTTCCAAAACACAGGAAATCACTATACTGGAAGAATCTTTATTCATTTGACTGAAACCCCTCAATTTCTTAGACACTCGACATCAGCAGACTTAGCAAAGCTCTTTGTATCTATCATCTACTCATGCATCATTCATGTAAAAGGTGACCTGGGTCCCATTAGTTGACTAGCTGATCTGAATCTTTTGGGTTACTCAGATAAGTCATTTCTAGTGGTCCTCCTTTTAAAATTAATGGAATAGAAGAGAATACATGCTACTTAAAAGAACACCCTGCTGGGAATTTCTCACTAAAGTAAGGCTAATTCTTTTCTGTATTTCCCCTTTCTTTCCCACCCTTATTTTTGCTTTTATTCCAAAGGGCCGTATTTCTGAATTTATTTCAGATCCAGAAGTACAGAAGATCAATGTCAAGGCCCCAGCTGGGACTCAACACACATGAATTTGAATCAGTAACCGCCCTCTGGTACAAAGCCACCTTCTCTCAAAGTGCTGTCTTTCTGTGCAAGGCCTTTGGTTAAGGCCCATGAGAACAATGACCCAGTCACTCCTCAGAAGCCCTGTTGATCAGAGCCTTGTAGATAGTCAAGGCTTCCCCTATAACACCCTGCACATCGGAGTAATAAAGCTCATTTCCTTATTTGCCCAGCAACTGTGATATACCTCAAGTATGGTCATGGCTTTTTTAAAAAATAAATGTATATTGAGAGATTTAAAAACTTGTTCACATCCCATTTAAAAATCCTACAATGACACCCTAATAAACTTCAAAGTTTGAATTCTGAAGTTTACAACACAAAGTCCCCAGTGTTTGCCTCAGCTTCCCTTTCTACCATCATCTCCCACCTCTCCCATGTGTACAATTCAATTCCAACCTTCCTGAATTCTTTGGCCTACACTACATTCTTTGGCCTATGCTTCAGTATTTGCAGAACTTGAGAAACCCTCAACCCTTCCATCATCTACCTAACTCATCTTCCAATATCTGCTCAAGCCTTAGCCCCCAGAAATGCTTCTAAACCCTCACCTCAGAGATACCAGACCACACCTGAGGGGAGAAATCCCATATTGTCAAAATGTTAACAAGGATGTAAAACAATAGTACTTCTAACAAAGAATCTAATTAAGTACTACAAATGCAAAGAAACATAAACACTGACCCTTATCTAGATAACCTTATCACAATAACCTGTACCTGCTTTGGAAATAGTTCTTATCACACTGTCATACAATAAATGAGAATTCACTCACCAAACCGCCACACTAGTTCATAGCTGCTTCTTTCACTCATCAATGAAAGCCTAACTTTTGGCCAATCCAGACTGTGTTAGAGAAATAGCCACTGGGACTATCTAATACCCAAAATGAGAACACCGACCTGACCAAGAACTCATGTCATAAATTTCAAAATCCTCAATAACAATATTTTTAATTAAATAGATTTGTCCTACATTTAGTGTAGGCCTAGGAGTAATTCACATTATTCAACTATTTATCTATAAAAGCTATTTTAACTTTCTCACATGCATTTTTAAAAATCACAATTGAAACTCTGAGAAGCTACTATGACCTGCTGCCTTACAATTTTGATCACCTAAACTAGAAAGGAAAAAAAAACTCTTTACTGAAAAATTATTTCAGTGTTCTGTATTTCTTGATGCTTTGTTTCAGCCCACTCTATAATTGTGACCTTTTTTACCTCATCATTGGTTTCCCACTCTATGCCACTATCAGTCAAAATGCAGTCACAAGTGTTAGAAAATATAGGTCAAGCCATATTAAATAGTCAAGCTAAAAAAGAAGTGGGGATAATTTTCCTGGGACATGTAACAGAGCAATCCAGGACACAATTAGATCCTGGGGTTAAAATGATATCATCAGAAAGTTGTCTCTTTTCTTCTTTGTTGACTTTATTCTCCATCAGGCTCTATAACAAGATGAGATGGGCTCATCCACAGCTCTAATCTTACCTTGCTTTTTCATCTAGCAAATTCCATAATAAATTGCCAATTTACTGAGAACTAAAGCAGAAGCCCCAAGGGGAAACTTTTTGGCCCAGCTAACCCAGCTTGAGTCATATGTCCTTCCCTAAACCAATCACTGTGACCAATAAGATGTGTTATTCTGGGCGCCTCCCTGGTGGCACAGTGGGTTGAGCACGGCACTGTGAAGCATCCACCGCACAGCAGTGTGAGTTGGAACTCACAGGCACCCACCAGGGAGGGGACCCAGGGAGGGGACCCACATGGCACAGCAGAACTCTCCTGCCTTGCCTGCTGCTCCCCTCAGCAGTGTATTTCAGTCAGTCTGCCTGTTCTGTTTCCCACTCTGCCTCTGGTGACTCCTCTCACCTCCCGCACCTCTGGCCTGTACCCAGACTCTTGTATGCATCAATAAATAAATCTTAAAAAAAAAAAAAGATGTATTATTCTGATTGGCTAGACTGGATCAAGTGTGGACCCCTGGAATGAAAGTAGGTCAACCCCATTCAAAGTACAAGGATAATATTCCCCACAAAACAGAAATTCTAATACAGAAAAAGGGAGGGAAGAAAGTAAGTTGAGCAGACCAAAAACTAGACAAATTCTGTGTCTTCCCTTCTCACAGTGTTTTAAGGGACAAAAAAGGAAAAGCATTCCTTATTATTCTCTAATGTCTCTGTTAAAGAATTCCAAAAAACAAGGGGAGAACAGGGTTCTACAAAAGACACAGACTCAATAAGCTACAAAGTGATTATATATACATACATGTGTGTATTCAGATAAGTGTGTGTACATATGTATGTATATGTGTGTGTTTTATGTGCATGTGTATATACATATATAGGTATATGTATATTTACATGTATACATATATATTGACTTGATTGCTGGTGAAGACCCACTTCTATCTTGTAGGTGGTCATCTTCTCACTGAGTCCTACATAGTAGAGAACAAAGAGAGCAACCTCTTTGGTGTCTCATCTTATAAGGGTACTAAAAAGATTCATGAAAAACTTTCCCTCATGACCTAATCACTTCCCAAAGTCTCCATCTCCTAATAATATCACATTGGTGGTTAAAATTTCAACACATGAACAGGGAGGTGAGGGACACAAACATTCAGTCCATAAGCGATGGCATTTTCTTTTATTTCTGTTTTCCCATGTCTTCTTTCCCTGAAACACCCAAGAGCCTAATACCATGCACACAGTAAATAATAAATATGTGTGGAATAGATAAACGAACCAATTGCATTGTAAGTCTCTCATTTGCTCCACTGAATATGAATGATTGCTATTTTTCTCTTCATATAGCTTCTACCACATTGAGTAAATAGTACAGAAAAAGACATTTGAACAGCACAAAGCATCTAGCAATCTATAAAATAATTTTTGCCTATAATAATATAGATACTTCATATGTTCACTATTAAATTCCACTTGCAATAAAGTTTATGATTTTAATTAACATACAGATTTTTTGTATGACACTGAGCTTCTGGCTGATTCTATCAGGAGACTACTTGATCAGAAAAGATTGATTCAGTCATATACCATAAGAATAGACCATAGAGTGAAATACCTTAAGGTCACCATACTAGGATTTTTGTAATAATCTAGGGCTGAAAGAGGAAAATAGGAAAGGGAGAAAGGGTTAAAAAGACATAGTAAGAGAAGAATGAAGAAGACTTAGGTTAATCAGTTACTATGGGAAGAAAATTCCAACATTTGAGGTTAGAGAGTAAAAGAATGATAATATCTTAATGAGAGTGGAGAAGGAGCTGGGGTGGGTGGTATTTTGATGTGTTAGTTTTATACTTATAATTAAGTTTGAAACTATAGAAACATCCACATTGGCCATGTCCCCTAGGCAGTTGATAATGTAGTATTAACAGAAGTCAAGTAGAGATTCAGATTTGAACATTACAGCATGGTAGCCTTAGCAAAATTCAATGTCCTTATAATCCTGGGTATTTATCTGTGTGATTATATGGATCGTCTCCAGAGCAACACCAAAGATAATTTTCCTCAGCCTAGCTTCTTCTGACTTTTACAGAACCTGAAATAGGTCAGAAATCAGGGAGAGAGTAGATATGAACTTGAAGACAACCATGCTTTTTCAGTTACCACTGTTTTTCATCACTTTTACTAGAAGTGCACCTTCCTCAGTAAGTCTACAACAGCACACGTACATCATTCACACACGATCTCCATCTGTATTTTAGCTCAAGAGGTTCATTAAGTTGGGTCAATAAATATTTATTGAGCATATAATATGGTTCAGGAACTGTGTTCACAGTAAGGGACTAAAGATGATTAAGACCTATTCTCTTCCCTGAAGGAACTATGAATCTGTTAGGAAGACATAAAAAATAAGTAGGCATGTATAGTATGTAGGTTACAGAAGGAAGCTATCCTCTTTGCTATAGAGTGACCTACATATTGATATATAAATATTACATTCTCTTGTGTGTATGTATATGAAGAACAACTTGGAGACCACCAGAGGTAAAAGGTGAGTGAGAAGAAGCAGGACTTTCTAGACAAAAGTAACTGATCTGGGAGACACAGGAGTTATGAACCACATGGTCCATCAAAGGGAATGGTTCACTGGTAAATTTTATCACTGATAAAATTGCAGGTTTGCTGATACAGTGGATGTGAAACAGCAAATTACTGCAGATGAGTCTTAAGAAATAGGACTAGAACCTTCCCTTCAGCTGGAACTCCCCTTTTCCTGACATTCACTGAAATGGCCAACACAAAGAGAAAGAGTTACCCTTTGACTTCATATATGAAAATTGACCAAAAAAATGGTGATATTGTAGACATTAAAGGGATGGGAACTGATCAAAAATGAATGGTCCACAGTGCTGACAGAGGAAAATCTGAAGGTCTGTAACATTACTCAGCATATATAGTTGACATTGCTGTAAATAGACAAGTAAATGACAAGATTCTTGCAAGAGAATTAATGTTCACATTGAGCATTTTAAGGGCCAAGACAGCATTCTGAAACATGTGAAGAAAGTCATCAGAAAAACAAGGAAGCCAAAGAGAAAGGTACTTAGGTTTGACTGAAGGTTCAACCTGTTCCACTCAGAAGATTGTGTGAGAAGAAATAGAAAGGAGCCTGAGTTTCTGGAAACCACTCTCTATGAAATGATGGCATGATGGGTGTGAAAAATAAATAAAACCTCTGGGCTATAAAATGTTTCCTTTGAGTAGAAGTGTGATGTTCTTCCAACAAAGAAATATTGAAAGGAAGAAAAAGGACCAGAAGATTGTACATTTTCTTTGGTGAGATTTTTTTAATTGCAAGGCACGAGCCACATAGAGTTGAGGCCAATCTCAGTAAACCTCACATCACTCAATGCAGCCTAATCTTTGAGCAAGAAAGACTATCTCCAATTGACCTTCTGAGCCACTGCCCCAGATTCAGTCCTTCAAATGGGGAGTCTCTGTGATTTTCTTATTCATCCAAGTTGCTTTCCCTCCTAATCAAGATCTCATTAATTTTCATTCTCTCTATTCTCTACCATTTAGATTTCTTTCATTGATTAGGATTGTTTAATTGCAAGTAATAGAAACCTATTCAGATTAGTTTAAACCAAGAAGTTGCATCTATGGTCAGCTGGACCAGTTGAGTGGTTCCTTGAAGCTGGGCAAGACCTCAAAGGAAGTAGCTACAATAGTCAGAAGTCCTAGCATCACACTTACCTGAGCAACTGCTTCAGAGGGGATGCCCTGGTCTTTCCCCACACAGATCCTTAATTTGTCTTCTCCTGGTCTAGGGAAATATCCTAATTTTCTTGTGGGCCTCCCATATCAATCACCATAACCAACATTCTTTCTGATGATTTAAACCTGTTTTCTCCACTGAACTCTGATCTTTAAACTGGGTGTTTGAGTCCCAAGCATTCTCTTTACTCACCTCCCAGCACAGAAGTCTCACCCTCCTATCATAGATCCACCATCCCAGATGATGGCTATCTTTCATCCTAGATAATAAGTTAGGAAGTCATAGAAAACCTCATATCTATCTTTTCCACTGCTCTCAAGCAGTGTGATAAATCTCATGATAACAAAGACATGAGGGGGGAAAGTTATTTTACAACAGACTACAGGCAGTTCTCGCTTTGCACGGTACCATGTTAACTCAATTGTGCGCATTCTGGAAACCGTGTCCTCTCTTTTACAACACCATGGTAACAATCTTGGCTACCATGGAACCATGTAAAATGATGACACAGTTCCAATATGTGCACATTTCAGTTAGCATAGTGTCATTCAAAGTAAGGACTGCCTGCATTCTAGCCTGATTAATGAACTAATAGACAAAAGATTACCCCAAATCGTCATGCCTCCAGTACCCCAAGAGTTTTCCTAATCCATTCAATTCCCTCCTCAATTCTTAACAGCCTTTTCAGAAATTAGAGAGGTTGGTAGGTGGCAAAGCTAGGGAGTTTCTCAGCCTACCTTTCTTGCTCATTTACCCTGTCAATTTTCATTGTTACTCTTTTATTGTTATCAAGTTTATGGGGAAAAAAGACGGCATCATATTAAGCCATAATTAGAATAATAAACGGGAGCTGTGGTTTGTTTTTGGACTGATTCCAGTCGGGTAGCACACATAATCACCTCTAGCTGACTGCTTGATGATTATGACTTTGACAAAGTGGCATTATTTACTGCTAATGGATGAGATGATGATTTATTACTAATTACTCTCTTTTTCTACAATTTTATATTATGTTAAATGAAGAATTACAGTTAGGGTAATAAATATTCACTAGAAGAAAATGTCTAGCAGCAGTCTTCGTGAAACTGGCCCCTGAATAGAGGAGCCATTTTCATTACTCAGGACCAGACTTTAAAGGAAATGGTGAATCTGACTATCACTGACTCTCCCCACCACCTCGCCTATGAGTTTCTCTTCCCTTCTTTCATGAGTCCTCACCCCACTCCATATTCCTCAGATCATTCCAGTCATTTCACTTTTCCTCACTACTTATAGATTGTTAGTCAAATCCCTATCCCGGGCCATTTTGGAATTCAAGAGTCTTCTGGAAAAAAGAAAACAAAAGACTTTCTAGGTGCAAAGAACTAATGATGGGCTTGAGATTCTTCCTTTTCCAAAAGTAAGAGTGAGTGGAGAACCAGAGCAACAGAAGTGAATATAAGTATAGGTAAAAGGGCAATTATAACACTAACAAGGAGTGATAAAGCCTCTAGGGTAAGACAGGGACTATTAACCAACTTAAAATGCTCCATTTGGAAGAGGGACAGGTATGACCAGGGTGGACCAAACTGAATGGTGAGATGCAATAAACTAATGTGGAAAATGAAGAAACTCGTGTGCTGAAGTTGTAATGCATGAGGATGTGGATACTGACTATGTTCACCACCCTGAGTCTTTATTTTTAAAGATTTTTTACTTATTTATGTATACAAGAGCTGGGCAGGAGGTAAGAGAGGGATTCGCCAGAGACAGAGTGGGGAGTAGAACAGGCAGATGGACTGAAACACACTGCTGAGGTAAGCAGTGGGCATGGCAGGAGAGTTCTGCTGTACCATGTGGGTCCCCTCCTGCAGTGGCTGTGGAAGCCCCACTGTGTGGCGTTCAACCCCTTGCAGCACCAGGGAGGCCCCACCAACTGAAGTCTTAAGTGCAGGATTAGGAGAGGGAATCAGAGATGAAGCAAAACTGAGCAAGAGAATAGATAGAAAACCTATATTCTAGAATAGAAAACTAGAAATGCTAGTATTCCTTGAGTGCAGAAATCACCTCTTTATACTTTGTTATAATCTGCACACTCCTCGCACATTGTCGAGAATACAAGGAATGCACTGAAAATGTTTGTTGGCTGGTTTTTGGTGGGTTGACTGAAACACTGGAAAGCAACATTCTCTGCAAATCAATTGATAGCCAATTTATTTAAAGTTGGAAAACTACATTTGTAAAAGATGCTATATTGTTATTATTGGGAACTGCAATATCATCAACTTAAGTATTCTTCTGTTATTTCCATTTCACTAGAGGTTTTCATTTCATGCAGGTTAGAATTTCATATACTTTATAATTAGCACACACAGCAGTATCTGATTTTAATGTTGTACTTGTGATCAATTTTTATTGTTGAGTACGTTGCTTTTGAAGTCGGTTTATGTTATTTCTCTTGACTGAATGTGTTTATCTCTTGTTGCAACACGTGACTTCGTACACCATCTTTGTGGGGGTGGGGAGGGAGAAGAGGGGTTAACACTGGTTTACATCACTGTGTTTTAACGGTGTGGGATCTCCCTCATCAGGTGTTACTCCACCATCCCCATCACCAGAGTGCCTACTGTCTTACAGCATCTTTTAATCTTGAATTCTATTTTCCGGGTATAAACATAAGAATTGTTTCATTAAGTAATATGATGTAATGATTCGATAATGTTTTGCATTTTATGGAATGTTTGTGTCGTCACTGGACTTCCAGCAGAAGAAACCACCCTCCCTAAGCCCAATTCTTCGGATCCACTTGACAAGCCTATACTCCAGCAGTAGACACAACGCTAGACTCACCAATGCCTACATGTGTACTGGATCTGAAAAAGTGATGTTTGACTGGACCCTAAAGCATGAGTAGGAGTTCACCAGCCTAGAGGAGAAGACATGTAGATAGAAGATCTTTCCTAGCTAGAGAAAACTATTTTTCAATGCAGACAGGCTTACAGAAGGCAAAGTATTTGGACGAGATGAAAAAGTCACTGTAACAAAAATGTAAGAAAGGAAGAAAAAAGTAGTTAGCAAAGCTGTTTAGAGCGAGATCATGTGTAGGGTAAGTGAAGCCGATCAGGCTTTTTATGTCATTGGCCCCTGTGACTATCACCTCTGGTCTTTGTGGCTGTCACCTTGATCTTGTTAACACAGGAGACTTGTGGGTGTGGGGCACACATGTCTGATTATAGGCACCTGAGCACAGGTGTGTGTGCATGTGCAAGTGTGCACACCTGAGCCTAAGAGGGAGGGGCTGTAAGGGTAGAGGCACCCTGAGGTGCTCAAGTTGCTGTCTCCCTGCTAGTTTGTGGTTCCCCTGCTCACCATTAAAACCTGTGATGATGAAGCCAGTGCTCCAAAATTCTCTTTCAAATCCTAGAACTGAGGGTAAACCTACCCAACCTGTGGTGGTTGTAAATCACCATGCTGAAAATTTGCATGTACAGATTTTAGCCTGCTGGCAATTAGAGACTTGGAAACTGGTTTAGTCAGGACAGAGAAATAGAACCAGTAATTCGGGAAGAAAATCAACACCACTTGTAATTTATCAAGTGAAAATGAGCCCAACCTTTCAAGTCTGCCCCAGAGTGCATGAGAAATTTTGTGTGAAATAGTTCCGTATTCTTTAAATTGCCCTACTAGCTTTGTCTTCTAAAGAACTTTGGGCTAAATTGAGTAAAAAAATACTTATATATTAAAAGAAAGGGATTTCTCTGCCTGCCTACTAAGGGCCTGCATTAGGCTAAACAGTCACATTTACTCCGCATAAAAGTCTTGTGAGGCAGATATTACTACTCTCTTTTAACAGATTGATAAACAAACACACAGACAAAAATAATAACCTTCAAAATGTCACACAGTTGTTAAATACACAAAATATTCGAACACAGGGGATTTGGCTTTGAAATAAATATTTTTCTACCTTTAATGTTGCCTCATAGTTGAATAAAATACATTTTCATAAAATTCCATTGATGTGAGAGATTTCATCAATAATAATGCAAAAACGTTTTGAATTTCCACTCTAGAAATAATGGGGAAAGAGAATTAAATTGTCATTCTAAAATTCTAAGTACACACAAAACTTGAATCCCTCTGGTTCCATTAGTAGCTTAAAAACTGACTGGTAGAGTGGACACTAGAACTGCTTTGTGTTATTTCATTTGTATTCCCCTGTAGTATAGTTAATAGCAGTAAGAGTTACAAGCAAAATATATCACTTGTAATGCATATTCACATTTAGTCAAAAAAAGATTATGTTTAAAATTCCAGGAGACATAAGTACATATTTTTAACTTGCAAAAATTGATTTCTAACAGGACATAGATTTCTTTATTTGTTGGATTAATGCATTCTGCCAAGTTTTTTCAGGGTACAAAAAAGATTTAAAGCAGTAGAGACAATTTTGCTGATTGAGTGATTGATTAGCACAACTGAATCCAGTGAGGAAAATGAGTAGTGTCAGCTTTCCCACGTCAGCTCTTCCTCATGGATTTTGAACTCTCGGAACTAAAGATTCCATCCTCTGTTCATTAATAAATATGTATTGAGTGACATAAATGTGCCAGTCATAATCTATGTCCTAGAAATATATATAGCACAGATAGGAAATAGAGAGAAAAATGAACAATAACTTAGTAAATGTGCACAGATAACCCCAGAGAGTTGATTCGTGCTATGAAGACAACTAAATCTGCTGACCTGGTAGAAGACTATATTGGAGAGTCAGGTAGGAACTCTTCAGGGGATGATATCTGAATGAAGACTTGAGAGTTAAAAGAATTATCCAGGTAAAGTTCTGAGGAGAAAACTTTCCAAGCAGAAGGAAGGGAACACAGAAACCCAAAGGCAATGATGGGCTTGAGATTAGAATACGAATCATTGTGGCTAGAACACAGCCAGAAGGATGTGTGAGAAGAGGCTCGAAGCAAGGGCAATTCGTGGGGGCTTTAAAGACTATATGTGGCCAGGTCATTAGCTGTCCACTAAAGATTCATGAAGAGTTGTGCCTAGGGAGTATCTCTTTGCCAGAGACTCCATTTCCCAGGCCCCTTTAGCTTCTAGCTGGGGCTATATGATCCAATTCTCATAGCAGCACCATGGCAGTTAAAATGGGGGTGTACCTTTTCCACCCTCCTTGCCAACAGGATATGAAGATTCAGGAAACCAGTGAGTGATAGGACCACAATGAAAACCTGGTTCCTGAATAATTGTATAGAGGAAAGTTGCTCAAAATAGGATGACTTACACTGAACTTATGTGAAAACACCAAGGATTTCTCTGTGAGAACTACTGAAATTTTGAGTTTCATCACCACAATTCATATCACCTTAATTACTATACCGTGATGAGGAACTTGGATTTTATTCTAACTGTAAACAAATGCAACTGGAAGACTTTAAGAAGAAGAAAAAGGTGACTTGGTTTATGAGTTTAAAGACCGCTGTGGCTGCTGTGTGGAACATAGAGACAAGAGAAGCTGAGAAAACACTGAGAAAGAAGGTCTCTACCTTAGTCCATGTAAGAATAAACCAAACTGATGGTAAATGTGCAGGTGGAAAGGAATAAACAAATTTGAGGTCCACTTTGAAGGCAGAGCCAAGGATTTTCTAGCTAACTAGGTGTTGAGGATAAGAAGAGTCATAGGAGACTCCTGGTTTATGATTTGCTGCCATTCTCTGTGGTAGGAAAGACTGGGGAACATGTTTTCAGAAGGCATGCTGTTTTGCTTTGTTTTGGCTGTTATTATGGCCACTGTCTAGAACAGAAAACAAAATCTGGAATTTAATGGTTGTACAAAGTAAATAAATAAGTAAAAAAATTTATTTATAGTACATAGTATATCTAGAATATGAGTCTAAAGAAATCCCTTAGTAACTTGTTTTACAACCAGTGAAGGGAAAATGCTAGCATTAGATTGTTTAATTAAAGTCACCCATCATTAAACTTTCCATTATTGAAAGTATAGCAAAATAAAGTAATAAAATTAAAGGCTCTGTGACTTATATGGTGAATGATAAAATTCTGTCCAACAAAACTACTGAGAGTGTGAATGTTGAATCTGATTTTTTTTTCACAGAATTGATTACAATTTTTTAAGCTGGTCTTATTTAATTCATACCAACATGACTGTGTATTATACAAGGTTATAAACTATTAGAAGTATGAAGAACTTTAAAAGTGACCCAATAAAATCTTCTCAATTTAAAAAGAGAACAACCTTGTCACACAAAAATGCCTTGACCAAGGTCAAGCTAAGCAGTTTGCCTGACTTGAAACCCAATGCTGCAAATCAAATCCAATTCTCAGGATTAAGACATCTTGAAATCATGTGAGAAACTAGACTATTTCAAGCCAAGAATCACCAAAAAAAAAAAGTGTTTCACCTTATTGTAGCTTCTCAACAAAATACTATTTCCATGAAAATAAGTGTTGAATTGACTGCTCAACTTTCAGTGGTGTCAACAGATTGAATACTGACAACTCAGATATCCAATGGATATACACTGTAATTTTCACCTTACTTTCTTGTTTTTTTAATCATATGCTTTGAGTTTGATAATAGGTGTGATAATAAGGCTAAGAAAAAAAGATCTGGACTTTCAAAGTGCTATTCTTCATCTCTAAGAATCATGTAGAAGAATCTAAAATAGACTCTGAAAGAATATGCACCCTTCATTTTTCATTAGAGATGTAAATATTTGGTGCCACAAGTTGTTTTTTGTATCATGACGTGCTGGTAACTGATACTTCATCTAATGAACTAGAGCTGGGAACAAGGAGCTACACATCTCATATTCCAAAGACCCTTTCCATAGGACTAGATAGGAGGCATCCTGGGAACTTTCCCCATCACAGCTGCTGACATAAAAGAGAGATTTTTAAAGAACTTCATGCCAGTGGGTTTTCCGGTTCCTGTCCCATGGAGCAGGAAATGGGGAAGGGGAGCTCTGCTTTTCCTCCCCACCATACAAAATACCCACCAAATGGAAGAAGCCTGAATACAAACACCTGCCTATAGAAAGCCAGGTATCTTAGTCTTGACTTAATAGGGAATGGAACAAGAAGAATTTTTTTAAAAAGATTTATTTATTTATGCATACAAGCACAGGGTACAAGCCAGAGGTGTGGGGGGGTGAGAGAATCCACCAGACAGAGTGGGGAACAGAACAGGCAGAACAGAATACTGCTGAGGGGAGCAGCGGGCGAGGCAGGAGAGGTCTGCTGAACCATGTGGGTCCCCTCCCCGGCCGGCAGCAGGGATCAAACTCGTGCTGAAGTGGCTGCCGTTTGCTTCATAGTGCGTTGCTTAACCCACTGCGCCACCAGGGTGGGCCCAAGGAACAAGAAGAATTTTTAAGAGAACTTGGACTGTCCCCCCAGATAGCAGCTATCCCTGGGGAATAAACAAACTGAGAAAATAACATATTGAGTAAGCTACACTTCTACCATCCTGCAGAAAGACCAAGATATCTTAGGTCAAGATGTCTTTGAGGGTAATACAGCTGGCACCATCTTGAAAGAGCTCTGTCTGCAGGGTACTGGGACCCCAGCAAAAGAAAGTTCAGTAGGGTGCACAGCCAGAGTCAAAAACTGAGAGGTGGGCCTCCCTGGTGGTGCAGTGGGTTAAGCAACGCACTATGAAGCAAACCGCAGCCACTTGCAGCACGAGTTTGATCCCTGCTGCCGGCCGGGGAGGGGACCCACATGGCTCAGCGGACCTCTCCTGCTGGGCCCGCTGCTCCCCTCAGCAGTGTGCTTCAGTTGATCTGCCTGTTCTGCTCCCTGCTCTCTGTGGTGAATCCTCTCACCCCCCACATCTCTAGCCTGTACCCCAGCTCTTGTATGCATAAATAAATAAATCTTAAAAAAAAAAAAAAACTGAGAGGTTGTCACAGATCAACCAGAAATACTTCCTCCTTGTAGGTCAAGGATCCCACAAAACATAGTCCTGAAAGAAACCAAGCTTTGGGGCATCCAAACACTGGCACCAATTATACCCTACCCACCAAATGGGAGACACACTCAGTCACCACTTACTTCTCTTCCATACTTTTAAGCCCAGCTCTATAGAACTCTGAACGCATATTTGTGAGTGAAGACCCTATGAATTGGAAGAGCAAAGTAGAAAAGCAGAGGGAAAGCAGCTCTGCCTCTTTGCCCATTTACAGAAAACCCATGTCTTCTCTGAGTCTTAGAGCTGGAGAAGGGATTGGCTGGATTTTGAGGAAAGAAGTTTCACTTAGATGAGAAATTGAAGTTTTTATATTAGATTAGGCTGTGCTATCTGATATCTAACACTTGAAAATCAGCCTATTTTGTTAACACTTGAAATTGAAAAGCTACGAGACCGTCATGAGTTGTCACCAAGAAGTCAGAGAAAAGGAAATCTGGTCAAATGTGATTATGAATAGTGTAGAAGAAAAATAAATGTTGTTTCTTTGTTAAATCCTACCAAATTTAACACATTTACTATACCTATTAGGTTGGAAATAATAAAAAATAACACAAATGAGGTGCAAAGTTAAATGTAAGGAAGATTTCTGGTCACAAGCCTTACATTAAAATTCATTTTTGGTCAAATCCAGTTTGCAGTATGTCTGCAACCAGGTAAAATGAGCTTATGAGAAACCTGAGAATGTTTTATAAACAAGTTAAATATTTATTATAAAAAACAAATGTGAGTGATGTTTTCAAAGGAATGCAAATGACGCCAAGGCCAGGAAACTGATGTTACTAGGGAAGCATATTTATTAGCCATCTTCAATGTGCTAAGTGGCATTTAGAGGCAGAAGAAGAATGAGAAGATATCATGCCTCTTCTTGGAACCAGCTGTATGAAATAAATCCATGCTTGAAACAAAAAAAAACAACACCAGAGAATAATAGAGCAAAGTAAGTATAATCAAGTGCTATAGTAAGAGTAAGAGGATATATTTGCGTACAGAAATGCACACACATGAAGGGAGAAGCATGGTGAAGAGGATTTGTATAATGACACGAGGAGAAACAGACCATCCAGAAAGACAGAGGATATTGAAAACCCTTTCCTGATGCAGATTACAAAGCTCAGATAGAGATGATCCACCACCATACTCAGTGGAGATTTCCATTATGCGGGCATCTGTTGGCAGTCTCATTATGATTATGAAAAAAAAGCGTGCACCTAAGAAATTGTAAGTAGCCTTGCTGAGAATTTTACTGCTGGGAAGGATACTGTGCGGAAATGGTTAACAAGCATTTTTTTTTTTTTCTGATCAAGAAAGAAAAGCCAGTTGTCAATCTAGACTGTTAAGGGGGCTCCAGGGAAAGTCGTGATGATGTGATGGTGTTTGGGACTTCTAAATACCACAGGAAATAATTGGAGATAGCCTGAATTCTAAGAAAATGAGTGTGCCTAAAGCTACATTAATGAAATAATATAGTTATAGTCAGAGAAATTATGGAGAATGTAGTTGGCAAAGGAATCTATTTGAATTCAAGTTCAACCAGGGCAAGAAGTCCTTTGTTGTTTAAAACTCTAGCAGCTTCTTCTCTTTCCACAGCTGACACATGGCCTTGGATTTAGTTCTACCTTTAAGACAACTAATTCTTCTGGGTTTCTTTTTTAACTGCCTTGGAGAATCCAGGAAGACATTTCAAGGAGCATGAATAGACTTTGTGGTATAAATGATACTCTTTGGGGAAAGACACATTCTCCCTTATTCCCAGAGGGTCCATTATTGAATAATACCCCTACTTCTACTGGTTGCAACTTGGATATGATTTCCATATTCCAAGAATATTCTGAGACAATTTCCCAATCTTCGGCTATAACAAAATATTTCAAAGGCAGAACACTCTGACTAGTAAGAAAGACTGTTCAGGTTAGATTTTGTCAGTTATTGCACATTAAGTTATGCTGACCCAGATATTCTGATTTCAACTGTTTTCCACATCCCCCTGGAAAATCCTGACATCAGCAAGCATGTGGCCTGGTGAGCTGGGAGTATTAACCTGTGGTCCCACCAGAATTCTTCATCCTTTTAACACGGCTCAGTTGTACTTTGTGAAGCTGACAATTCTCTCACGTAAGGCGTGATTCCTATTGGTGCCTCCAGTTACGCTACACTGAAGTGGTATGTGTACATCAAGATACGGCCACCGGGCCCTCCCTGGTGGTGCAGTGGATTAAGCAATGCACTATGAAGCAAACCACAGTCACTACAGCATGAGTTCAATCCTTGCTGCCGGCCGGGGAGGTGACCCACATGGCACAGGCAGACCTCTCCTGCCTCGCCCACTGCTCCCCTCAGCAGTGTGTTTCAGTTGATCTGCCTGTTCTGTTCCCCACTCTGGTGGATTCTCTCACCCCCTGCAACTCTGGCCTGTACCCCAGTGCTTGTATGCATAAATAAATAAAATCTTTAAAAAAAAAAAAAAGATACGGCCACCATGGTCTTGATTCTTTTTAAACTGGACAGTTTTTAGTTAGAAATCTATTCTTTCTCATGCAAAGGGGTCAATTCTGAGATCTAAAATATAGCTCTAGTTCTGATTATTTTCTGACGAAAATAACATTGTGCCTCAGCAAAACTCGTTAGTCTGTTCTTCTACCACAAAATGTAAACTGTAGATTATAATGGACCACTGAACAGTTCAAACCAAAATTATAACTTCCGATTAAGTAGGCTGCCTGGCCTGCTGAATCACCAGTGTGGAAACCCATCCCTGAAGAATGTGGAGTACAAGATGGCAGGGGTCACCGTTGTTTGTGGGAAAGTATGTGCGTGTGGTTTTTTTTTTTTCTTGTCTTTTCATTTAACTCTTTCGTAACTCATCTTATCCTCCGAATCCTACAGCAAAAACCCAATCAAGGTGATCCAGGAGTGGCCAGAGTTAGGAAATAACAGATTAAGCTCTGGGAAGCAATAGTAAGCAATAGTGCACTGTCCCAGCATTAGAAAGATGTCTGCATTCCCTGATTAATCTCATAACATTAATCCAGAGTGATCTCAGATATTATGAAAACTAGTACATGAATCACTGAGAAAGTTTCTGTTGGTAAGCTATAGAACACCCAACTCAAACTGGCATTAACAATGAAGTCAGGGCCTCCCTGGTAGCACAGTGGGTTAGGCAACGCGCTATGAAGCAAACCACAGCCACTTTAGCATGAGTTCAACCCCTGCCGCCGGCTAGGGTAGTGACCCACATGGCACAACAGACCTCTCCTGCTGTGCCCGCTGCTCCCCTCAGCAGTGTGTTTCAGTTGATCTGCCTGTTCTGTTCCCCACTCTGTCTCTGGTGAATCCTCTCACCCCCTGCACCTCTGGCCTGTACCCCAGTTCTTGTGTGTATAAAAAAAAATAAATCTTTAAAAAAAAAAAACAAACAATGAAGTTAATGTATGCACTTAAACAACCAAGCCCAGAAATTATATAGAATTTGGGGATAGTTTGGTTAAGGCTCTAACTCCAGTATTTATTATTCTCTTGATTCTTCACTCCTCCAATTGCCCACTTTATTTTCAAGCTAACTTCCCTCTCAGTGACTGTGATAGTTAATTTCATATGTCAACTGGCCACAGAGTACACAGATTAAACATTATCACTGGGTGGTCTGTGAGGATGTTTCTGGATGCGATTAGATTTGAATTGGTGGACCTAGTAAAGTAGTTCCTCTCCTCAATGTGGATGGTCTTTATCCAATCTGTTAAGAGCACAAAAGAGAAAAAGAGGAATTTGCCTCTTATTTCTGACATCACTGTTTGAGCTGGGACACTTCATTTCATTTCTGCCCTCACCTTGTGATTTATACCATCAGTTCAGTGGTTTCTCAAGACTTCAAGCTCAGACAAAATTACACCACCAATTTTTCTAGAGCACCCTATTGCACTTGGCAAGTCATGGGACTTCTCAGCTTCCAAAAATCTCATGAGCCAATTCCTCACAAGTCACTATAGCTGTAAATCTATTATAGATACATTACACATTAATACACACAGTCAGGGTATAACCTCTACATCTGGAGGATTCTCATCCACGGATTCAACCAACCCTGGATGGAAAATACAGACTATGTAGTCAGGAATGCTGAGCCTGCATACATACTGAACATGTGCAGATTTTTTTTCCTTGTCATTATTGCCTAAACAATACAGCATAACAACTATCTACATAACATTTGCATGTATTAGGTATTATAAGTAGTATAGGGATGACTCAAAAGTATACAGTAGGATGTGTGAAAGTTATGTATTCAGATGCTACTCCATTTTATATAAGAGCCTTGAGTATCTGAGAATTTAGGTATGAGGGGAGTGACCTGGAACTAACTCACTATTCATACCAAGTTACAACTCTGTATGTATGCAATAGATATGTTATATATACATACTACATGTTATACTTACACACATGATGTGTGTATACTCACAACATATATGTTCTATTGATTATGTTTCTCTGGGTAACTCTAATACTTTTCAGAATAGAAGCCATAATTTAGAGTTCACATTCCCATACCTAGGTCACACAGAAAAGGAGTTTCCCAAGCAATGCCTTAAAGTCATAGGCCTGCCTGTGTGTCAATCACAGTACACAAAATGCCCATTGATTTAAACCAATCTCAGTCCAGGCCTGAACCTGACAATGGAGGTGATCCTTGCCAGCTGAAAGACACTCTTTTTTTTTTTTAAAGATTTTATTTATTTATGCATACAAGAGCTAGGGTACAGGCCAGAGTCCAAGGAGGTGAGAGGATACACCAGAGACAGAGCGGGAAACAGAATAGGCAGACTGACTGAAGCACAGGGCGAGGCAGGAGAGGTCTGCTACGCCAAGTGGGTCCCATCCTTGGCGGCAGGGATCGAACTCGTGCTGCAGTGGCTGCAGTTTGCTTCATAGTGCGTTGCTTAACACTCTGCGCCACCAGGGAGGCCCTGAAAGGCACTCTTCAGTGGTGGAATAAGTGCTAAGAGATGGTGTCTCCAGTGAACTTGAGCATTCACCTCCAATATCCAGTATTAGGAAAATAATTTTACCAAAGACTTAGCAAATGCTTTGTCTTCAGACAGCGAACTGGTAAATTGCAGAAGAAGGCATATACTCATCTTTGTGCAGAAAAATCTCAGAATTTGCTGGAGAAATGAGGTGAATTAATTATTCTTCATTAACATTTCCCTGAACAGAATGTGAAAAGTCCATGCACAATGTCTGCTTCTGATAACTTCAAAAGGTTTTCCAAGCTCACAGACCTTCTTAATGAGTTTCTACTCCTTTCTCACAAGCCCTAATATTCAGTCAAATATTCAGTGACCTTGAAATGTTGACCACAGATGACTGGTCCAAACAGGGTAATTGATTGAAAGGCAACAATCTACTGATCAGCCAACAAGAACAGTCTAGCATAAGAGCTCAGTACATGAGGAGTCCTCTATACCCCCTAAAGATAGAGGACCACAGGGAGTTTGAATATAAGAAACACATGGCAAAAAATATGAAGAAATCTGACCTTCCTTGGAAGCTAACAATTAAGACTGCCACACTGTCATCGATGCTAGAAGACATCTGGGACAGAGAAAAGGGACTTAGACATAACCCAATAAGCAAGGTGAGCCTCTTATTTTCCACAGTTTCCCTTGTCCCTAACCTCTCTAAGTTCCAACAGTGATACACAAGTAGCATGAATTGCAATAGGTTTGCATCACAGCTAAGGAACTTAGGAATAGCAAATAGAAAGCACAGCACTAACAAGCCCACCTAAGTTTGCCCCTAAGAGAATCACTGTATAATTCTTAAGATAAAACAATGCTGTCCTCTGCTCTAGATTAAACATTTCTTGTCTAGAGAGGAAGGTTGGGTTAAGATCCACTATCACTGTCTTCAAGTGTGTTCATTATACAAACATCCATGAAAAGATATTTAGGTGGAACAAAAACTAAGACTATTAGAGGTAATCATAATGTAGCATATACCGAGGTTGAAAGATAAAGTGGCACCCCCAAAACTTAGAACAGAAACACTCTTAGATTATAAGAACAAAATAGTGATCACCAGAGGGAAAGAGGGCTGGGGAGGGAGGAAATAAGGTAAAGGAGGGTTAATTACATGGTGGCAGATAAAAACTAGACGTTTGGTGGTCACCATAATACAATATATGCAAATGTCAAATTATATGCTGTACATCTGAAACCTATATAATAAACCACTGTTATGTCAATAAAAAAATTGTAAAGATAGCTGAGAACAAAAGCTATAATGCCTCTGCTTGCAAAATGTACAGAAACACAGGAGACCCAACAAGTACATACAACAGAGTTGAAGAAACCAGGAGACACACACAAAGTGGAGAGCAAGTACTAATATGAGGCAGCAGAGCCATGAGGTAGAGAGAAAGAAAATAGGAGCAAATGCTATTTACTGCAGCAGGAGAAATAAGTAAAATAAGACATAATATCTCCATGTCATGGAGGCCAGATATTTGTAAAACTGGCCTAGAATCATATTCCCTCATTGAAACAGATTCATGCAGGTTTTGTAGAGAGTTATCAGTAAATGTGGGCAACAATGTACTTTAGATCATTTTGTTTGAATGATGTAAAATATACATATGTATAAATAATTTTTTTGTAACGATCATTTCATTTCGTTTGAGACTAGAAATTTCTCTCTCTGTCCATTAAGTTACTCTATCATCAGAGTTAAATAAGTCAAGTTAGAATCTTCAGCTGTTTCAGGCTTTGGGGTTTGTGAAAATTTGCATCATGGAGGTGTGGGCTAAAAACGAGAGGTACTTCACCTCAAAAAGCTAAGCACTGGGAAACCATCACTATCAGCAAAGTCATTTATGTTAAAGAAATTGATTTTGCAATGTCTTTAGCTTCCAAATTTTATCTCTTACTTTGCATCTTAATCCAAACTTCTTCTCTAGACAAGAGATATTTATTGTTATTTTCCAGTGGCAATAATAGCCAGGTGATTCTAGGTATGTCCTTGTTAAAGTCAACCAACAATTATCTCAAAGGGAAATACATATTTATTTTGGATACCAACTTGGCCTCTGTTCCTTATTTGTCTAGTTACAGTTATTTCAATGCACTTTATCCCCCAAAATACAAATATCTCAAATTTTTTTGCTTTATGTGTACCCTCAAAGAAGACATCTAAGTTGTTACTCCCTTATTTATATTGTATTAAGTATTTTACTCACTCCCACAAAAACAATGGTTAAAAAAAAAATGCTTCCTGTTCATTGATAATTAGATGTTTTGCTTCATTTGGATTTCTTCCAACAATCTTCTGTTCAGATTCAGCTCTTATAATTAATTATCCTCTTGCTGAACAACTGAAAACTGAAGTCTGACCAAAGTACATCTCATCCCACACAGATGTCCTAGTTACTCCACAAAAGGTTAATTAATCATAAGAGGTGCTTTAGAGCAGGAGGCGCTGGAAGAAATTCAGACCTAGTTTCTGGCAACACAGAAAACCACCATCACTCCCGTTGCTATTGAGCTCACACTGAGAGAACCATTTCAATGGAACAAAAATTCAAATGCGCAAAATAGCTGGTGGATATAATATCATGTCCCAAATAATGGAGCATGCCACTTCCCAGTCACTGATGAGTCAGAATCCCAGCCTGCCTGGGAGGGAGGTCAGCCCTGTTTATCCTCATGTAACAGAGATGGCTGAAACTCCCAAGTCATAACAATGGCAGAAGCAGCCTTCATTATTCCCCTTCCTTTGGCTGGGTGCCATTTCATTATATGAATGAGCCCTCCTCTCCAGCCCAAACAGTCCACACACAAATACACCTGCCACTTTCCCAACCTGTGGTTTGAATCATGCGACTACTCCCAGTCCAGGAATAGGCCTGCCTTCTTCCACTGTCCAGCCAAAAGCTATAATTCAGTCAAAAGCCAGTTCAAATATCTCTTCCTCACAAACCTGCCCCTAAAGCGTCCCAAGTCAAAGCAGGGCTTCCTCTTTTGACCCAGGGGTAGTCGTGGCATAGTAAGAGAAACACCGCTCTGAGCAACTGAAAATATATGTAATATCAGACCTACTAAATGCATGATTGTGACTAAGTGGATTAGCCGCCACGAGGCACAGCCTTCTGTTGAATAAGATGGAAAGAATAGTAACCGCTTTGCGGGCTTTACCGTGGAAATCAAATAGAATAAGGTATCTAGGAAAAGGCCATTTTGTTGCTGCCCAGCACACATTTGTTCGCTCACCTGAAAACTGTGGGTTCGTTTTCTTTGTTTGCTTTTCCTCCCTCTGACAAAAGATGTGAGAGTAAGTCACCTTGGTGGTCCCTAAAGTAACCCTCATCATCACAGTAGCCTTAGGGGACTAAGAAGATGCTGCCTTTTTTCCAGGAACATGGGTATCATAAATTTTGTGCTTTAAAAAAACTGTGTGAAGGTATTTCCATACCCTGGGGCAGAAACTTTGGAGACAGAAAAGTAGAAGAGGTCAGGACTCTGAACCAAACCCCTGAAACCACCAGGCCCAAGCACTGGAGGGTGCAATTGTCATACTGGAAGTAACTATGTGAACTGAACAGAGAGTCTGACCATCTGAGGTGGTCAAGCTGTCTCCGTGGGAGAGGATCATGATTCCGGCAAGGTGTCCTTCTGCTACCAGCTCACTCTCCTGGGCAGAGAGAGATTTCTGGAGCCCTGGGGAGTCAGGAAAGAGGGGTCCGCTTTGGGCTGCTAGGAAGGAAGAGATGACCTGGCAACAGTTAGACACTGTCTCACCCTGTCTCCCAACTATCAGCGTGTTTTTCTCCCTGACTCTATTCTAAGCTCTTGAAGGCAAAAATCTAGTTTCAAGTTTTTCCTGTTTTCCTCAGGATCTAGTCCACAGCTCAATTGATACTGGTTTGTCTCAAAGGGACTCATTAGATCAGTCACTTTTCTCTTTCCCATGGTCTTCTGTCCCTTGTCTATTGTTGAGTCTTAACTTAAACCCTATAAAGGTGGATTCCAAATCAATGTTAAGGGTTCTAGATGGTTGATATTTTCTCCCTGTTGAAGGATTTGCTATATTTTTCTTGCAAATTCCCACTGAAACAGAAAATCAATGAACTGGAGACAAGGAGAGTGAGAAGAGGCCAAACAGTTAGGATGCACAACTATGTATTATGAGCAAAGAGTACAACTTGTTCTTCAAGAACAAGATTCTGAGAGGAAAAAGGTGGCAATTCCAGTCCGTGGTGGCAACAAGGCCATACACACTGCATGGAGTTGGCCCTTCCCAACCTCCCTGTCCACCTTCTTTATTTCCTTCTCATTTTCAATCTTGACCTGACACTATCAGAAAGTTTCTTTCCTGTCCGAGATGTCAACCTGTAAGACAGACTGATTGAAATAAATACCAATTTGCTCTCAAAGGACCTCTACTCAGGGTTCAAATCTCTTTTCAAACATGAGTGTGCCCAGCCTTCAGAGATCACAGGGTTCTTCCCAATTATTTCAAAGATGCGAAAACTGAGTCAGTAGAGTCAAATGTCAAGTTCGGCTGAATAGAGTCAGAACCTAATTCCATCGTTTATATACATATAAGTATCATAATTATTATCATTCAGCAGCGTTTCTCGTGCTGACACAACCCACGGAGCAGAACTCAGCCAGCACCTGAAATGCAGCCGGGGAGACAATGTGTAAGAAAAAATAATTCTGAGACCACGACACTCCCAGTTTTTGAATGCCTTAAAATAAATCCCAAATTATTTATAATAGAAATAAATCATAGAATCCAAGGTGCAAAATTATTTCTACAGCTGCTCTAATAAACATCAGAAAGGGACTTGCCAACTCCTGACTATTCAGTCTACTGTTGTTCAAAAGAGTTTGCTTAAAAAATGATAAAATCAAATAACCCTATCTGTCCTCGTGAAAGGCTAATATGCAGGCATTACCAGCTTCTAAAAGGAGCATGTTCAATTTCAACTCCTCTCAAAAATCTTCTGGTTATATTTACCACTTTTCTCAATTAGCAGGTGTTTGAAGCCCTGAAAAACTTTCTCACTGCTCTAATTTTATAGTCAATGACATATATACAGATATAGAGACAGAGATCGAAAGAGATATGAAGATAAGTATATATCTCCTTAACTAGGTTGTTGAGCTGCTCGTGAATCCTCAGTGCAAATGCCATCTTCCCCTGTCTCCCACATAGAAAGCAACTGTGGTTTGCCCAGAGAGAAGCCTTCACAAATGTGTGTTATGGATAATGCAGTTTAGAGACATGAGATAATTCTAGTTGGATGGAAATACAGGGGTGAGCCAAAGAATCCACCCCACACCCTTGCCCTTGTGAAAACACAGTGTAAAAAACCATTGTAAAATAAAAACTACGTCCCCAGCTCTAGAGACAGTAAAAGATCAGTAATTTCCAGGGACTGAGGCCTCAAGGGAACAGGAAATTAAGAGTATGTGGTACACCGAGGATTTTAAGGGCAGTGAAAACCTTCGGGGTGATACTATAATGATGGATACGTGTCATTATACATTTGTCCAAAACCACAGAAAATACAGCACCAGGAGCAAACCCGAATGCAAACTCTGCGCTCTGGAAGATAATGATGTATCCATGCAGATTCGTCGGTCTTAACAAATGCACCATTCAGGTTGAGGGTGTTGATTGGGGGAGGGGCTGCACATGTCGGGGAGAGGCCAGGGCAAATGGGAAGTCTCAGTAACTTCCTCTCAAACGCAAAAAATATGTCCAAAAAATCCCCGCCTGCTTCCTAATTCCGTGTAGAGGCGCACACACTAGTGGCACGCACACCTCTCAAGGGAAGGAAGAAAACATCCCTGGAGCTACCCAAGCAACAATGAGGCTCTCAAAAGCAGGAGAGACGGTCAGGCAAGAGAAAAGCTAGCGCAGGGATAAGGTGGAATAGCAACTGCAAGTCCACTGCTGTGTGGCTCGTGGATTTCCGCCCACCGTTATTGCAAGTGATACAACTGGAGTTGTATCTGGCATCAGAGAAATCAGGGTTCAAGTCCTAACTCTGTCTCTTACCAGATGAGTATACCTGAGCAAATTACTAATCATCTTTAAATAGGTGGAATCAAAGCTTTGTTGTGAGAATCAAATATATGAATCACTCAAAGCGCAGGGACGTGAATAGAGCGTTCAGTTGATATTCGTTTCTTTGTCGTCTGACTTTCTCTTCCGCCAAGGTGTAGTCTGTCCACATAAACATGCTGGCTAGAGCATTAACTGGCCCCACTCCTCTCCATCACAGCTTTTCTCACATAATCCTTGATCGTACAAAGATTTACTTTCTCACACCCCATGAGATTTATAGCTCTGACCCCTAAGTTGGGTTGGGAAATTTCAAAGGTAAATAATACATGAATTATTCTCCAAATCACTCTCTCCAAACCAGAGAGCACTGTAGAAGAGCTCCCAGGTTTGTATACAGGTGAGTATAGGTGCATTTTGGGATGAATTTTCATTTGCTGCTCTGTGGTTGCTCAGCCCCTGCCATGAGAACTCAGTTATTTCCATAAGTGAGAGGCAAGTCAAGTTAGCTGTATCGCTTAAAGGAACAAGATACACCTTGAAGTCCCCAACAGAAAACTGGACAGAGAGAGGTTGTCTGGGTTACTAAGTAACCACTGGCAGTCTTGCCAACCACCCAAGGCAGAATGATTTTTCTCAAGAAGAAATTCAAATGATAACCCTAATTGCTTTGCCATTTAGTAGTTATCTTGGTGCTTTCTAAGTCTCTGCCTTGGACTGCGGACCCAGCTTTGCAAAGCTCAGGGAAGAAGTGAACCAGGCATCTTTTAAGGCTTCCCTTGCTGCCTCCTCTGCACACTGGCAGGAATCCGCCAAGCTTGTTCAAACACGTTACCCAACTTGTACCATTTGTTAGACAAAGGCAGCCAAGCTGCTCAAGGTGCTGGTGGCATCATAGAGTTAAGTAGTGGCCAGAGAACATTCGCATGATTATCTGTTGGCCCATGACAGAAAGAAAGGAGCTAGACAAGTTTGTATAGCAAATCTCCAAAGAATTCTCAATGGTAGCTGTGGGGAGACTTTGGAAAAAAGCTTTTTTCTTAAAAAAAAAAAAAGGTGGGGGAAAAAGATGTGATATGTAAAAGAATTTTAATAAGTGCAGGGGGAAAAAAGTCAAGATCATATAACCTACCTGAACTGCACATCCTGAGTTACTGTTTTCATACTCTGCAATTTCATTTTCTTGATATAAGCAACACTCTTCTAAATTGGTTTGGTCCAATGCCGATCATATTCAGAGAGATTAGAAAAAAATCTTTTCTAGTCATCAAATCTGAGTTGCAGTGTGATCAGACATCTCAGGGCAACCTTCTGGGGTTAGCAAATTTTCTCTGAAACATACCATTTTGGAACACACAGGTCATTCTTCGGCAAAGAAAGCAGAGCTCAGCAACTACTTTATTAGAAGAAATCGCAGGCATTAATTTCTAACAAAGCCAACCCATCCTCATGCTTGGCAACACAATATACCCAGACACACATGCACTGCAGTTCTACTCTATCAGCTACTAGCCCCTCCCGTGTGGCTCTGGGAAAAACAGACCGCATATGTCCACATATGTTTTCTTTTTCTGTACTCAGAGCAACCCCATGAGAACTACAGCCTTACTTTTCATTTTGTCCTTTGAATCAGTGTGTGTCCATAAAGAAAACTCATTGATATGGAGAAACTGTGAAGCAATGTCTAGAAATAGCTACTAGGGCTTAATGAACACTTTGCCTTTAACCTGAATTCAAAGCACCATAAGAGAAAGCAGAAAATAGAATCGCCCCTTCTCTAAGCCATTTCTGACTGTCCTCTCTCTCAACGTGTTCGGTGCTAAGGAAACAAGACAAACTAGACAGACCCAGTCTGTGCTCTCATTGGCTTTGCAGTCTCAGAGCAGACAAGTTAAAAAGCAATTTCAGAATAGCGTGATAAGTGTGAGGCAGGAGGAAGAAAAGGATACCCTTGGACTGCAGAGGGAACCTACAGCTTGGAGGGAGATTAGGAGTTGCTGGGCCGGGGTGGGGGAACCATGGAAGCCATGTTCAAGAAGGTGAGTCCAGCAGGAATCCTTAGCTTTCCTCGTGGCCGGGGTGTATGAAGAACTCCACAGGGCTTGTAAAGCTGCAGGGTTACCGCTGTAAGGCTTCATGGCTAAATATGGAATGGATAACAGAAGCCCTTCTAAGCTAGGATAAAGATTTGGGGAGTAGAAGAAGTACTTCAAGCAAGAGGGTGATGTGATCAGATTTGCTGGCTAGAAAGAATACTTTGCAGCAGAGGGGGTGAACTGGAGAGAAGCAGAGGCAGAAGTGGGGGGAACAATTAGGAGGGAGTTGAAGTGGTCCAGAGAATAAATGGACAGTGAAGATGGAGAGAGATGGACAAATTTAAGAAGTTAAATCCCTTCTTCCTTCAAACAGGTAAACAACCCTGAGCAGGAGGAGGGGAAGTGAGACACTCTGCTCCATCCTGCAAATACTATCATTTCCTATTTTCCCCTGGAAAATCATCCATCTCTCCATCTTTGCTGAAGGTCTTGGTAAGTAAGTGAATATGTCTTTTATTTCATATCCAAAAAAGTCACACAGTTCTCCCAGTCAACACAAATGGCTAGTTTTGTGATCATCCAGCACATATCTTGCACAGGACTTGCACAGCCACTATTTCACTTCTGGCATTTGTTCATCATTCCATTTTCTCAAATTGAATGAGTGAGCAAATAGCAATCAATGTTCCCAATAAAAGTTTTAGGAGATAATTACGGTGACGAGAAATGTACTCATTACAATAGTCATGCTGGGTTTGTTGTGATGCTACTAATCACACTGAGTTTTCTGATTTCATGTAAATTGCAGGTACCTTTACTCCTGTAGGAGTCTCTATTAATAGATAATATCATTATGCTAATAGCCGCTTAAAGTATAATTTAAGAATTTCAAGTGATCTAAGCCAGATATTTAAAAACACTATAATAACCTAACAGATATGAGCCAAAAAATAAATCTTCTCACATTTAAGGAAATTATTTTTGAAGAGAGACACCTGCAATTTACCCATAAAAATAGAGTTATACTACTTGGGGCTAAGTGATTAAATGTATGCACATTTTTTAAATTATTCAATAAAATAGAAAGTCCAAAATGTTCCACTATTTGAGTTCCAGTTTATTGCTAATTCATGAGTGCTTATACATTCACAGTATAATTACGGAATATACATAAATATCCAATCACTTATTCGTCCATTCATTCAACAAAGATTCACTGAGCATCTATGTACCTTATGCCCAACACTATGCTAGGCCCTGAGCATCCAAGAACATACTCACCAGCCAGAAGGGGAAACTTATATTCAAATAAGTTTGATATTAAAACAAGTAAAAATAGAGAGAAGTACAAGGCACTATAATACTATAGAAGAAGGCTCAGTCATGGAGGCCTTCCTTGAGGAGGTAAATTTTTTTTATTTTAATTTTTTTTAGATTTATTTAATTATATTTGACATCATTTGTAGTCCCCAGGGCATTCCCACCACCATCACACCCATGTACCATCACCTCAGTCCCTTGTGCTCTCTCTGCCCTCATCCCCGTCTCTTCCCCACCCTCCCCACAATGATCCCTTTGGTTTATCTTTGATGTTTTGTTCTTGTTGTGTTTTTGGTTTGTCTATTTGCTTGTTTGTTTGGTTGGTTTTGGCTGTAATTGCTCATTTCCTAGAGTTCTCTCTTATTATTTTTTTTGTATTGGTTTTCCTTTTCATTCCTCCTAAAAGCGAGGCCATCCAATATTTTTCTCTTGCCTTCTGGCTTGTTTCACTGAGTATAATTCCTTCTAGCTCCATCCATGTTTCTATAAATGTTTCCAGTTTATCTTTTTTGATTGCTGAATAGTATTCCATTGTGTATATGTACCACATTTTCTTGATCCAGTCCTCTACTTTTGGGCATTTGGGTTGTTTCCAGGTCTCCCTGGTGGCGCAGTGGGTTAAGCAACCAACTGTGAGGCAAATTGCAGCCACTGCAACACGAGTTCGATTCCTAACCCCGGCCAGGGGGGTGACCCACATGGCACAGCAGACCTTTCCTGCCGAACACACTGCTCCCCTCAGCAGTGTACTTCAGTCTACCTGCCTGTTCTGTTCCCTACTCTGTCTCTGGTGAATCCTCTCACCTCCCGTGACTCTGACCTTTACTCAGCTATTGTAGGTATAAATAAATAAATCTTTTTTTAAAAAAAAGTCATCCTGGACCACTCCAATTAGTAAGTCACTCCTATGCTTGCTTAGCCACATTGGGAATAGGTTGTAGTTTGCATGAATGTGGTCCTGAATAAGCTTCTGAAACGCCTCCTTGCCTTTTCACCATTCTTTGTACACTCACGTGAATACACACACACACACACAGTTGAAAATTCCAACACTTGCTAAGCTCTTGGTCAGTGTTATCTGGGAGATTCAGTCAATTATCTCACTTATAGTTTAATATAAAGTCGTTTAGCTAATTAACTCTAACTTCACAGTTGTAAAATCAGGGCACTGAAAAAATGCTATTTGAGGGCCTCCCTGGTGACACAGTGGGTTAAGCAACACACTATGAAGCCACTATGAACACACTATGAAACCATAGCCACTGCAACATGAGTTTGATTCCTGCTGCTGGCCAAGTGAGTGAGCCACATGGCACAGCAGACCTCTCAGGTGGCGCCTGCTGCTCCCCTCAGCAGTGTTTCACGAGATCTGCCTGTTCTGCTCACCACTCTATCTCTGGTGAATCCTCTCACTGCCCCCGCATCTCTGGCCTGTACCCCAGTTCTTGTATGCATAAATAAATAAATCTTTTTTTTTTTTTAATGCTATTTGACTAGGAGTGGAGGAAGAGGGGCATTGAGGAGGTAGGGGAGTCAGAGCAGGAGAGACACAGAAGAGGAGCCTTTGTGGAGAGACCGTGAGAGGAAGCAAAGGGAACCCCACGAAATGGGATACTGCAGAGGAAGAGGGTTAGAGCTACTGAGGATCGTCTGTCTGATGAGCTTCAAGTTCTAGCTCTACATGTAGAAAATTCCAGAAATAGCAGCCTGACCAAAAAAAAAAGTCACAGAAGAATTTCCTGTCTGAATCTAATCTTTTCACCTGCATCAGGAGGTGGGATCCTATTTTAATATCCTCAGGTTTCTGCCACCTGCATCCCCTTCCATTCCTGCCCCTCCTGAAGTCCAGCCTTCCTGCAGGGCAGTTTTCAAATACCTGAAGACCCCACTCAATCAGGGCAGCATGGGCCATCCATATTTAGGAATTTTAATCTTTCCACATAAATCACTCCTTCCGGCTCCTTAATCATGTCTGACAACTTGCAGTGAGTGCATCTCGTGCTCTGATTTCCCTGAAAGGTCCTGCAAGCTAAGCAGGGTTAAGCTGAGTCAGTAACTTAGATGGAAGACGCAAGAACCACACAGGAAATAGCAGAAAATGAGTCAACAAATAACACTATTTCTCTGAACCTCGGCGCTCCCGGTCTGGGTGAGAGGGGAGCCGTCTAGAACCCCGCCATTTTCTGAATGAGGCCAGCCCACTGCATCAGGCACGCTCTCTCCAGACCTGTGGAAACCGGAAGTCAGACGAGATTGCTAAAAAGCCCTTTCAGCTTTACTGTGCTTATCCTCTCAACTTCCTTTACAGAGTAGGTTGAGGTCTTTTAATTAGAAAAAAACTAATTAGTTCTGTAGGGCAAGAGAACTTTAAATCAAATTGGGAAATATTCTGGACGTTTTCAGATTACCATAGCTGATGGGAATGTTACTGCCTAAATTCTGAATTTAACCTACCAAAGCTCCATATTTCCTTATTTATAAGCAGAGCATCTTGGTGGTAGCCTAGTTCCTTTTGCCTCTGTCTGTGATGTGAAGCTCCTTGTATTTTTGAGCTACTGATAACAGAGCAAAAGAGAAGCCCTCAAGTGCCCATTCTTATAATAATGAGTAACGTTTACCTGAGTACTCAGTCATAACAGGCACTCTTCTGAGTGCTTTATTCAGAATAACTCGTTGTAAACGTCTCAACAACCCTGCAGGGAGATGAGAAACCGAGACACAAGAGGTTAAGGAACTTACCCGAAGTCACTGACTCTCTGCTGTTCCATCTAGACCTTTTGGTATCACGAGGTTTCTGACTGTTAAAGAAAACTGGAAGCATTACAAGAGCTTAGAAGGAAATGCTTTTTTAAAATAAAGTTTTAAAAATAAGGACCATGGAAGATGAAAATCTCTAAAATGGGAGCAAAAGCCACTGGCACTTCCTGGAAACGTGGGAAAGAACATAGAACGGCAAGGATGGTTCAGTGGGAGCGGAAGACAAATATTCACCGAAGCCTCTGGCAGCCACTTCAGGAAGATAGTTGGCTAAAACCAATGAATCCTGGGCAGCGAGTGATGTCCCTGGCAGAAAATGATAATCATGAGCAGAAGCTGGTTGTGGGAGGAAGTGAATACAGCTCGCAGCTAAAGAAAGTATACCGCAACAGCTACATGTACCTCAACATGGATCATCTCAGGGAATCCTGAGGCTTCACTCCCGCCATTTTAAAGATGAAGAAGTTGAGTCTTAGGGAAATTTAATTGCTCAAGGTCACGCAGTGGGTCAGTGGCTGTGCCTAGTAAATGGGCCTGTGGTCAGGCAGTCTGCTCCAGGCCCTCCTAGCTCCTCCTGTTCACTAGGCCAAGGCCTTTATTCCTCTCAGGAAGGGTCAGTGGGGGGTAGAGAGACTCCAGAAGCAACAGAAAAAGCAGGGCTTGGAAGCAGCAAGGAGGGAGTAGGTGGACACAAGGGTAGGATTAATCTTAAAAAGAAAGATTAGAGTGTTCCTTCTTGCCAGATAAGAGGTAAAGAAATAGACTGAGCACTTAAGGCATTTTAGCAAGGAAAGAAACGCTAGCTCTTGTCATCTAGGTCTCATTTTCTCAGTGAATTAGAGCAAAGGTCATCTGCCAAAGTCTTTAATCCCACAGGGGTTGGGCTGGAGCTATTGCTTAAGACCCTGGCATCTTTCAAACAGCTGCTGCAAGTGAGAGCAAGTGGAGGTAGGCAGCTCTCAGGGCCCTTTTCTGAGCTTCTGTTGTCTTTAGAGTGAAACCATTTGCCCTGATTTTATGATTTTCTCCAGCAATGACTGGAAATATAGGACTAGGATTAAAGAAAATGATTAGGCTCTTTTCCTCAGTACTGGGGACTGTTCAAAAACCTGCAAATATGCTCTGAGTGTTAAAATTATCTGTTTTTTTGTTTGTTCTTTCTAAAAAGAAACCAGTTGCTTTCTGTTCCTTTTCTCCTCAATAAACTTTTTCTTTCTCGAAAAAAAAAAAAAAGAAAAGAAACCAGTTGAGGACAGATGATTCATACTGAAAAAGACCAGAGAGCCCCATAAACCTCAAGTGCAGCCTGGCGGCATCCAGCATGGGGTCAGCTCCCATGGGTGCAACTTGCTAGCTGGTGGTCTTTGGTAAGCTGCTTAACGTCTCTGAGTCTACGTTTTATTCATAAAAGGGCTTATTCCTTGACGTTACTTCATAACATTGTTGTGAGGATTAAGTAAAGCATATAAAGCACTTAGCACAGTGTCTAAGACATAATAAGTGGTCAATAAATGTTCATTTGTATTATGGGTTAAACAAAGACTTCCCTGATACTTCTCGCTGCTCAATGCCATCACTGATCAGCATTCACCACTAGAAGCATGTCACCTCATGCATAAACATGTATGCACTAAATCATGTGAGAGACTAGACCCTCTCAGCCATCAGTGGTGGCTTTAAATTGTCCAGCTGTGCTGACTAGTTCTTGTTTTCAGATATAAGCAAAGTGGTGGTGTAATGGAGTATGAGTTTTCTCCTAGGGAAAGTAGCCAACTGTTCCCTATTTAATGCCAATAAGATCTTGACCTTTCCTGCTTTCTATGTCAGCCTTCCTCTCATAAAGCAAACCCAGACCACAAGTCTAGCCAGAGAGTCGATATTAAATTAAACCTAGTATTTTAAAACATAGCCTAGGTCTTTCTCAACAATTACAAACCTTTTTAACCATTTAGTTTTCCTGTATAAGTTCCCAAAGATTTGCAGAATAGAACTAGTATTGTTAATCCTTCTTCCAAAATGTTATAGCCTATTCAGCATCATTTCTTTTTGTATTCTCTCAGGTGTAAGTAACACTTGTTGCCTGGATTGGGTTCTTACTCTGCATAACAAAAAGATTTTCTTGAAAATGTGATTAGAATACAAATGGCTTATTACTTAGAAGTGTTAACTACATTCTAAACTTTCTAAGAACTTCTTCGCAAAAGAAAAATGCAATTTTTTTCTTTTTTTTTTTCTGGAAAGTAGAAATATTAAATACAGACGCCTAATGACAGGAATTCAGTGGTTTCCCTTTTCTGCAATCTTATGTTGACTGTGGTCTCTTCCAAGTGATGTCTCTAACGGTGCATATGTTACTTTCTTCTGCCTCATTTGGGCACAGCTATCTTTTGCTTCTTAATACAATACTTAATAAGCTCATAAAAGAAGAGAGGTAACCCAATAAAAACCTTTTGATTGACAGAAGATATTTTTTGCTTAATTAATTCATGTAGATTAGGAGACCAGGCAAGTAGCTAAATAATAAAGAAAGTTGGGTATGAGACAATATAGAGTAGTAAAGACTGAGGTTATATGAAAAATGCATGTCCATCCAAGAGGAAAATTGGAACTCAGCGCTATCTCACTCTTTCCATGTAGCAATTTAAGCCTATGTTTTCCAGTTTTCAGAAAGAAAGAATTTCAGTATTAAATCTCTCAACTTTTACATCCTGGCAACTAATTCTAAAAAAAAGTTTTAATGCAATGCAGATTCAGTGTAACACATTGGGGGGTCAAGTTCAGCCCAATACCAACAGTTCACAACATCTTAGAAGAAACTTACTGCGAAATTAGGATGAGTGATGCAGAACCCCTTTGGCCGTTCTTTGACCAGACAGACCTTCAGCAGCTTTGTGATCACAGCCTGCAGGCCTGTCCTCTTCCCTTCCAATTGCTAGACACAGCAGGACTGGCTCTTATAGAAAGACTCCTCACTGAGTCAGCAGAGAATGACACAGCCACACATTCACCAGGCCATTGAGCCCTTTGATGGTGTCATACAAGGAGGAAATGATGGTAATTGGTAGAGAAGGTGTCCAGGTTAAATGTTGTAATGAACCTGTTTAAAGTTCTGGATGATTTCATGATGCTAATGTAAGCCCAGCAGAGCCACCTAAAGAAATGGCACGGATAATCAGGTGCCATGTTTCAGATGTGGACTGCAGTGGCAGAAGCAGAAATGATTTGAACAGATATTCCATTTTCGCACATACCCATCAGCCCCAAATCTATTGGTATATGACAAAGATGTACACATTCCTAGGAAGCTTAAAAATGTGTCCCTGCTAAAGGAAGAATGTTTAACCTAGTAATAGGTTTGTATTCCTATCAGAATTTATAAATTTCCTTTTAGCATAAAATCCTGTCTTCATAACCTTATAGAGTCAAGGTTAGATGCAGTTCAAGATGAAACACTATTTAAAATTCCCTGAAGATGGAGTCCGCCTCATATTAACCTTTCTTTTCCCCACAATTGGCACACCATCAGTAATAGAATAGACTTGACAAATATGTATTTAAAGAATTAATTAGTGGGGGGCCTCCCTGGTGGCACAAGGGTTAAGCATCAGACTATGAAGCATCCGCAGCATAGCAGCGTGAGTTGGATCCCCGGCCAGGAAGGGGACCCACATGGCACAGCAGACCTCTCCTATCTCTCGTGTATTTCAGTCAATCTGCCTGTTCTGCTCCCCACTCTGTCTCTGGTGAATCCTCTCACTCCACACACCTCTGGCCTGTACCCCAGTTCTTATATGAATAAATAAATAAATCTTTAGAAAAAATAATTAATTAGTGATGAGACGATTGGACCCCATCCATGCTTCAACTGGTCTTGCTTTATAGTAATATTGGGAGAAAGAGACAAAGAAAGAGGACAAAGATCAGCATCTTTACATGCAAGTCGCAGTGTTCTGCCTTTGTTTTTCAGATACTTGAGAGAGCTATGTGGTGTTCATCGAATCCACCCTGTCAGGAAGAATCTGAAGACACATCTCTGCCTCCCTGCTAGGCGGTAGGTAGCATGTGCTGAGTTGAGAGGACTCCAGAAGTGAAGCTAAAACAATTAATTGCACTATTAAATAAATACTTTATGTTCCCCTGAAAACCTTTAACAAGAGCCTCAGTGTCAGAGAGGCAAAGATGCTGAGGCATCAGAACTATGAAAGAGACATTAAATTTCTTCCTGCCTGCAGCCCTGTGGGTTCTTGTGTCTGTTCCCCCACCCTGCAAGGTTCACAGTTCTTTAACATGACACTGAGCTTGACAGAGAAATTGCAGGTACTTGAGTGAGTGTGTATCTGCATTGCAACAGATGTCAGCATCACGTTTAGAAGGAAATTGAATTACAGATGGAAGGAACTTGGGAGTTGAGAGCATCTGTTATAGGAATCTGGATTTGAGAGACTACATTTGAAAAAATAAGTCTTCTCAACTTCCGAATGAACTAAAATTGTTCATGATTCTCATTGCTTGCACACCTCTCTCTCTCTCTCTCTCTCTCTCTCTCTCTCTCTCTCTCTCTCTCTCTCTCTCTCTCTCTCTCTCTCTCTGTCTGTTTCTCCTCCTCCTCCTCCTCCTTCTTCCCCCACTTTTGGAATACAAGAGGAAAAGAGGAAACTGAAATTGTTCCACACTGTCAAGGTGAATAATATTATTAGAAAACATATCAGAGAATAATGTGTTGCTTTCATCAGTAGTGGAATGCCAATTAGAAACTTAGAACATTCTAAAGATTTTTTTTTTTCAAATAGCCTTAGTATCCCTGCCCTAATAAAAGC
The DNA here is from genome assembly GCA_019455555.1 of Galemys pyrenaicus. Classification (NCBI taxonomy): domain Eukaryota; kingdom Metazoa; phylum Chordata; class Mammalia; order Eulipotyphla; family Talpidae; genus Galemys; species Galemys pyrenaicus. Next base: position 7,218,389 of record JAGFMF010011501.1, read on the forward strand.
ACCCTGTTGTCTGGGATTTTTAGACATGACCTAGCATGCTTGGTCAGCATAAAACACCTAGAGCTTGCATGTGACCTTCTTTGTTGCCTTTGTCCATTTTGTTTTAGTAAATGTGAGAAAATACCATTCAGTCCAGGTAGTTAATACCATTCTATTCAACAAAAGAATTGCCCTTTGAGCAAAGACTTTTCAGAGAATAGTTTATGGCTCTAAGTAAAATCATTCTTGATATGTAGGACCTTAATGGACATCTAGGATGTAGCTCCCTCATTCCCAATCATGTCCTCCTGGTTCAACTCACACCTGACAGAAGCTGGCCAGTTATGTGGACTATAGGCTGGGAAGGAAAAGACTGGAAGCAAACACTCAGGTCTCAATAGCAGCTTCCAGACTCTCACACCCTTCACAGATCCTGGTCTCATCTCCAAATATGAAAGACAGATGATTCCCAGATTCTAATTGGTGGGGCTATGATCATCTGTGGCTTCTTCGTATACCCAGAGGCCAGCCTTGCTTATGCTAAGCTAGCTGCACCTACTGCTGGAAGCTGAAGAAGACTTCAGTTCAGCCCACCCAGCACCCATCACCACCTCCACATCTCCAGTTAACCCCTCAACATCCTCTAAAAACTGAGACTGACCTCAGCAGTTCCCACACCAGTCAGTGTCAGTTCAAGCTCTCCACCAACCAAAATTGGGTGAAAGGTGATGGAAGGAACATGGAAAGCTTTACCCCCACATGGGAAAAAATTCAGCAAAGTTTGATTCTATAGGAGGTGGCAGAACAGCTGCAGGACCACCTCTTAAATATGCTCTTGCAAGAGCTTTGTAAATGACCTGATGGAGATCACTGAGACTTAGAGTTGGGATCAATTATCCATAAACGTGGAATTTACACTTCCTGTTCCAGACCTTTGGAAGAGTCTTCCCTGTTGCTCTCTGCCACTCGGGAAGGGAGTCGCCCTGCGTCAGTGAGCAGAAAATCGGGATTCCTGTGGGTATGTGGATGACACTTCTGCACGCCTTCACTCTAATCATGATGAATGTGATGGCCGGAGCACAGCTGGCTAAAGTCAGGAGTGTACAGCAGCCACATCTGGAGCCTGGTGTTATTTCATCTCTAATTTAATAGCCGATTTCCCTCTTCTGAAGCTGACAAAAGACTTGAGTGTAGAAAAATGAAAGGATGATCACTAAACTTTGTTGGCTTCCAAGCACTAGCTTTTGCCTCAGGGAAATTTATATCCCGTTCCATCGGAGACACTGCTCAAGTGACGGTCATAACTCAGTGACGGTGCACACAAGATTTCCCAGAGATCGACATCCTACTGCTGCTCCTTCCACCTATGGTTTGGGTGAAACCTATGCTGTAGAAACATCCCCTTAATGCCAGAGTTCAAGGACATGGGTTCAACCAAGGGGAAAAAGCCTCATCTCCACACTCAGACTTTCATCTCTTGGACTTTATGAGCCTTCTCACTTCCTTGCACTGTCCTGAAGTCACCCCTTTAAATATTTTACTTATGCCAAAAAGGAGCTGCCCATGGAGAACACCTTTCTCTCCACCACGACTCCTTTGAGTACATCATCTCTGAGCCCAGCTTGATCTTCACATCTAAACACCTCACTTTTTAGGCCCCTTGTTCTCAGTGTTTACAATTGAACCTCCTAATCTTTGCCCAAAGTTTGACTAACCAAAGAAATACTCAGCGCCTCAGTTTCTCTATCTCTGAAATAGAATTCTTTGTGTGAATATAATGTGACTTTATTAAAACACCAACCATTGAGAACATGAAATACTATGTAACTGCTCCCTGTACAATAATCTTAAATAAATGAATCTAGCCTGGCTGGTACAGCTGATAGGAGGGTAGCTACTCAATCACAGAAGTGGTGGGATGTGATGTAGTAGATGTTACCTGGCAACCTGAGGGCCTGAGAAATTGGAAAAAATCCAATAAGCTCCTACTGTGTGCAAAGTGCAAGGGGTGGCACCAAAGGGGTGAAAAAGGAGCTTCCAGGCAATCCTTGCTTTCTCTGATTCTCATCATTTGGGGGAAAATAAAATATCAAGAACCAAAGTCAGAAAATTGGGAGGAGGTGAAGTGCGTGCTAAATCCCGAATAATCAGATTCTAAAGCAGAATATGTACGTGGGATTGAGTTTGCTCTAACTCTTGCCCCCCCAAAACAAGTAACTCTTGGACTCTCCCATCCAGGTTTGCAGCTGGGATAGCTGTCTTTAGGTAGGAGATCATCTGTTCCACCCGCGCTATACTTTTTCTGTCTGAGGAAAGGCTGGCTAGAGTATCCATGTAGTGACCACTACAAAATATCAAAGGAGCACGTGAACCTCCACAAAGGTTTGGGCTTGGGGTGCGGAGAGGTGAAGCCATTGGCGAAGGCCTGGGAGGGGGCGCGGGAGCCCTGTCCACGCTGCGCTGCGAGGCTCCCTTCATCACACTCCCGCGCCCTGGGACCACAGGCCGCAGGAGTCAGGCAGCACGCGCAACCTGCAGTCCGGCTCCTGACCGTGCCAGGGGCCTCGATCCCCGGTCACTCCGAGACACGGCAGCCCCTCCCGCAGCGTTTCCAACAATCCACTTCCGACTACCTTTTTATGACTTTACAACACAGTTTTTCCTCGAATTTTATGGCATTTCATTAAAGCCGCCAGAAGGTGATACTGCCCCTTTTCTAGGAGTGAAATAAATTCAAGTTTTATCGCTTCTGGAAATGCCCGAGCAGCTGTCAGGACATTTGATAGATTTTCTCAATTACAGGACTTGTGGAGCATTTTATACTTACATCTGCACTGAAGCCCAATATAGTAGATGCTCGACTTGCCTCCCTCTCCTTTATCTCGTGCATCTTTTTCCTTTTAATGACCAATTTGTTATTTTTTCCCTTTTATTTCTCCTAACCTCTTTTTTTTTTCCCAGCGTTTTGTTTCTCTTTTTTTTTCTCTTTGGTTTAAAGAACAATGCATTTCTCATACAAACTTACGTTCTTTGTTGAAGAAAAGGGGCGGGAGACCTCACCAGGATCTATAGAAGAAAAAAGAACTAGATTAAAATTTAAAAGCAAATCAATGTTCCATGAGGGAATTTACTGTTAATATAAGGTACACTTTGCCCATGCAGTATTTATTAATGTGACGTGACATATGTTGAGGTTTGTTCCTAATGGAATAGAGGCTTTGGAGTGTGTGACTTTTTACACTAATAAGGTTGTTCATTGGTGTTTTTCTTCATTATCAACATAGAGAATATCAGCTTTCAGTGACAACTTCGTGGATTGTTCAAAACTGCAGAACCATAGTCCCAATGGATACTAACTAAATTTTAAAAAGGCTAATGTGTAACACAGACCATGCCACTAGAATGTATAGACTATTGTTACAATGATAAAGCTTATTTCACTGACTTTGAATGTATCATCTTGTAGACAGCAGAAGCTTTAGAAAGAAAATGAGCAATCAAATGCCCTTTCTGAGAAATGCTTTTTCTTATTTAAACTGCATTTTAAAGTGTTAGGGTACTTTTGCAAACATTACCTAGGATAACCTTCCCAGCAATCCTAGAGAGTAGGTAAGATGAGTGTTATTATTCCCCCATTAGAGAAGAAGAAAGTGAGGTTCACCAAGGACCAGTGATTTGCCCAAGGTTAAGAACAATCTTAATTTCAACTCAGCTCTTTTAAATTCCAGCATTTTTCCTCTATTGTCAATCCACTGTACCTGACACTCACCAAGAAGCAGTAATTTCTGTTTCTGTAGTGAATACTTTAGTAATACCTTACAAGTATATGTGACTTAAGAGCATTCAAAATGTGTCCCACCAGGGCCTCCCTGGTTGCACAAGGGGTTAAGTTGCACCACTGTGAAGCTATGAGCAGCCACTGCAACACAAACTTGATCCCTGGCCAGGGAGGTGACCCACATGGTGCAGCAGACCTCTCCTGTCTCTCCCGCTGCTCCCCTCAGCAGTGTACTTCAGTAGATCCACCTATTCTGCTCCCACTCTGTCTCTGGTGAATCCTATTACTCCCCACACACCTCTGGCCTGCACCCCAGCTCTTGTATGCATAAATAAATAAATCTTTTAAGAAAATGTGTTTCACCAGACTCTCAATTTTCTCTCAGCCATCCTTTATTCTATTACTGTGTTTAATCTTTAATAGCCCAAATCATACTCTGAAATTGTACACCTTATTTACTTCCATTGATTATCTGATCCAGTTATTAAGTGCTATGTAACAAACTACCCCAAAACAGTAGTTTTCAAAAATACAGTGATTTATTGTTTCTGAGAAGTCTATGGTTGACTGGGCTCATGGGTGGTTTTCCTGCCTGACGTGATATAGCTGAGTTCAATGTGTGGTTTCATTGAGACGAGAGCTTGGTTGAGGCTAGCTAGTACATCCAAGATCGACTGTCATTCTCCAAGCATCTCCAAGCATGTAGCCTTTAAACAGTCAGCCCTGGAGTCCAACTTTGTTTATAGCATTGGCTTTCAGGAAGGAACATTCCAAGAGATAAAGCTTCAGTGTGCAAGCACTTTCAAAGTCTCTATCTGCATTCTGCTAATATCATGGACTCCAGCAGGGTCACCTGGCCAAATGCAGAGCACGCCAGGACTGCCCATAGAGGACTATCCAACGATGTGAATGTCACGTGGCATGAGTCATCAAGAGTCAACAGTATGGTAGTGTACTCTAGCATTTAAGGAGGAAACTATTAAAATGTCAACTCTGTGAGAGTAGAAACTCTGTATTGCTTAATCCTATAGTCCTGGCATTAAACAGTTCCTGGGAAATACTAGCTCAATAAGCACAAATATTTGCTAAATGAATCAATAAATGGATGGTATGTGCTATGAATTAGGAGAGATTTTATTAACTTCATCTCCTTTTGTTAAAATAAGCTTTCAATAAAATCTAAAACTCTGTGCTCCCTTATGCCCACTCCCAGTCATTTCCCCTCCTAAAGGATAGCTATGACCCTGACTTCTAGCACATGAGTACATCCTGCTAATGGTATGGGTAATTTCATGATGCTGTTTCTAACATTGTACATAGAATCATGCCGTATATAATGTTTTATGTCAGCTTCTTTCATGACCATGATGATTGTGATTTTAATCTGTATTGCAGGGTAAAACTCTAGTTATTCATTATTTTGTTGCATAGTATTCCATAGCATGAATTCATCACTATGTCCTTATCCATCCTTTTGATGGTAGAATCAGAGTTGTTTCCAAGTCGAAGTTATAAGATTTTTGTTCATGATTTGGGGTAAAAGTATGTATTTCTCTTGGTGTATCATCTGTAAGTGGAATGGCTGAATTACAGGATAAGATCTACTCAGCTTTAGAAGTACTCTTAAACGGTGTAGCTAAGTAGTTCTAATGTACATGTGACTAGCAACATCTGAGTGTTCAAGTGATTCCACATTTCACCAACACTAGGAATTATGTTTTCATTTTAACTTTCTGGGTACAGAGAGATGTACTACATTGTGCTTTTAAAGTGTTTGTCGCTGACAATTAATAAAGACAGTTTATTAGTCTGCTATCACTGTTGTGATATATTACCACGTACTTGGTGACATAAAACATTATAAATGTATTCTCTCTGAGTTCTGGAGGTCACAAGTCTGAAATCAAGCTGTCAGCAGAGCCGTACTCATTTGCAGCAGGCACTAGGGAAAATCCATTCTCTGACTCTGCATTCCTTGGTTTGTAGCTGCATCACTCCAACTGCTGCCTCTGCCTGTGTGTTTTTTCTCTGTGTGTGTCTGTGTCAAACGTCCCTCAGTCCCCTTCTTATGAGTGTACATATAATTGCTTACGCAGATGCCTCTTTCTATATTATGTGATATTCAGAGCTTCCACAGATTAGGAAGTGAAGACACCTCTGGGGGGGCATTGTTCAGCTTACTGGTAGGCAGGCACCTTTAAATTTGTCTCTGAAAAGTGCAAAGTGCAAAAGCCTTTTCCCACTTTTTTGTTGAGTAGTCTGCCTTTTTCTTATGGATCTATTAGAATTTCTTTATTATTCTGAACACAAATCCTTTGTCAGAAGAGTCAGGGAAAAGACAAAACTTGCAAGCTGACCATAGATCTGAAGCATAGGACAGTGGAGAGAGAGAGTGAGGGTCAAAACGGGAGGGAAGAGTACAAGGGACTCTGGTGATGGATCAGAAACTACACCCAAGGAGAGAAATTAAATACTTTGCAAAAGTATTTCTTACAATGATGTTAAGAAAATAAGTTAATTTTTAAAAATCCTTTCTCTCACTCTGTGCCTTGCTTTTCCACTCTTCTAATAGTGTCTAGTTCTTAGTTTAATGTGGTCCAATTTATCTCACTTCTTGATAGATTAATAAATAAATTTAAAGAAACCCAGTAACTTTTCCAGGAAGTGTATCTAATTAGAAGAAAGTGCTTCTGCTCAACCTGTGTCTTCATTATCAAAGTTCATTAGGGGACAAATGGTGGAGGGGGGGAGGCAGTAATGCTATGAAAACCACAGGACACTTCTAAATGGTTCCTTTGGCTTTTAGAATTTTTATATTTTTAGTAAGAAAAGAATAAATTTTAATTGAATTTTTAAAATTTGGTTTCTCAAAATTTCAGTTGTCTTCTTTATAGAAATTGACAAACTGATACTAAAATTCATATGGAAATTCAAGAGACTCAGGATAGCCAAACAATCTTGATAAAGAAAAACAAATTAGGAGTCCTAATCCATCCTGATTTCAGAACCTATTATAAAGTCATAGCAAGTAAGACAGTGCAGTATTGGCATAAAGATAGAGCAATGGACTATAGAAGAATAGAGTAAATATTAGAGTCCAGAAATAAATCACATATTTTGGTTTGTTGACTTTCAACAAGGGTGCCAAGACCATTCAAAGAGAAAAGAACAGTCTTTTTTAAATGGAGCTAGAATAAATATATGCAAAAGAATAAATTAGACCTCTACCTCATACCATTTACAAAAATTAACTGAAAGTAGATTAAAAGTCTAAATCTAGGATCTAAAACTATAGAACTCTTAGAAGAAAACACAGCCATACATCTTCCTGACACTGGGTCAGGTGAGGATCTAAATATGACACTAAAAGAAAAAACCAACAAAAGAAAAACTAAATTGGACAGTAACAAAATTTTTTAAAATTTGCTACAAAAGACTGTCAAGAAAGTGAAAATGCAGTCAAGAGAATGGGAGAAAACATTTGCAAACCATATATCTAATAAGATACTTGTATCCAGAATATATAAATAACTCATGTAATTTAATAATAAAAAGAAAAATTGCCCAATTAAAAAATGGGCAATGAATTTAAGTAGGCATTTCTCCAAAGAAAATATAGAAGTAGCCAGAAAAACACATAAAAGGTACTCAACATCATTTAGGAAGTGCAAATCAAAACTGTAATGAGATACCACTTCATTCCCATTAAGACAGTTATAATCAAAAAGACAGATAATAACAAGTTTTGGCAAGGATGTAGAGGAATTGGAATCTTCACATGCTGTTGATAGTAATGTAAAATGATGCAGCTATTATGGATAGCACTTTGAAAAAGAGTTCAGCAGTTAATCAAAAGGTCAAATATAGAGCTACCATATGGGCCAGCAATTTCACTCCTAGGCAGACACATATTCAAGAGATATGAAAATATATGTCCACAAAAGACTTGCCCATAAATGTCCATAGCAGCATTACTCATGAGAATCAAAAAGTGGAAAAACCCCTAACTGTCCATCAACCATTTGGATGCCATATGGATAAATAAAAGATGGTACATCCACGGCATGGAATATCAAAAGGAATGATACAGGTCACAACATAGATGGGCCTTAAAGACAAAACACTAAGTGATAGAGACTGGTCAATTAAGACCATATATCACACGATTGCACAAGTAAGTCAAACATGGAAACACAAACTCCATATGATTTCATTCATGTGATACGTAAAAAAACAAAACAAGCAAATGAACTAAATAATTCAAAAATACACTTTTAGGCTGTAAAACTAGTAACTACCAGAGAAAAGAAGGAAGAGAAGTGGCTCAGCTGGGCAAAAAGGGTCAGCTACAGGATGAAGGATAGAATTAAACTTTTCGTGGTGAATATAATAGATGGAGATGTTGATTAATGGTGATGTGCACCTAAAACTTATATAATGTTATGAAATGATGTGACTGCAATGAATTTTTTTAAATAAAGAGATATTTAAAATAGCAAAATCATAGAGACAAAAAGGGAAGTTTAGAGGGCAAGTGGAAAGTGACTGTTAATGAGCAGTTTCTTCTAGTGCAAATGACATTTGTTCTAAAAGTGATGAAAATTTTCTAAAAGCAACGATGGTTGCACTGCTCTATCTACACTGAAAGACACTGAGTTATCCACTTCAAATATGGGAAAACAGAAAAATACATTCTTATTGTTCTACTATGAATCATCTCTAAGTCACATTTTTTTCACTTGAAATTTATAAATAACTCTGGCAGGACAGCATGTGAAACGAAAGATTCATCATGTAAATAAAGAGGTGAACGTGAACGTTTTTAAAAGAATATTCAAAACTCATTGAACTTCTTAAAATGCAATGTTCATCCACTTGCCCTCTAAACTTCCCTTTTTGTCTCTATGATTTTGCTATTTTAAATATCTCTTTATTTAAAAAAATTCATTGCAGTCACATCATTTCATAACATTATATAAGTTTTAGGTGCACATCACCATTAATCAACATCTCCATCTATTATATTATGTTCACCACGAAAAGTTTAATTCTATCCTTCGTCCTGTAGCTGATCCTTTTTGCCCAGCTGAGCCACTTCTCTTCCTTCTCTTCTCTGGTAGTTACTAATTTGGTCTTACAGCCTAAAAGTGTATTTTTGAATTATTTAGTTCATTTGCTTGTTTTGTTTTTTTAAGTATCCCATGATACATAGTTTTATTTACCATATTTTACTGTAACTGCTTTCCTTGACAAAAGGTCTGTCCATAAAAAGTTCAGTTTACTAATTTATTTTAATTTCCACTGACTACCTCCATGCCTGGTAAATAATATGCATTTATTCGATAAATATTTACCAAAGACTTGCTATTTCAAAGGCCTTTCTTTACTCTGAATACCTTTGAATCTGTTTACCACAAAGCAGCTAGTATGCACATGCAAAATGACTGTTTTTGATTTGCCTTTTTTCCCTCATTAGGAAAATGTTTGCTAACTTTCCTCCAGTTATGTTTAAGTTTCACATTGCAGTTCTTTACAAAATGTGGCATAATTTAGATTTTTCACTAATCCAGCACCTTCCAAAATTAATTTGAGCCAATAAAGCTTCACTGTGCTAAACCGGTATTCGCATTTTCAATTTTGGTTTTAAAACCCTTGTTCTTAGATTCAGACTCTTCATCCCAATAAACTCACCACTGAATTAGTCATCATGATCCAAGGAAATTTATGAGTTTGAAGTAAATGTAAACAAACTCTTAGTTATATGTGCTTTCGAACTATTATTAGCACTTTGGGGGGGTGGAGGGCACACAGGCATTTGTTAGAATATCTTTTCTATTTCCTGCAAATTTTTCGAAATTTAAAAACACAGGAAAAACTGTTAGATGCTGCCTGCAAGGGTGTGGTGAGAAGCTGTTTTAATAGGATGATCCGGCGGGAAGCAAGGATGTGCAGGTCAAATGCACAGAAAGTTGGTGAAAGATCCACATCGAGTGTGGAGCCAGCATCGAGCTCATGGCCAAGCTACATGTCAGAGTGAGTTGGTGATGTTTTCATTTGTGGATCACTGACTTTTTTTAATGGTCAGCTGCTTTTTATATCTATACATACCCAAAGAGCACCCTTCAATTCACAGTCTTAAATACATTCTCTTAAAAAAAGGCAGACATGCTCACAATTGATGAGCTATCTCTATTAAGCTGGAATCCAGCTCCTTCCATAGCCTCATTTGTATTTATGTCTTCTTAAACCTCTGTGACAATGGTCCCTCAATTGCTTATGCTGTTGCAAGAAAAAAAATAGAGAGATGGATAGGTAAAAATTTTTATAATACTCAGGGCAACAACAAGCAGAGAGAGAGAGAGAAAGTCCTTCCTGGTCGTAATTAGCTTTATTCGCTGCACATAAGACTGTATTACCCTTGCCTTGGCAGGCAAAGGTTACCCTTGTTCATAAATTTCCTCCCACCCACAGACCAATCTAATTATAGTAAATAATTTTCTCAATTCACAATTCTGTTTTTCTCCAACCTGCCCATTATTTTCTTTATTTTTGCAATAAGCTACAACAAAATTGAATGTTTCATTACCGATTCAATGTCTCTCTGAAAACGATGCATCCCTAAGTCAAGTCTTCCCACCCTCCATCAAGAGTGCTATATTCCTCAGACATCCACACCATAAAATCTCTATTCAATAAAGAGTAGTTAATTTTTGATCAGGGAAGTGGGGGTTGTAATATTTTCTACAACACTGCAATATTACAGAAACAGAGAAACAATATTTTATTCGTCAGCGTGGGGTGGTAGAGAAAGCATCAAATTGGGAGTCAGGGGATCTGGAGATCTATTAGCTGTGTGACCTTGGGCCGGTCCCTTTATCGTTCTGAGCTTCACATTCATCATCTATAAAAATAGCACCCATCTTCCATGTTATTTGGGGGCTCAAATATAAGGAGCAAAAATATTTTACAGCGATAAAGAACTATATAAACATGGACTATTATTATCATTTTTATTATTTAAAACAACATATGACTTTGTAAAACTTCTACTCCATTGGCATGGGACTTTATGTTCCTGAAAAAAAAAAAAACCTCAAATTGAGACTAGGACATGTGCCCCCATATTTATTATTTGTCCCCATAGAAATCCTCTTGCATCTCCTTAAGTATGGGTTGTTTTGGGTTTGGTTTTTTGAGTTTTGTTTTTGTATGAGTGTGTATGTGTGTGTGTGTGTGTGTGTGTGTGTGGTCTGAGGTTTGTTTTGCTTTGTTGTTTTGCTCTCTGAGCTATTACTTTATAGCTTTCTTCAATCAGGAGAAGTGAAGATTTTCATAGGCAGAAATTCATCTCCATACATGCTTCCATTCCATCATTTCACTGCACTAAGGGAGACAGCCTACAGAACCCTTAAACCTTTTTTAAAGACCCCAGTGATGTATGAACATTCATTTCCAAGCGCTCCCACTAGAGTCATTCTCATCCCAGGAGCTCTGGGGACTGTTTGAACGCGGTCTATATGAAGTCGTTTCTCAGGCACTTCTTCTCACTGTCATGTAGCCAACAGGCTGAATCAACCACATGCAGTAATGAAAACATCCTGTATTTATAGGAGTATTTCTCCAAGGAACATCCTTCAGCAGGAATGCCTGAAAGAGTTCTAAGAATTGAAGGACATATTTCAGACATGTCTAACCTGTCTCTGAACCCCTATAAAAATGGTCAGGATACCAAATTGTACCTTTCCCCGCCTTGTGCTGTAAAATGAAATGGGAAAGTTGTTTGGCTTTATGGCTCTCCATGTCATTGTGTCTTTTCACTATTACATCGGTGTTAAAAAAATAAATAAAAATAAGCTATATTAAGCATTATGCCATGTCACCACCTCACCAAGCAGCTACATAACTTCAACTGTGAATTTTGTTTTATCTTAAGGAATGTTTGTAAACACTGGTCTGTACAAGGTAGTCTACTGGCATATAATTTTATGATTTTTCCATCCAAACAAAGCTCTTGACATGCAGAAATATTGCAAAGAGAAATATATATGGAGAATTTGTAGCAAACCAAAATTTACATTCTCTCTTCTTTAAAAGGAAGAGGAATTAAGCTGGATTTGCTGTAGGATGCTTGTACTGTTTAAATTCTGGAAATCCATAAACAAAGAGCAAACCGATTATTTCATAATTTTTTATTTCATAATATTTTATAATTATTTCATAACAAAAGATAAATTATTTTTCAAAAGCTTTCCCATGGGTAGCCTTCCCTTAAAGTGATCTAAGAAGAGAAAAATTCCCAGGATTTCTTGGACAAGTGTTTGTTATCATGATCCTCCTTGATCATGAGGAGGGTGGGGTGGAGAGAAGAACAGGAACTTCCTCCAAAGGAAAATGATCTTATACCAATTGTCCTGTATTGGGCATCCATTTCAGAAAGGCAGATGACATATTAACCCCATCTGGAGACTGAAGGGATAGATCCAACCCATTGCTCAGGGATCTTTGCCCAGGAGTTGGTACTGATCCAAATAGTGTGATTTTCAACCATCCTCTGGGCTATCCTAGTCAGATTTGGAGACTCGATCACAGTTCTTGATTTTTGTTTGTTTGTTTGTTTATTTAAAACATAAGTGAGCTACTACACTTAAAGAGGTGAAGCAAAGAGAGGTAAAGTATGCCCATTGAGCTCTATCTAACACCATGAAGACTGAATACAGTCCCTGGGTCTTGAGTATCTATTAAGTGATAGATACTGGAAAATGTGTGAATTGCCTTAGTCCAGTGTGGTCAACAATGGTTCTCTGTTCTCTCTGTACTGTTTGTCCCTTCCCACATTCACCCCAATAGGTGACTTTAGCATCACCACTCAAAACGATATCGTAAGACGTGGTCAATATGAGCAAAAGGATGTTCTGCTTTGAAGAATCATGACTTGAGGAATCCTTGAGGTCCCACTGTCTATTCCAATGCTCTGCTATCATCACCTTTCTAAAGGTGGAGGTAACAATCAAAAAATGGGCAGAAGAACTTAAAAGACACTTCTCCAAAGAGTACATACACATGGCCAATAGACTCATGAGAAAATGCTCAACATCCCTCTTAGTCAGGGAAATGCAAATCAAGACCACAATGAGGTACCATCTCACACCGGTAAGAATGGCACACACTGAAAAAAGCAACAATGTCAAATGCTGGCGAGGATGTGGAGAAAAAGGAACCCTGGTACACTGCTGGTGGGAATGCAAGCTAATCCAACCATTATGGAA
>JAGFMF010011501.1:7231926-7260072 GCA_019455555.1 Galemys pyrenaicus
AGGGACTGAGGTGATGGTGCACGGGTGAAATGGTGGTGGGTACCCCCTGGGGACTACAAATGATGTCAAATATAACTAATAAAATAAATAAATAAATAAATAAATAAATAAATAAATAAAGGTGGAGGTAAGAGCAAGAGTTTCACCAGCCCTGGCACATCTAGTGTCATGAAGATGAAGCTAGAAAACAGGGGTGGGAGGAGCATTGTAGTAAGGGAAAGAAGGGAGATGATATAAGTACAAAAAAAAAGAGACAAAGGAGGAAAATGTCTTCTTTGATACCCATCAAAGACTGACTCAACAGGTCTAAAATACAACTCAATGGAGAAAGTCTTAGACCTCACCTCGGACTTGGTTTGAATTCGTGATCATCTTAGACTGGCCTCTTTTAAATAATGTACCGGTTCTCAAGCCCTTGTAGATGTTGCAATATTACAAGATGTTTGTGGCAATTTGCAAGTTCCAAAAGAAACTGAAACCTGAAGAAATGAGGTCACTTGCACCAGGACACAATGTTTGCAGGTAACAAGACAGGATCTACCCCGGGCTGCCTGATTGCAAAGACAGTGATTCTTCTCACTAATGGCAACCCCTGGCTATGCTTTCTCTACCCCACTCATGTACATGGGCCATGTGAAAATTCAATATTCCTCATTTTCTTTAAAAGTTCTTTGTGCTGATGGTATGTTTATTCATCTATTTCTAAGTGCACCATAATATTTAAAATAAGTTCTTCAACTATTCATTTCACATTTATTCAACACATAGCTCCTGATTTCGTAAGCCAAGGCAAGCATTGTGCTGGGTGCTTTAAAAAGTCACAGTCCACTGGAAGAGATCACATTGAAATGAAAATAAGTGCTTGGTCTCCCATGGTACAGTAAGGCGTAACCAAAAGATTAGAGCTTGCTTATTGAGCTGCAATCCAAAACCACATTATTGGCCTATAATTTCCTATTTGATTGACAAGAAAGGACTGAGCCACTGGCCCAAGGTCAAGCAGCTAGTCAGCAGCAGTTCATTTCACTTACTTTATTGTCTCTGACATACCATGTTTTCATGATTCACCCTCTCTTAATAGCTTTATGTAATGTTCAAAACATATTTTATGTTTTACAGGCATTTTTAAAATTTAGGACCAAAGAAGCAAAAGTGTCAGAAGCTAACATCAGCTGGATCACATTTTGACTGCCAACGTTAAGGACAGAAGAGCACCTACGGCCTACAAGGTTTGGCTTCCCCCCAAGTGTGCTTCCAGGCTATGGAAGCAGTTAATTCTGCCCTAAATGCATGCTGTGTCCTCATCTCCTCAGTAGCCCTCCATCCGGGCTAAGACTTAATTGGTTTGGGTTGGGTAATTCATAGTGCCTCATTAGGGCATCAAAACACATACTAGGCTCTCTAGTAATTTTCTCCCCTGAAAGAACATTGATTGGCTCCTTCATTGGGCAAGGAATTAGCTAAAGGACTCTTGGGTTTGTGCGAAGAGATTAAGTCCACAATGGATAATTTTGAAGTGTATTTTACAATCAGATTTCTTTGAACCTATCTGTCGATCAAATCTCCCCTCTTGCTAACACTTCTTGTACACCTACCCAACAGCAAGTGCTACCTTGCAAAAAATATATAAAAAATATATTTTTTGTATAATACTTGACTTAAAGTATACTTAAAGTATAATACTTGACATGGTCCAGTTCATTCTTGACTATTACCATGTTACATTTAAATCTGGGGTCTGCTGGGTCAACTATTCCGACATGGTAGGAGCTGAACTTTCTTAGTTGACTTTGGGTCCTCTAAGTATTTTAAACTTTAAGTATCTTAAAGCTTGCCCTTTTAGTCTCCCAGTTTTCTTTTTCCAAGATGAACTTTTTTAATGCACCAGCCACCCAAGGATGACTTTTCTGCTCACCCTGACTATCCACTGCTCCACCTCCTGCTCACACCCTCACTAGGAGGCACATCAGGACTCATTCGTATCTACTCACCTCAACACCTGAAAGGATGCCAACTGTAAACACCCACAATTCTTTGCTTACATTCTCTGGCTTCAAGAGCAGAGTAAGCACTCCCACAGAGCAAGTCAAAAGTGCTGGAATGTTGATGCTCTGGAATCAGCCAACAGGAGGGATCTGCTGGATAACTATCTCGACTTCTTCACCTCTCGGTTGGACTCCTCTGACATATGCTCTGCACTCTCTCCCAGAGTTCCAGGGCAGAAAAGGCACAGTGATGACTGGTCTGATAAAACACCTTTTATTGATCTCTTTCCTTTCCTGCCTCGCAGCTTTATTCCATTGCAAGTGTTTCCTGGATTACCTCCTAAACACGTCACTCCTACTTGACTTCTTGCCTCAGGCTCTGTTTCTGAGGAAACTAAAGTATAATACTTGACAAGGTCCAGTTCATCCTTGACTATTACCATGTTACATTTAAATCTGGGGTCTGCTGTGTCAACTATTCTGACATGGTAGGGGCTGAACTTTCTTAATTGACTTTGGGTCCTCCTTACCACCCAGAATGATCCCGTTGGCCCTGGAGGCTAATGGAGTCAACTCACCAGAAGTCTGTTTTCATTAAGGTTCAAGGATCTTGGAAATAATGTCCCATAAAAGAAGAGAGAGTTGAGAACTACCACCTTGGTCCCAAGAGTATAGATCAGTATTGGTGGGAAGAAAGGAAGTGGTTCAGGGCAGTTTTGAAAAGTGTGTTCAGTATCCCTCCTACATTCTTTTTCTCAGATATCCTTATTCCACACCCATGATCTTCCAGAGACTATCTAGTGCAGAAGGTGGGGGTGAGGGGAAGACAAGCAAAGACAAAGAACAAGGAAAATAAACTGGAATAAATGAAATGGTTACTTTTCTTACAGTTGCTAAAAGAGGTCAAAACAGAGACTGGTTCTGTTTTTTTTTTTTAATTTTTTTTTTAAAGATTAAGTTATTTATGCATACAAGAGCTGGGGCACAGGCCAGAGTCCAGGAAGGTGAGAGGATTCACCAGAGACAGAGTGGGGAGCAGAACAGGCAGATTGATTGAAACGCATTGCTGAGGGGAGCAGCGGGCGAGGCAGGAGAAGTCTGCTATGCCATGTGGGTCCCCTCCCTGGCCGGAGGCAGTGATTGAACTCGTGCTGCAGTGGCTACGGTTTGCTTCATAGTGTGTTGCTTAACCCACTGCACCACCAGGGAGGCCCTGGCTCTGTTTTTTATTGCTATAACTTATTTTTCTACAACTCTGTGTTCTGTGTGTCATGGGGAAATATTAGGAAGCCTGTGATCAGCAATCTATAGTTTTAACTTCCCTGGCAGTAGCCTGCGTTGGTTTAGTCAGGCCATCCAACTCCTAATAACCTGTGAATTTGTTTGAAGTAACGTTCTGGACTTTCCTACTGGAAAGCAAAACGGAGCCATTTCTTTCTCTCCTATCTCACAAGATACGCATTTGGACCTATTGCCAGTGACAGTCTTGAGAGGGCCGCCCTCCTGGCTTTCTTTCTTATCCACTACTTTCTTCTAAAATTGATATGACTCCTGATAGCAGCATGAACAAAACTGTGAATGGGACTGACTCAAGGGATTATAGATTCTGAATCCTCCAGGAGTGTACTATAATGCCCCTGTCAATTGGTTTTGCCCGTGGGTATCTAATTTAACTGACAAATCTAAAGAATCACATGGCGGCAGACACCTCCCCAGCGACTTCACAGATGGGAACCCTGCAGAGAATAAGTTATTCCGGCAAGTTTGACATTAGCTTGTGTTGCACATTCTCCTGACAGGTCTACTCATTTCTTAACAGCATAAAGCAACTCACTGTTATTAGGCATGAGTCTT
Organism: Galemys pyrenaicus; assembly: GCA_019455555.1. Taxonomy (NCBI): domain Eukaryota; kingdom Metazoa; phylum Chordata; class Mammalia; order Eulipotyphla; family Talpidae; genus Galemys; species Galemys pyrenaicus. The sequence goes on from JAGFMF010011501.1 coordinate 7,235,766, forward strand.
CCTTGACTTGATAAATACCATGGCCCCACTTCTGGCTGCTTTTATGGTTATCCTAAGGGCATCTAAATAGGACATTTTACATTTGGCAGATGCTGATCAACAACAGTTTTTTTCTAATTAGTCTTGGAAGCCTCAGTCTCAAATGCACAAGGTCAAATATTCCAACAAGTGAAAGATACCCAACTCTACAGACAAGCGCACTTTTGAGGGTGAATGGAGGTTGCGAGGGCATTCGTGCTGCCTGAGCACATGTGGGCACATTTTGCAAAATCAACTTAGCTGCAAATTTAACCTGAAATCAAATCAGGCCTTGGCATTATGCCTAGCAGGCATTATATAGTTGTTAGCTTCAATCACAAGAACAATTACTTCAGGTTATGGTGCAAACCAGTTTTAAAAGTCCTCGGGCCAGCAAAGTCTTCCTAGGATAGAGCTAACGGCACACACACACACAAAAAATCAGTAGATGAAAGAGTGTACTTTATACATTCAGCTTTTATTAATTTTTTTTTAGTAAATTGGCAACCAGCTCAGAACCCTGGCAATACACCAATCACCATGTGTATGGTGTCCAGAGAGCGCAAATAAATGAGGAAGATGTGACCCATGGGTTTAAGAAAGGTGAAGTCTACATGGAGAATCAGACATCCAGAATAAGCAAACTGAAGAGACAACACAGAAGTCTGTGTACATATGACAACAAGAATGCAAAGCACTTCATTCTGAGCCAGGAGGACCACAGTAAACACTGAGCAAGGAGTAACTATTATTACTATTTTATCAGAAAGCTGAAATTCACAACTGCACAAATATAGAGAAAGAACAAAAGCAGGGTGGGGAGTTCTGAGTCCAATTATAAAGACTTGGAAAGTCAGGATGGGACAGAGTAAAGATGAGTCTCCTTCCCACCAGGGCAAGCTGGTGAAGCCCCAGCACCGTGGCAGAAATGGGTCAAGTTCATGCAAGGTCACTGGTCTGGTTCACCTCAGATAGAGGCCACCAAGGAGAGGATAAAATAAGAGGTTATTGCTGCAGGTCCTTTAGCCAGGTCGGCCACATGATGTTCAAGGCAAAACGAAACTGTGTGGGCCCTTGATTGAAAATGAAGGGTTTCAAGACAGGAGAGTGTTAAACCAAGGCAGTGTTCTTCTGAGCAAGAGCTGGGGAAACACAGGTCACCCACGCATGAAATCAGCCCTTTCTTTCAGAGTGGATGGCGAAAACAACCCCCCAAGGCAATGATCCCAGTGTCCCCTCAAGAGAGGTATGGGAAAAGGAAAACAGCTGAGGACGAGAGAGCCAGGAGGCTACTCTTCACTGTAATTTGCCAAGAGACATTGCAGAGAAAAATCTGGAAGAAGCTGACAACAGAAAAGATGTCAGACATAAAGGAGAAAGAGGGTTTGAAATCACTTCCAGTTGTGGGAGGATTTATAAAACAGGAAAATACAGTACAAGGTCTTTAACTGACCGAACCATCTCACAGCTGCTTGTGTTCTTCTCTCTGTAAAAGGTGCTGACCCCTGCCTCAGCACACCGATCCCATCACCAGACAGAAACTCCAGAGGACAAAGGTTTTTATCAGTTTCGTCCATTTCTCTCCATCCAGATGCCTGGCATGCAGTAGTACGTGCCTAGTGCATAGTCACTAAGTAAATATTAAACAAAGGAGTGAATGGATGAACCTGTGTCAGCAGACTCCTCGCTAAGAGACTCAGTCATTCTATTCCCATAAATTGAACCCCTTTATCATTATCTAAAGTCAGTTACTTTCCCAATTCTGCTAATGCCATTTGAATTTATTGTAATTGTTTGATTTAATCAATTATGGGAACCAATGAAGTGTGTATGTAAAGGGAGCTGTTTTTTATAAAAACTTGGTTGACTCATTGGAAAGACTCAATAAAGGCAGGTTATTGAAGGAAATGTTATCAATTAGATGTAGAAAATAACACTGAAAGAATGGAGGGAAATAAAATTCTAGAGTATTTGACTCACATTGCTTTTCAAGTGACAGTAAGCTCTCATTCTAAAACTAGAAACTGTAACCTATTAGGGATGCATAGAAATGCAAGGAAGACTGTGCAGTCTTCATGCAGTAGACTCACACTGCAGGAAAGGCCCCCAGCCTACATGGATAGATGGGGAAGAGCTGTCATGTATATGTCACATGTATACACGATGCATCTCTCTTTGGTTTGTCATTTTCAGGGGTTTTTTTATTTATGCATACAAGAACTGGGGTACAGGCCAAAGGTGGGGGGTAGGGCGGAAGAGGAGTCACCAGAGTCAGAGTGGAGAGCAGAGTAGACAGATTTACTGAAACACACTGCTAAGGGGAGCAGCGAGTGAGGTAAGTGAGGTCTGCTGTGCCATGTGGGTCACCTCGCTGGCCTGGGATGGAATTCATGCTGCAGGGGCTGCAGATACTTGATAATGTGTTGCTTAACCCCCTTGTGCCATCAGGGAGGTCCTCATTTTCAATTTAGCCGAGGTTTTCTTTGTTACTAATTGTTGCTATTTATTGAGCACCTACTATGTGCTGTGAATAGTAGGATCACTCACATGATCACTGATTGAGGCTGGCAACCCTGACAGGTAATGTACTCAATTCCATTTCACAAATAACTAGGAAAATCAGTTGCTCAGCTAGGTGATTATTTGCCTCAAGGTTACACAGAACGTGCCAGAAGTAGAAATAAACTTAACAATCCTCTGATTCCAAATCCCAGGCTCCACCATATCACACTTCCTTACTCAAAATAAGGACCTTCCTACTTTAAACCTAGTTTGCTTCCTATTGCATTAAGTTAACTGAATATTTCGATGAACTGACTAACCCCCAGGTCTGATTGCATCAGATAAGGATAAATCAAAATAAAATTGAGTAAATAAATGAATACATAGGCAAACTAACTTAAGGGAAATAAACCAAAATGTCAGCATATTAGGCTGCTGGCCTAATTATAGATTATAATTATATGCCACATAATTATAGCTATAAATAATAGATTTGTCTTTTATATTTATACTTTAATTTATACTTAACATACATTTCAATTTCTGCTGACCTAATTTGCATTCTCTATCCTGGGAAGTCCCTTTCTGCCATCAAGTTACCTGGGTGGTAAGTTTTAATCAAAAATATTGGTTGATGATCATAGAGTAAAATGTACTTTGAGGGGCCTCCCTGGTGGCGCAAGGGGTTAAGCCTGCACTAAAAAGCATCCGCAGTCACTGCAGCACAAGTTCGATCCCCAGCCAGGGAGGTGACCCATATGGTGGAGCAGACCTCCTGCCTCACCCGCTGCTCCCCTCAGCAGTATATTTCAGTCAATCTGCCTGTTCTGCTCCCCACTCTGTCTCTGGTGAATCCTCTCACCACTCCCACCTCTGGCCTGTATCCCAGTTCTTGTATGCACAAATAAATCTTTTTTTAAAAAAAAAGTACTTTGAGAGGCTGTCTGTGTAACTCTAGAAAAGTATGGTGAAATATCCCTGCTCCATAATTAAATACACTTCTCTGTAGACCAGAAGATGAGATCCCCAAATCCTGTACCCCTTTTATAATCAAAGTGTAAGTTCCTTGGCATGAAGAAAGTGATAAAGAAAAAAGTTGATAAGCTATATATGATAAACAAAATGGCCCTTCAAGATGGCCAAGTCCTGAGTCCTGGAACTTGTGAATGTTTCCTTACATGCTAAAGGGGGTTTTGGGGGATGTCATTAAGGCTACAGACATGCACTACCCAGATGGGCCTGACCTGATCACACAAACCCTTAGAAGCAATGAATTGTGTTTTCTGTTTTACATATTTCTATTTTTCATATCTCAGCATTGAACACTTGTTTTCTTAAATAATTAGAAGGAAATGCTGTAAATGTAGAAAAAAAGAATAAAGGGAGAAAAGAAAGTAACTCCCGAGACTACAGGACCTGAGAATGGAGTGGGCTGGCTGGCACAGGCAGAGGAGAGACAGAGGAAACTTAATTTGTTGGGACATCTAGGTTGCCAGCAGCAGAACCAGCTTGGCTCCTATGCCCACCCCTGGACCAATTATAGCATCCAGAAGGTGGGCACCAGCTCTGGTGGAAGAGTCACCAAATCTGCATGGTGTAGGAGCGAGGTAGGAAAGAGCAGGCTCTGTTACTGGAGTAAAGGAGCAAAGGAATGCTCACTAGTCAGAGGAGGTTCCACTACAGTGTCTCCAGCTCCGCTAGAAAAAGAGGCTGGTTGAAGGCTTGAGATCAGGGGAGTGAAGACACCCCAGAGGAAGGCACAGATCATGATAAGTTCTGTTTTGAACACTTTTAAGTCTGTGTCAGAAACTATCTCAGTGTAAATGCTCTAAAGGCAACTGAACATGGGTTATTAGAGAGGTAATGAGATTGGCAAACCATCTACACTGATACAGTAACTTACACGGTTTTGTTAAGATGCAAGGTCAAGGGACAAGAATGCTCCTCAAATTACTTTAAAATACAAAAACCCAGGGTAAAATGCAGAGGATCAGCTAGATCTAGACGCTCAGACGACAGGGCCAGCCATCAGTCTTGCTCCATTCAAAGTTCTGCCTTGTCTGCGCTGACTGCATTCCTGGTATGCCCTTTCCAGATGATGGCACAAAGAGAACACAAAAGCCAGGCATCGATCCCACCAGCTTAGCAAGCCAGAGGGCAGAGAGTGCCATCTTTGCAACAGTTCTACCGCTCTTGGGATTCTTTCCTAGGACACATCTCAAACCAATCCCTAAGGCAAAAAAGAACAAAACACATGGAGGGGACAGCCCTGGATCATAAGCCCACCCAGCCAAGAACCTGCAAAAGCATATGGATGGAGGGTGAGAAATGCGCCTAAAAAGTAGGCCAGAGCAAAGTCCTTCTCCCTTTGCTCTTTCTTTTGACTTCACCACGATTTCTACCTAGTATGTAAAATGCCATGGTGTGCACCTTCTGATGGTATACAACTGTGGCTGCAACTTATGCTCCCAAATTGGATTTGAACATCCACCTCATTGCCATTACCATGTGGAGAGTGGTTTGGCAGCCTGGGCCCCACTTGACACCTGTACAGCTCCTCCCCGGTGAAAGTCCTAATGCAGCTGATATTCCTCCAAATGTGCGCAAAGCATATTATGATGTCCCCCTGATCAAAATTATGCAAAGAACCAGATGTTTACCTTTCGTTATCTTACAGATAACAGTTGGTGTTTGAATGACCTACCTGTTTCATCGTCTTTGTCCTCTGAACTCTGTTTTGGGGATGTGTATTCCCATGTACAGTTGTGGGTTTTTTCTCAGGTTATTCTCTTACACTGAATTTGAACATACTGATATAGTGTTTGGGTTTCTATTGTCACCAGAGCAAATTATCACAAGACTTAAAACAGCACTCATTGCCACCTCACAATTTCTGGGAGTCAGAATTCTGGGCCGTACTTGACCCACTGGTTCCTTTGTCCTCAGTCCCACAAGGTCCAGATCACAGCACGGGCAGAGCTGTGTTCCATGGGGGAGGCTCTGAGGAAGAATTCGCTTCCAGGGTCACTCAGGTTGCCAGGATTTTGTGGTGGGGTTGGGGTCCTCATTTACTTGCTGACTTTCAGCCAGGAGCTGCCTTTAGCCCCTATAGCCCCTTCTCCGGTCCTTGCAGGCAGCTCCCCACCCTCAATGGGAGCACTTCACCCCCTTCTCACTCGGAATCCTCTAACTCCTTCTCCTACCCTCTAGTCCACTGCATGTCTCTGGGTCCAGTGAGAGAACATTCTCTTCTTTGAAGGGCTTGTGTGATTAGAAGGGGTCCACTGGGGAATCCACATCCACAGCCTTAGCAGCCAGGACAACAGTCCTCTGCCCTAGTCACAATCCCAGGGCTAGGGCTCGGGCATCTTTGAGGACTCATTCTCTCTATTGTGATCACTCATCCACTCTGTTCCTCTGTACCTTCTCTGTTTCAAAGGAATTCAAACTTCTGATGGTTAAAGGATACTGAGTGTGGACATTCCATCATCTCATCATCAGAGAAATGGTGTGCAGTTGGGGTCCTGTGTTAGAAGATTCTGAAGTTTACATACGGCATCCTCTCAAAGCAGTTTTTACCGTATGCTTATCGACCAGCATTCTGATTAAAATTTACCTCCCAGGTAACTTGACGGTAAAACACAACTTTGCATGATAGAAAAATGTAAGAAATTAAATTATCTAAAAATACATATGAGTATAGTAAGTTAGTATGTAAATGAATATGTATTTATGTGTAAATATTAATTGTAAATATATATTAAGATAAATATAAATTTATCTGGTTTAGCATTCTGATGGCAACTGGAATTGATAATATGAGTCCATAAGCAAAATAATGATTCAGTGTCTCACTCTAACATAGGCTCAGATGAGGTAATCCCCTTGAGGGGGTGTCCCCGAGCCTTACAGCAGCCTCATTTGGTACCTCTCTCCACAAAATCAGCTTTGAAGAGAGGTATTGGAAAATAACTTTTATGCAAATGTGATTGCTACAGCATGAATAGTACTTTCTCCAAGAGTGTATCTTCTCCAAGATAGACAAGGGAATAGCCCCAACACCTGGGAAAAAACTCTGTTAATAGGCAGGGAAGAAGAGAGGGGTAATAGTTTGACCCAACCAGGGAGGAATGAGCCATCCATAAGAGGTGCTGCCTACCTAGCCTGCTGCTCTCAGCATCTTGCTTATAATTATTAATGAGAGCCACTTGGAATCACAAATAATTCCTGGAAATTTCAGCAATAGAGAACTATAAACTGAAATAAAGCATCCTATACTAGAGAACAGGAACCAAGCCCATTTATGTGTGCCTCCATGTAGACATATCAGGGTATGTACATGCTTAAAGAGGATTGTGTGGGGTGTGGTGTTAATTTACAGCTGTGGTGTTAATTTACAGGGCCCTGCTGCATCCCATGCCATCTGTGTGGTCAATGGTTTGCACCAGAAGCCTAAATCTTACTGCGTTTGCACTCATGCCGTCTTAGTCTCCAGCAGTCATGTTTTGATATTATCGCCTAACATCAAATATCTTTCTTTCACTTATCACAACTAAATTTCTAAAGTAGGGGCTCCCCACCCACTGCTTAATCATTACACATCAAAAGTCTGGGAATTGTACTACTTTTATCATCCTATTACCTTCTTCTGTGTTTTCCTTTCCTTTTTCTGTCCTTTTTTTGTTGCTGGTTATTTATTGCAGTATTAATTTTTATCGCTCTTAGAATCTTTATCACTCTGCAGACTCTTAAATCACTCATTGAGGAAGAGAACTAAGAGGTCAAAGAGGAAAGAGGAGTGAAGTGGCTCACCCAACTTCAACTGCAGGGCACAGTGAATATATCTACGGCGGGTCCGTGGCTTAGGATATTCATTAAAGCTTGATTTTTCATTAGATTCCCCTCCAACATTTCATAATCTAGGCTTCCTGCCCTGTGTTAATTATATTTCTGACCCAAAACCAACAAACTAAGAGGCTGCATGTTGTGATGGAAAGTATGCTGTACCAGACGCCAGGAACTGTGAGGTTTAGGGCCAACTTTGGAGCTAACCAGCTGTGTGACCTTGAACAAGTCACTTCATCTCTCAGAACTGTTATTCCCTCACTACTTCAATTAACAGTTAATAAAAGTATGTCTATGATTTCCGCCTCAAGTTATGTCATTCTTTGACCTTCCTTCCCTTTCTTCTTACTACTAATATACTACACATAACAGTCTCCAATTTTTATAAACCCAGCTAAGTTTTTATTATAACTTCTCATGAAATACAAATTACTACTCATGAGCTATATAATGCTAAAAATGAAAATTACATGCAATTTTAAAAGCAATTTTGTTAAATTTATTTGCGATATGATTTAGCAAATGAGGTATTTAACATACCACTGTGAGAGCAAACTTTGCTTTTAAAATCCAGCAAATAAAAACTGGATCTGAAAAGCAGGAGCTAAGATTGGCTGGGGGTGGGGGGGTCCATCATCTTTATGAGAGTAGAGGGACTTAGACTATAACATTTGTCTAAGAACCAGGCTCATCTCTGGAGCAAGAGGGCAGGAGGTGGTAAATTGGTGGAAAAATTAAAGATACATTTTCCCCAGTTGTTTGATTTTTCATGCTGTTGAGTTTTGAGGTTATAGTGTGTAACTCGAATACGAAACATCACTTGGTAGAAGAGAACTCATTTAATATTATGTTAGTTGTAGAATTATAACTAGGTGTAAAGCAAAGAAAGTAGTTATCTATTATTCATTCCTTCTGAAGAGACATTTCCTGTCTGTGAATACAAAGCATGACTAGAATTCACTTGCTGAAATGCAAAGATGCTGGAAGAGAACATTTCGTTTTCATTTGATCTGACCTTGTGTATGATAATGGAGCTTTTTTAAACATTGATGCTTGTCTGTTCTCCTTCTATTGCACTCCTGAGACTTATTCCTACTCCTGGCCTCATAAGCGGGAAATATAACCTCAGAGTGTTACAGCGACTTGTCCAAGGTCATCCCAAGGCTTTGTCTCTTCAGCCAATCCTGAACGGATCTGGTCACAAACTCCAGTCCAACTAGTTATCTGTGTATTGTTGATTCTGTTTCCAGTCAAAGAGACTCCATTTCATCTCTACTCTAAGCAGCCATGTTGAACATCTAGTTGAAAATAAATGGCCCAATTCAGTCATTCAACAATGATGAACCCCCACAATGCAGCCTCTACCTGAAGACTTTTGGTCCCCAATCAGAGACAGGCAAAATGACTTAACCAATGCAAAAGTTTCACCACAAGTGACCTAGTCTCAGACCCTCTTCCTCCCTGATCCTTTAAGTGTTCAGCTACTCTGACTCTAATGGACCATACCTGGGCACTGCCCTTGGCAATGGAACTGGATCATCATTCCTATTCTCAAATAAATTCCTTTTGATTGTATTACAGCCTGATCTTTCTCTCAGGTTGACAGTGTTGTAGATGACTATCTGCATCATAAGAAGAGTTTCTCTCACTGATATCTAAGCCCACCCGAGCAACATGTTGAATCCAGCAGAAATTAACATCCCTTCTACTCATTCCAAGTGCCTCTAACTGTTGAGTGAACCAGTGAATATGGCTTCTCTTTAGTATGGTGCTAGAAAAGAAATGTCCTGACTAGAGACATTATTTGGATCATATGTGCACCAAACATAGATGAGTGTTTAACTGCTAAATCAGTGCCTTGTCTCCTGACCAAGGTCTTCATATGGACCAAAGCATAAAACCCCAAACTGTAAAGAACCTCAATATACAGACATAAGACTCCCCTCAATTTTCTTCATTTGTTTTTGTTTTCCCCAATTAAATTATGCACTAAATGAACTTTAAAATTCAGTCAGATTTGACCTCGAATCTAATCAGACTGTCCGTTTTGACCTACAATCTAATCTACTCATTTTCTAAAAATTATTAAATCAGAACATAATCTCATCAAGTTGATGTGCCATCCAATTCAAGCCCTCCAAAAACTGATGCCTAGGTTAGCTGTATAGATGAGTGTATAGAAGTGAATAGGAGGATGGATGAATGTTGGATAGATGATAGATGGATAGATGAATTGGATGAATTTCCTTCCCTGGACTAGAGTTACCCGTTCCAGCCTCCAGAGTGCATAATGTACATCTTCATGTAGATACCCCTTTGCTAAAATCCTGCTCTGATTAAAAAGTGAATGCAAATGTTCTCTGATGAGCTTTTTATCATGTTCATAAGAAGGAGAAGTCTGATATAAAGTAGTAAAACAAGAATAAACAAACCTATAATTTAGAGTAGTAGCTCTGGGGACAATAACAAGGTTTTCCAATCTCCCAGATCATAATTAACAGTGTAAAGAATTAAAGAGAAGTTCAGGAAGGAGTGCTTAAACCTTTTCGTAAATTTAAAAACAAGTAATGATCTCCATTGCTGTTCTCCAGGTTATTCAAATTTGGACAATTAGGACAATTAAACATAAAACAGAGACGGTCCTAAAGAGGGAGCTGCAACAAAGCAGAATAATTGCTGGTACAGGCTATCAAATTTACATAAAAAAAGATTAAAAAGCTGATTTACATTTAAAAAACAAGATCAGGCAACATCTAAAATAGATAACACAACCCGCTGAGAAAAGCTCTTTTCATCAATAAAGGAGAAGCAAAGGTGATTATACATAACAAAACTAATCTTCTATATTGCTTTAATCACCTAAAACCACTTTAACTGTTTATTTGGGAACTGTTATGTGAAAAAAAAAATATTGCATGTGAAAGTGTCTAATTTCCAGGTTGCAATAAAACATAGACACCCTCAAGATCAAGAACGTTCACACGTTCCCTGTTCATCACCTGCACTCCTCTCTAGATCTTACCTTCTCTTGGTGTCAAATTTTCCAAGTACTAATCCACTCATTCTAGACCTTAAAATGGGCCATGTAGTTGGTTTAGTAAATAGTTCCAAAATAGCGGTTCTGTTTATTGTTTCAGCAGCTCAGAAACAAAATAGATGTAAAGCCTTTTCCTACCTAGACTGAGTACTGTTGGAGCACAAAGGAAATCATCCTGCACCCTCTTGGTTCATCTAGGCTGGTAAATAATCAAACACCAGGGAGACTGATAAGATAAAAGGTAAACAATTTAATAGTAACATACATACCTTCTGTGCACATGGGAGAGACCCAACATGTCTGCCTAACTCACCCTTGTGATTTCAGACGCCATCTTAAACAACCCAAGCAAAACAGAAGGGAGAGGTGGGCGTCAGGTCAGGAGGTTACCAGAAAGGGGCACAGTAAACAAAGCTATGACTAGTCTGTAGATTTAGTTCTGTCTTCTTTGAAAATAGTTTAAGAACTAGGTCTTCCTGGTAGAGTGAGTTGTCCTTTAAAAAGAGGGTTTTTTTTACATTATCTTTCACAAAGAGTCGACCATGACCCAACCTTGGGCGCCCCTCGCATGAAATAAAAGCTCTTGCAAAAAGCACATATTTGGGGCTGGCAGATTTTTGATCCCCTACACTAAAGGATATCATCCCGTACCCCCTGGGTGCTTCTGAAGCAGTACTAGATAAGAGAATTTAGCATGGCTCAGAGAAGGGAGTTAGGGAGAGAGATTTAAAGGGTAAGTCCACTCTACCAGGCAGGGCAGAGAGGCCAGCATCGCGACTTGTTCTGGGTTGGGCCATGTCCTGGGCATGCACAGACACCTTACTTGCTAGCTGCAAATGAGAGCTCTAAGCCTTCTCCCTCCAGGGATGTGAGGGAGTAATCATTAGTTAGGATCTAACGCTTTCTGTCTATCATGGCTCCGTGGTCAGTGTGGTGGCCAAATTGTTCGGACAGGGATCACCAGTCCATGACTCAGTCCTCAGCTCATTCAATTTCTTATCACCTTGGCCTGAAATAGGAAGCAGAGGAGGCTCTGACTGAGACAGGGGGCAGAGGACAGTCTGAGGCCAGAGTGCCCCCAAAAAGTCCCTAACGGTCAAAAGGCCACAAACCAGAATCCAGGGCTATAGCAACAGAGACTATAGCCTATTAGAGGACAGTGCCTGATACAGGTCACTGTCTATGGGCTCTCACCCGCGCGCATAATGGCAAGGGACCTCAGGCTACAGGAACAACAACCATGGGGTTTATTTACAAACGGGGGAAACAAGAACCCTTACATAGTCACAAGAGGCTGGTTGCTTCATCCGGACAGCATCAGTGTTAGCAGTCACCGGTCACCAGTTCTAGGCAGCACTGTCCAGTAGCAGTGACCACTACAGGCCTACAGAGGTGGTGGTCCAGTGTTACAGATCTTTTGAGTTGTTGGCTTCTACCACCAACAAACAGCTCTTTGAGACACCAGCCCCAGGGCCTTTGGTGCTCCTTCCAGTCAGTGTCACAGATAGGACCGAGTCCCAGTCCCTACAAAGTCCTTCAGTCTCTCTCCTCTCCTCAGAGGGCAGCTGCTGGAGGCTTCCCTCCTTTCTTCGAAGGCTGGAACCGTCTTCTCCTTTTCCTCTGCAGGAGCTCTTCTTCTTCCTCTGCTTCTTCTTCAGACTCCTTCTTCCTCTGGGCAGCTGCTTCTCTGTCTGCTCCTCCAGGTCACTCAGAATCCCAATAAGCCAATGCTCCCTTCAACCCTGCCTTATATTCACTTTCAAGATGCCCCCCCACACACAGTCTGATTGGTCTATTTTCTAATCCTACACCTGATTGGTCCATTTGGGCCTGTTCCAGAATTTAGGAAGTGTAATTTACAAGAGGGGCTCTGCTACCACTGACTTATGATGAGAGGCGGAGTCCTGGTATCAATCAACCCACAGCTCACACCCAATTGGCCCATTCCACGATCCAGGCAGCACACTGCTCCATAAAATGTTTCTGAGGAAGGACTGCCATACTAACTTCCAGGGGAGCCAGAGACCACTCCTGCTGCCTGCAGCCTGGTAACAGGCCATCTCATCCTGAATTGTGGTCCCAGTGTTTGGTGCTCCACAGAAACTGAAAACATCACGTGCTTTTCTTATAGCACCTCCCCTTCTCATGTCTGAAAATGTGTAATCCGATTTTTTTAGGGGGGAAATCATCATTAAAAAACACAGGACAAAATAAATTTAAAGACAGCCCATCAACTCTCACACACGAGAATGAAACAATAGCATAACAAGAAATCACATAATAACAGGATTCCAAAACTGTAAACCTCTCCTTATATTTGTGGTTGTACTAATGCATCTCCTTCCATGGGAATAATCCTAGAGCACTTCCCAGGGATGAGAACAGCCTGGGATGGAATCCAAGAGAGAGAATGAACTAAAACTAGATTATATCTTTAGTTTTGCCACTAATGTTCTCTAGGACGTGGGGTCAGTAGCTTAACCTCTGAGCATCTTAGCTTCCCATTGGCAAAAGGACCTAGGTGGCTTTCCTGCCAAGCTCTCAAAGAAAATGAAAAGATGAACTTAAAACTGCAAGTCACTCTGAATCTCTTGGATAAAAGTCCTATAAATATTTATTACTGTTGTTATTATTACAGTAAAACATGCTTCAACCCCAGACACAACTATTTCAGCTACCCACGTAAGGCAAGCAGGGAGGGAAGACAAAAGCTCACTTTCCCTAAGTAGCCATGTGAACCAGAATCTTATCAGCATTCACCCATGTAATACTACAAACACCCACAATATATGAAGTATATAAAAGATACAGCCTGTATTTTAAGAGGGATACAAGGTAAAAGGAAGAGAAGAGCAAAAACATGCAGGATGATGAGACATAAAAACCCGTAATAAGAAACGCTATAAAAAAAAAAAAGAACAAATAAGGTAGATGAACTTCACAGGCATAACAATGAGTGAAAGAGACCAGACACGCGGAAATACATATGTTCTACTTATATGAAATTCGAGAACGAGAGCAACTAATGTGTTACTAGAAATCCAATAGTGGTTACCTCTCTCTGGTTGACAGGTGATAATGGACAGAGGAGCACGAGGGACAGAAATGATTTAGATCTTGACACTCTTGGTTTCCTGAGAAAATACATGTGTAAAAATGTACCAACCTGCACACTTAAGTGTGTGCTCTGCATGTATGTAATGCTACAGTTTGGGAAAATATTTAAAGACGTCTTTGGATTTCTTAAGTCCTATTGAGGACAGCTCTGTGGAATTAAAATGAACAACTGCCAAGGGCTGCAGGGGGTACAGAGTGAGGCAGGGGCCCTTAGAGATGGTCTCCGGAGTGCTTTTTCTCTGTCGTGAGAGACTTGATTTGGCAAAGAGGCAAGGAGAGGGCATTCCTCACAAAGGAATGGCAAGTGGTTCCCAGATATTCCTGAACTGTGTTTCTAAGTCATCAAAAACACCGCGAGGCTAGAATGACAGGAAGACTCAAGAACAAAAGCGCTGGCAGAACACTCCACAGAACAAATAGCGAAAGGTTTCTATGACTCAAGAATCTGGGTGACACGCTATCCTGAGACAGTTCAGCGTCAGAATACTCAAAGCCTTCTTGCAACTAGTGAAAGACAGAACGGAACCAACCGTTTATGTCCACAGATGTCTCAGACACGGTCACTTAAATGGCATTTAATTTATTCCAACAGCGTTCTGAAAAGCCGCCCTGGCCAGATCAACGGCATGCAAATGAGAAGATCACCTTTCTCTCCACCTCTCGCACTTAGCATTTCTTCAACAAATAAGACAGGGAGAGGGGCTGGGCTCCCTGAAGCAGCGCTGAGATGGGAATTCAAGGCCCATGATTTACTGACGCTGTGCTAGAGAGAAAGAGGCTGTCAGGAGGTAAGGGGGGCAGGCTGGGACAAGGGAGGGATGAAGGGGCAGGAAATGGGGCTTCTGCAGAGGAGTTCCCCTTGGGGCAAGGAGTTTTGCCTTGTGAGCCCATCTTGTGAATTAGTTACCACAAGCTGGCTGGAGAGGACAGTAACTTCCTGCCAGGGGGCTCCTATGGGAAGAAGCAATTCTTTGGAGAAAGGGGCGCTAGGTGTCGGCAGCCCATACTCCAGAAGCTGGGAGCTAGGAGCCCTCAGGGGGAGTTGGCTGGGCCGGGTCTACCACAGTAGGTGCTTGAGCACTACCTCTGGCTTTTTAATTAGCAGTTCATTTGAGCAAACAGGTCTGCCCATTACTTTCACGCAGCCTCATGATGTTCACCGCCAAGATCCTAAAAAATAATTTGGTTTTCCTACAAAAGAAATCTCATCTGATACCAAAGATGCAGACTGGTTTCGGCGATACTGGGCCCCGCAGGGTTAGCGGCATTGGCAAAGCAAAGTGGCTGTAATTATTGCTAGGCTAGAGCGATAGGTTCATTTGCCTTCAGAAATGAATTTTCTTCAGGTCACAGTAAATTTGGGAATCAGGGGAAAACAGTGAAAGTTCGGGAGGGGGACAGAAAGTGTCTTCCCTCCAGCCATAAATCATAGAAATTGAATTAGATCATCTCAAATTGAGGGACAAAAAGCCAGTTATAGATCCACTGCATGACACTGGCTGACATGGAATCCATTTGTGACTCACTGAGTAACATTACTTATTCTGAGTGCTCCTCTGACAATGCAGGCACTTAACATGAAGGCACGTGTAACATTACAGGATAAAGGGAAGAGCAAAACCCAACAGTTTGCCTAGAAAGCAAACCGAATGCCTGGCACATGCATTTCTGAAACCTGCTTAGTGTCTCTGTTCAAGTTCGCGTCTTGCATGGCATCTTGTCTCTCTCCAGATGTAATCAACACAGTCGAGTCTTTTTTACCTCAACCTTAGAGAAACAGATGAATACTAGATGGATGACCAGCCAGCTGGTAACTGGACTGGTCAGGGATCCAGCTAGGATCACTGAGAAGACTTTAAAGACGAGTTTATTTGTGGATATGGGTAGGGCTAAAAGAAACCAACAAGGATGGTCAAGCTCTCTGTCACCAGCCTGGGTGAGGAGGGGAGAGAGCCTCCAGGAGAGCAAGCTGGGTCAATAAATACCTCACCACTGTGTCCTCCCCTGTCCGTACCATCCAGAAGCTGGAGACTCAGGTTCGGCCAAGGCTGTCTACACAGGGCAGGGCAGGGGAGGGCAGATCTGGGACAGCAAGTAATCTCCGGCATAATTTCCACCTATCCTAAATATGGCGGGTATCTTTTATAAACAGGTTGGACATTACAGTTTTAAGGGTGGAGGGAGGAAGTAGTTTCTTGAATGTATTCCTTATGGGAAGCACTTCATGTATTATTGATAATAACAACTGCCATATGTCAGACACTGTACCAGATGCTTTACTGTTAGTTATTTTATGTTATTTAATCCTCATAATAACTCTGTGTGGTGGGTAAAATTAGCTTCGTTTTGTAAATGATCAGCTCCAGGCTTAGAGGGACCTGCAACCGGACTTAATGTCACACATGGAGGAAATGAAGGAGTTGGAGAACTCGCACTAGATGAAGGCCCGGGGTGAGCTCTCCTCCATCCTGCTTTCCTAGAACAAAGCTGTGCCACAGTCCCACACACTTCAGAAGCTGCTTTAAGAGTGCCTGAGGAGCCTCAGCTCCCGCCCTAATGCAGCTGCATTACTGAAGAAGATGGTGATGATTCAGCCGCATCATGTTCACCAGATGTAAGGCCAGAAGATGTTTGACTGTATCCAAGAGTCGAATTAAATTGACCTTCAAAGGACTGAGGATATTAAGATAACTCCAAAATAGAGATCTTAAAAATTGCATCTATAGGGGTGGACATCCCGATTCAGAAAGTGGTGACTTGAACAGTGTTTTCTCCCGCCAGATAACCCTAGGCCTCCCACAGAGGTTCATTATTTATTTAAAAGAGTGGGAAAGTTAGAAGCCATTCTAAATCCCCAAAAATAGTACCTTGGGGGTGTGTGGCACTGGCTGCCTCCTCCATCAGCTCCACCAGGCTCTCAACACCCAGTCCGGCACACAGCTGTAGGCCCTGTTGAATGAACAATGGGATGAATGAGTAAATGGAATTCCTCTTCCTTCCTAGGCATGGCCTTTGTGTGAATACCCCACACCCTTAGGTGTCACGCAACATGAAGAAGTGATAATAATGAACACAAAGTGTTTTGTTCCCTCACATATGAGACCAGCAAATCATCCACAGGATTAGAAGTAAGAACATAATAACTCCCTGCTCTTCCTATCCTCTAGATCAGATCCCCCCTGTACCCGCTTCCGCTCTTCCTCACACACTCAAGTGTCAAAACAACCACCAGTTCTGTTTGGCAGACATCAAGCATCCTTTTCTCACAAGGCCATCCAAAAATTAATGAGTATTATTACATCTCCTCCACGGCCATGCAGTCGGCTAATGCTAAAAGTGCTAAGAGAGATGGCGTTTCACTGGTTCACATCTAAAAGTTAGACAGTCAACCATGAAAGCCTCAGGCTGCTCGCATGCTGGGAGAAGCAATAATAATACGTCTGGCCAGATTTCCCTGCCAGCTGGAAGGCCCAGGTTGGGCAGCAGATGTGCCGTGGAGGTGATACATTTGGTTTTCAGTGGGGAGGGTCTGTGGGCCTCATCTGTCTCCTGCTCCCCTACTGGTCAGCTCAGAGCTCAGCACTCACGCCAGCTGCTTGAGGACCTGTTCCAGTGTGCGGCCCAGGCACGGGGGAAGAGGCGTGCCCTAGGGAGGAGGCCACCCCTGCCTCTGCACCCTATGGCACCACCAGGCTCCTCTTCTAGGTGTGAAGTCGGCCCTTCCTTTCCTCACACTCAGAGCTTGCTGGCCTTCTTTTAGGGAATAGCGGTGTTCCCAGTAACACCCAGGAGAATCAGCCTGAAGATCCCATGTCGGATGGAAGCCACAGATGACCAACTGCAGAATCAATAGACCTCTGTCACTGCCACTGAGGGAGACCCTGAGCTTATCAGCAGCATCGTGATAAGTACCTATTTGCCTGACATCTCCTCAATCAATAACTTTGTTATTGTTTGCATTATTTGACTATAAATTTGGTCAATAGACCCAGCTAATGGGTAACATGAGCTGGGATTGCATTTCATTTTTTTTTTTTTCTAAGTTTAACTCTTCCACCACCAGGTAGAAGTCACTAAGAGAACCTCCTGGCTCTCCTACCTGGGATAGGCTGGGATAGGGCCTATCTGGAGAGAAAGGAGTGACTGTTGCCCAGGTCTAAACCAAGCCATATGAGCCCTGCCTCTCTCTGCTATTATTTTTATTAGGTTTTCACAAGGATGGGCAGATGGTTGTGAGTGTTTCCTTGACTTGATGCACTGGAGAGAAGAGAATAAACTTGCTAGTGGGTGGATCAAGATGTGCAATGCAAATGGTGTTAGCTGGGGGGATATGTGTAAGGGCCCTAAGAGGTTTGGAGTCCCTCTACAGGACCAGCCTGAGATGCCTATGGTAGCACCACAATAAAAATAAATACTCTTGAATCATATCACACTGTGCGCAGTATCAGAAGAGCCAGGCCATCGTGTGAATTACAGGCAGGTGGCCCCAGCTGCCCTCCCACCCTCCTTGGAATTACACAAGGCTCATGGCCGAGATCACACCCAAAAGGTTATGGCTATTCATAAAAAAAAGAAATAAAACTTGTAATAACAACAGTGTGCAATGCACAGAATGCTTTGATTTTCTTGTCACATTAAAAATATTTCCTGGTTCTAGTCCAGATTCAATGGACTTGTGACTACCGCCCCCCCCACCAAAGGGGGGGGGGGTGAATAAACAAATTACTCATTAGAATAAGCCTCATCAGCTCACCTTTGGGTGCTGTTTTAACTTTTGCAGTGGTTCCAGTAAGTTATTCCTATAGAACTGCATTAACAATGGGGTACAAACAGGGATCACTGGAAGTCTTATTTTTTCATAACTGAACCTTACAAAAGTTTTACTTACTTTTACAAAGGGGACTTTCAAATGGCAAACTGATGCCGTGAGCTTGTGAACAGAAACCCAGGGGCAGATTTGGAGTCCCTCCATCAGGCCGCAGGGGTCCCAGCGGGGTGAGGCAAAGCCCAAGGCAAACACTCATCACGTGGTACTGGATCTCAGCGTCCCACTTCCACTATCCACCACCGCAAGCCTTCCCCATGCTTTCTGACATTACTGCCCTAATTTCTCCACATCTCATCCCCCTACAGTTCATTTCCTTGCCGTTCCTTATAGAGGGCATGGGGGTAAAGGGCAGCTGCTAGAGTGAGACAAACACTTGACCTCCACCACAAATCCTGACTGCATAGTTCTGACCCTCTTTGTAATTTGTAAGGGTGAGGAAAGCAGGAGAAAAGGGGAGGGAAACAAGGGGAAGCCAAGAGGAAGGACTAAGACGAAAAGGGATGGGCTTGTGTCTACCAGACACAGGAGATATGAGTCAACGCTTCCCCCCAAGCTCTCCTTCCCTCCTCCCCCCAACTTATTAATGTAAACTAAAGTCCTAACAAGAATTGATCCAGCTAACAAATAGATCCAAAGGGGCTAACGGGGTTGATATGGCTGTATCATGGGAAATAATGAGTCATGGAAAATTATGAATGAAAAGCAAGTGCAATCAATACATGAGTATGGATGGGAGGGCTGGGTGATGATTCCAAGGCACTAACCCTTTGTTTCCATTATGACTGACAAGGTTCAAAGCATGCCACCCCAAAATATGGCACCTTGGCTTATTGAACAGTTTCAGCTGAAGGAGTTTGAGTAAATGGCAAGTATAGGAAGTGTTACAGGGCACGGAGAGGAGCACTCCAAAACCCCCAAACTTGTCTTTTTAAAATGGGTTTTGCTATCCACCACATCAAGACAAATATATAAGGTTTTTAAAGGAAAGGAACTTTAATGTGATTAGGGAATACTACAGAAAAGATAAAGAATATAGTTACTAAGTTAAGCATTAAAAGTTCCTTATTTTTTTGAGGGTAAAAATTTAAACAGGATTGATCCAAAGCAAGGCCCAAAAGTCCAAAGGACCTTTCAGTGGAGACCCATAGAAAAGGGTCAGAAAGGGTCAGGCAAATCTGGGAGGAAAAGAGCAAAATTAAAATCTAAATGAAAGCTGCCATTATTAAGCTCCCCACGGGTCTCTCAGCCACATCTGTTCCAACCAGTCCAAGACCAAAAAGCAAGCACAGTTTTTTCACATGTCGCTCTATTCCACGTGCCTCCTCCAGGTCTCCTTGCTGCTCTCCATCCTGCTTTCTTCCCTTCCTTCTGTCCTTTCCTAGCTTCTCTCTCTAGCATCTTTTCATCCCTGCTCAGCTTCACCCACTTAAGGCGGGACTGAGATCCTGGAACTTCCCCTTTTCCAGGGGACCACCCTGTTATAGAAGGACTCTGACCTCCCTCTCCTTTCCTGAAGCTCAAAAGACCCTCAAGGGAGAGGCGCCCTCACTACACCTCAGGAAAGGAACTCCCTCATCTCCAAAACAGACACTGGGAGGCTCTGACAGAAGAGGACTTGCTGCATTTCCCCAGTTGACTATCTCTTCCTCATATCCTCTGATCGATCAGATCTTTCCACAACTTTCCACTCCTCATCAAACTTACCATAGAAACATTCCATTTTCACTATTTCTTCAGGTCTTCATTTCTTTTAAAAGGCTCCCATGTCACAAAAATCTTACATTAAATCTGTGTCTTTCAGACCCAGTCAAGGACCCCAAGAGGCTGCCGTACCCACATATGTCACTCATCACCAGAAACCATGAGCCTGGACTGGCCGGTCCATTAAGGCAGGGTCCTACCACGCTACACTGCTTGGCTTGACTAAGGCAGCTTCTTCAGCCTTCTTGTCTTCAGACTAAAAACCAAGATCACACTTTCAAATGTTATGGTTTTACGTTTATGTCTTGCACTTTTTTCTCTCAGTGATGTAATGGTATCTTTAAATTTAGGGAGGCATGGAGAATGCCATGGCTCAGAGGATTTGTGTGAATAAAGAGTGATCTCATGAGCCCGTAAACCTCAGAGAGAAAGGAGGCCCACTGGGTGGTGTGAAACCTTCCTGCGTGGATGTGCTGAGTGGGTGTTCTGCCAGGCACCCCAGCCGTACAAACAGCCTGCTCACTTTCCCTTCTTTGGGGGCCACCTCCCCTTGGTGCATACTCCACGGACCAGGCTCCCAAGTCCCAACCAGGCTTCCTTGTTCATGAACTGGTGGTTTTTGGTAATGATTCATCTTTCAAATTCTGAGTCCCCATACAGCAAGTCCCTGCAGGAACAGAACAGGATCCTGCAGGAATAAGTTCTTTGAGGAAAGTCTGTCCTTGGCATTAGAATCTGAACGTGGCCATTCAGTCTCTATGGCCATCTCCATGCATGTGATTCACATGCACAGAATTAAGTGGCAAGGTGAGCGCCATTGTCTTCCCAAGATCCCGTGCCCTGCTCGTTGGGCTGCAGGGAAGCACCTCATTCTGGGATATTTGCTTGTGTCCTACTAGCACATGTCCAGGTTCTTTAGCTGCCACATTCCTTGAAGCAGGTCGGCACTGGGAGGGTGCAGTTTGCTTTTCCTTCCTGTAACCTCAGTACTGATTTAATTACGCATCTCTTCCAGCTCCGACTTACAGGCTGGAAAGTGTCCTGGCAGCAGCCCTCGGTCTGCTGTGTTTTCCAATGAGCCGAAATGCAGCCAGTCAAACAGCAACCTGAGCGTCTGCTGCCATCCCGAGTACAGTCCCAACAGCGCTTGCCTCTGAACACTGAACCACCCAGGGCTCAGATAAAGGAGGCTGGTTCCCTTCATTAGCATGCATCTCTAAAAGGGAGTGGGGGAGGCCTCCTCCCCTGGAGGGCAAAGCCTTCTCCCCAGCCTCCTGGGAAGAAAATGACTTCTAAACTTTTCTTCGTAAATCATAATTTTTTTTTAAGATTAAAAGTAGAAATAAGAAAGCGCTAACACACAGGGTCAGAGGCCCGAGGCTAGTGCAGGGGGAACAGGCAGAAAGGATGTCACGGCATCACTGACCCTAGTCTATTTCCTGTGACTTTCTGTTCTTCCATCAGGCCCCAGGTGTCCTATTTTGAGGACATGCCCCTCACCTAGGAATGAATGAAACCAAATTTCCCATAGGAAATGCCCTCTCCTGGTCTCTCAGAGGCTTCAACTTCAAAATGAAAGCTGACAAAAGAAACCAATTAGATTAGATGGCAATGGTAAGGGCCCGGGACTGCTCGGTTAACAAGAATCTGCTGAGTGGTTGGGACTGAGCACCCCAGTTTCCCTGCCTCCAGCTGTCCTCGTTGGCTGTTTTTATGATGATCAAAACTACAGATGATGTGTAAAGATACTGAGCAGACAGTGGGAGAGGGAAGAACTCAGAGAGAGACAGCAACAGGAGAACCTGTAGAAGCCCAGCAAGTAGCACGGATGAGGGAGGCAGGAGCCCTGAGAAGTGTCTTGTGAGCGCTCCAAATTTTTAAGTATCAGCAACTTGGTCCATTAAAACAAAAAATGTGGCTGTGTTCCCAGCATGTTTATTGAGCACTTTCTATGCGTCAGGTGCCTTATAATCCCTTATCAAGCACATTCTCACAACAGCCGTTGGAGCAGACGCTGTTATTTCCTTTGGTTGGTGAACCAAGGGAAAGCGGGTCGAGTGAGTCTCTAAATGGCAGAACCAACACCTGCCCACAGCTGAGGCCATGTTTGAGCTATTAATTTGACAGCCTAAGAATGCTACAGACAAAGCAGCTGAGGCTCACTGGGGTTAAGTGATATGGCTAGGATCGTAAAAGAGGAGGGTGATTTGCTTTTCTAAA
This sequence comes from Galemys pyrenaicus, assembly GCA_019455555.1. NCBI lineage: Eukaryota > Metazoa > Chordata > Mammalia > Eulipotyphla > Talpidae > Galemys > Galemys pyrenaicus. The sequence continues at coordinate 7,258,034 of JAGFMF010011501.1, forward strand.
TAAACCACCCAATGACATAAACTGGAAGTAGAATATGAAGGAGACAGGCTAGAAAAGAGAAAGAAAGAAAGAAAATATAAGAATAAAAGATAAATACCACTGTTACGCAATAATTTCACCCTAATAGTTGCCTACACCAGGAGATAAAGATGTGTTATTCGAAAAATTGAATTTTCCAGCATAAATACTGCTTCTATGAGTATCCTTCGTGTTTCAAAGCAAATGGTGGCAGAACCTCTCAAAACATTTGAGATTCAAATTCTGTCACCATTTGGTGATTTGCGTAGGCAATGCTGCCCTCTCATGGCCAATTTCCTAATAACATGACTGTTTAAAATCAAAATATTGTTTCCATTTTAAGCTTGCATATTTATATTTTCTATTCCTCACTTTCTAAGAGTAGCTTGTAGAATACTATACACATTTTCCATTACATGTGTGTATATAATATTTACATTACATATCCTAGGTGTAAGCTTGGATTGGGTTTGTTCCATTTTTATCCATCTTACAGGGAACTGGGGGAAATAAGGGTGAGGATCACCATGTTACTGAGCTCCTGAATTCTCAGAAGTCAGTTCTTCAAGGAAAGAAATGTTTTTGTCGACACAGAAAACTTAAAAGAGTTCCAGAAGAGAAAATGTGAAAATGTTTGGGTGTCTCTAATCTGAACATGATGTGACAGAAATGACTATCTCCTTCCTTCCTACCTAGGGAGAAGGGTTTGTCACATAGGAAGCAACAGATCACTTCATAAGTGTGCAGGTAAAAACAACTATTTGTGTTCATGATAGACAGTCACCTGCAGGAACAGATCACCTATCATTAGAGAAAGAGATGCCATCCAAAGGTAGACACTCTAAGGTGATTTTCTTAGAGCCCAGTCACTGCCCTCAGAAACACTGTGCAGAAGCACGCTGCCTCCAGCCTGACCCCTGAGCCCCTGGCTGTGGAAGCCATGATGTGGGTCGTGGTCCCATGGAGGGGAGATATTACAGAAACAAAGTTGAGGGATATTTTGTAAAGACTAAGAAAGCAAGCTCCCTCTTGAAGAAACTTTACAAAGGCAAGGAAATTTTTCACTCACGGAGTCAGTTGTTCTTGGTGGAATTCTAAATCTGAAAATATTTCGAGATCAAAAATCAAATATGCCAAAAGTAGACTGAGATCTGCCCAGTGCACTTGACTTGCTAGTCTACTAGCAATCATATGGTTTACAGTGTGATTTTTAAGCCGAAATGTTTCGCACAATAATCCAATTTGGAGACCCCATTTCAGTCAAATCAGAATACTTGGCACCATTTCTCCCTAGAGTCAAGGAAGTGACTACGCCCTTTATGGTTTACCACAACTCCCACCACTCCTTAACAACATCGAGTCTGATTTGTTGATTTGTAGTAACTTGTAGCCTTTCAGTTATGTACATTTTTGCTCCAGCTCAGAGAATCGTAATGCAGACATTTATTCTTTTGTAGTCACAGAGTGCAGCACATTTAAATAGCACTCCCACTTGAGGGAAGGGAAGCCAAGTTTATGAACACTAATTCTGACTTATTTCTTTATTTCACTTGTAGTTTTCCTCCAACGTCTCCCTTCATCATTACAACTTCCCACAAGAGCTTCTGGAATTATTTGATTTAAAAGTTATCACTAAAGCCCATAAAGTTTTGATGAAGAAAGTTTTTATATAAATTTATATTTAAAAAAATTAAAACAGACTAATGGAAAACACATTGAATCAGGAAACAGAAACCTGGGATCTTATTGGAAACTTTCCCCCTGATAAACTCTGTGGCATTAAGTAATCCACTTAAACCCTTTTTACCTTCTAATACACCATAAATAAGAGATAATAATACTTGTTTCTTCTGCCTCACCAGAATTTTGTAACAATAACCATAAATCAGAAGGCATATGAACCTGCAAAAGAAATATACCCTATAGGGCCTCCCTGGTGGCGCAGTGGGTTAAGCAACGCACTATGAAGCAAAACGCAGCCACTGCAGCACGAGTTCGATCCCTGCTGCTGGCCAGGGAGG
>JAGFMF010011501.1:7260122-7281101 GCA_019455555.1 Galemys pyrenaicus
CCCTGCTCTCTGTGGTGAATCCTCTCACCACCCCCCACGCCTCTGGCCTGTACCCCAGTGCTTGTATGCATAAATAAATAAATCTTTAAAAAAAAAAAAAGAAATATACCCTATAAAGACCATGATGCAGCATTGCATAGAAAATAAATATTCAAGTGTTATTCAAAGTGAATGTTACAAAAAAGAAAGCTGTTTTACATAATGTCTTTGGAGAATATACAGTATGTCAATATGTACTATATGTGAATAGTAGCTCCAGCAATATGTAGTTATATCTAGGTCATGAGAGTGGGGTGATTTTTCACCCTACAATTTATATGTTTTTTTAATGTCCCCTGTGATGAACATATGTTTGCTGTGTAATAAAAAAATATATATTAATACTGAAAAAGACAGATGTTGAGGAAAATATAAAGCTCCTTACATTTTCAATTTTAATAGACTTCTATAATCACTAATTTCTACTGCAACCATTTCTAAAATGTTTCCATAGTTTCTGTATTTCTTCTGTCACAAACCCAAAAACTAGATAACTCCTAGTAAATACGTTACTAGCAAGCAAACTAGATCAGTCAAAGTGAAGTGTAATTAGCTGTTTTGTGTCTTCCCTTTCCTAGTGTCCATGTGACCAGAGTCACTTAAGCAGACAGACCCACCGACTGTGGGAAATCTAACTCTCTGATTTCCCCTTTTTTATAGATGAGTCAGGGTAATTTTCTGTGGGATTTCTAATTGCTAACATCCTCTGGTAACTTTGTCATTTGTAGAGAAGATCATTGTAAACCCCTGGTTCTTAGCTGAGGGTAATACTGCTCCCCAAGAGGACATCTTACTATGGCTGGACACATTTTTAGCTCTCACACTGGAGGAGCGATGCTACTGGCATCTAGTGGAGAGAGACCAGGGATGCTTCTAAATACCGGTAATGCACTGCACAGACCCACAACAAAGAACTGACAGTGCTGGGGGTGAGTTTTGCTTAAATGAAAAATGACCTAAGTTCATAGATAGTGAGTGTCATAAAGGTCTTTATGACATCATGGGAGGAAGGTTATCAACTTTGTGCCTAATTATCAAAATGGAAGCAACCCATCTAACAATTTAAATGAGCTGTTCAAGTGCTATTTTGCAAACTATTTACTAGTCATCTTCTTAATAGTGTTGCCTACTGTCAAATGAGATGACTGCTTCTTCAAAGCCCAAGTATTTGAAGTCTTTGACCACTGACACTTCACAGAAGGAAAATCCAGTAGAGTTGTAACAAGCCTGGTGTACTTACATTTCTCTCTACCCAGAAAGATGAGAGAGAGAATGAGTTAAATGCTTTGCTGGAATAAAATGAAATTCACACCCACAACGTCAAATATGCTGACAAGATATCAGTTCCTTGAAATTCAGAAAGAAAAATACTCTCAACAAGAAATGTGGAAGCTCAGGGTAGTACAAAAAAAAGAGGAAAAAACTTATTCTGAAAAACACTAGCCTTAACAAAGGAAGAGAACTCCACTTGGAATTTCAAAAAACACTCAGGTTGAAGTAGAACAAAAGCAAGTAGATATATTTAGACATGAATGCTGTAACTGTTTGCCTTTGAAAATCACTCTCCAGAAATACCTCTAATTAGGAAAATAAAAGGGTTTTAGATGCATTCTCAGATCAGTTTGTTAGTGTGGATTATTGTTCCTTTTTTTGTTTGCAAACAGTGTAGGAGAAAATGGTAATACTGCAAAAACAATATAAGTCAAGGAATTATTCAAGATCAAAATGAGCAAGTTATTTTTGGAGATGAAAATTAAAAAAAAAAAAAACACCATCACTAATCTACCTAGAGATAAGTTATAAAATCAGAACTAGAAAAGGGTAACAAGAGAAGACATGTGGGGCCCCTGCCTTCATTGTCTTTGAGTGAAATCCTTGCTATCCATTATTAATGTGTTATGTTCACAATAGTCATTATAATCTAAATTCATTTGCCTGATTATTCCCTTTTTGACCCATAGGTCACAGAGCCTCCTATTTATAATTCTGTTTCAGGAGGAAATTTAAGAAAGGCAAGAATGTAAAATAGCTTCATTGCTCCTTTGATTAACAAGCTGACTTGGGCCTCAAACCCCTGACCTCTCTCAGTGGATTTGATGCAGCAGAGAGAGGGAGCTGGCGTTCCAGAGAAGGCTGAGCAGAACGCTGGTCAAGTATATGGTCCTGGCTCTCATGAAGCTCAAATACCCGACTCAGAGGGAAAAAAACAGATACGAAGACTAATGAAAGCTTAATAAAATCCATTTCAGGGCCTCCCTGGTGGTGTAGCCGGTTGAGCGCCGCACCATGAAGCATCCATGGCACAGGGCACAGCAGCGGGAGTTGGAACCCCGGCCAGGGAGGGGACCCACATGGCGCAGCAGACCTCTCCTGCCTCTCCGCAGCTCCCCTCAGCAGTGTGTTTCAGTCAGTCTGCCTGTTCTGCTCCCCGCTCTGCCTCTGGTATCCTCTCACCTCCCAGGACTCTGGCCTGTACCCCAGCTCTTGTACGCATAAATAAATAAATCTTTTAAAAAAAAAAATGTCAAGACCAACACAGGCAAAATATCCAGCCAAGGAGGAGGGGTGGAGGTGTGGAGGAAAAGACTGTGGAAGCACTCGTGAAAACAGGCATGGGGTAACAACTAGGCTATACTTCTAGACAGAGCCTGTGCTACTTCTAAATAAACAATTGGAAATCCTATATTATAGAAGCTGAGTTGTATTATGTGTTTACTACATGTAAAGTTGTTTCTAAACACTAATATAAGTTAATATAAATAACTAATAAATATGACAAATATTAACAGTATAATAAATATATTAGTGGAATCTCTATATCAGCCCTCTGTAATTTGTAGCACCATCCCCCCACCTTACAAATAAAGAAACCAAGGCTCATGCCTCTGGTTGCACAGCCAGTAAGAGCAGAGCTGGAATCCAAGTGAAGTGATTACCCTGAGCCTGCTGCTCCAGCTGCCCTGTGCAGCCCTCCTGCCCGCGACCTCCCATGGACAGCTGCTGCTGCGTGCCGTGCTGCACAGAGAAACTGAGAGTCAGAAAGTCTGTGCGACCACGCATAAGCCGTGACACATGAGAATTTAAATGTCTAATAGCCTGGTAGGTTTTCTGCCCCACTGGTCACTTTATCCGAAAGTTTTGATGAAATATCCCTGACACCAAGTCCAGCTCAGTAGGCACGTTAACATGAATAAATAGAAAACAAAACACAAATGAAGATAAGGTACCCTTTATCTCAGGCCACTGGCTAATTATTTTATGTAAATGAAAACCCTTTAGGGCAGGAGCCTATATTTCGTTTGCAAATGTTCCAGTATGTTGACATAAAGTATGCTTGAAAACTACTGGTAAAATGAGTCCATCAAGCTTTCTATCAGTCAGCTCCCCTTTACTGAATGTCTACTAGTAGATATGACTGGATATGAAAGGTCCTAAGTAAAACTTCCTAACTTTCATTTAATGGTAACAAGATCACTGTAAATACCTTCATAATCAGTCAAACTACTTTTCCTTCATATCAAGAGAACACAATCTTACTTGGGGTGACAAAGTACCCATTTACCATAGCCATCCCCTCTCCAGGTACCCAAGTTGGGCTGGCTGGTTAAAAATGGAAGCAAATCCCCAAGGTGGAGCTTCCAGGGGACGATCTCACTGGCCTCTGCCTTCCACCTTTGTGCCCGATTTCTCTTGCTGAAGCATAAACACATGCCCGGTGATGGAGCCAAGGAGACTGCCTGGACACCAGCACCTGCTTTGGGTCGCCCACCCAGATTCCTTGTCAGAGTCAGTGAGAGTGGGTCTCTCTCCCCTGCCACTGAACATCATCCTGGTGTTGACGGTTGCTTCCCATCTTCTTTCCCCTCTTACTGGTTTTGAGAACCACATGTCTTCTAATTCTCCATGTGGCCACAGGCAGAGGGCCTGGGAAAACAGGGAAGAAAAACTAAGATGCAAAAAAGCATTACTAATTGTCCATTATGTAACTTTTACAGGTTTGATTATTTTTGGAAGTCTTTGGAAAGAAAACAGATTTGTTTTAAGATTTTTTTTCCACAACGTCCCCCCATCTGTTTATTTTTTTACACCTTATTTTAATGAAATTGCTGTTCATGTTAACTTCCTCTTCAAGTTTGTTAGATATGGGGCTTTTGAATGATCTCGCACTAGACTTTTCCAGTCAATTTTAATTACCCTTTCTTGCTCCAAAACTAAAAACTACCATAACAGAGGATCTTATAGATCATATTGGATTTGAAACATTATGTAGTTGAAATCTTTTTCACTCCTAAGTCATAGTTTTCCCACAAAAAAAAAGGTCTTCATATAATTTATAAGGAATTCATTGAAATAACTGTGCCAAAGGATTGCTAAAAGAATTCAACATGTTCCTTCAGGTGTTCAGATAGTATCCTAGTAATCACTGAGTCAGCCTTAGAGTCTAGCATAGCATAAGCAAAATATTTCAGTCAAGTTCAATATTTTTTAAAACTTTATACATTTTTTAACTTCACTAAGATTTAAAAAGGTTAGATTTCATGTTTTTTAAAAACAAAGTTGCTATGTCTACAAATCATCTGTGAAATCTGCCATCACAATTATTTATAAATATCCAGTGAAAACACCAGCTCATTATGGTTAATGGCCTTATTATTGTAGAAAAGTTGGTTTGGGATTAGGCATTAGAAGACTGATTTCTTTACCCTGAACATCAACACCGTCCGACCTTTTTAGTGTGTGGACCTTTTAACTTGGTCATAGGAAAAACACTCTAAAATAAACTTATTAAATGAAGAATCAAACTCAAAAAATATTTGCTTGGCATTTATTCAAGTTCTACAAGCTCCAAAATAATGAGGAGTTGAAGTATGGCCTGGTGAGTGGCTGAATGTCTTGGGAAATTTGTTTTCTAAGACGGTCTCTGCCTTTCAGGTGCCTAAATGGTGACTAAAAATGGCTGCCCCAGCCAGGTGCCTCCCCAAGCTTCCCTCTCTCCACTGTCAGGATCTGGGATTTTTTGGTCTCTTCCCTTCCTATTCCTAACTAGAACGCTAATGCTTTTGCCTGAAACCTTCATCACCCATTTCTCCTGTCCCGGCTGACTGCTTGGGGGGCAGCCCACAAGGTCATTCAGGACCGGCTCCTGAGTATCTTTTCCAGTGTTATAGCCTAAAAAGTTGACTTCATGGGGGGAAGCCTTCTAGCTCAGCTTGATCACCAGCTCCTCCCTGAGCTCCCAGGCTGGGCATTCTTCCCATGGATTCTTTTCCCGCTCTTTTCCACATGTGAACAACTTAAGGACAGAAAACATCCTTTGCCCATACAGTCAGGGCCTAGCAGCTCTGTTCAGTACCAGCCTCAAAAAAAAAGAAAATTTGGGACCTCCCTGGAGGCACAGCATTTAAAAACACAGTGCTGTCACTCGAATGCCAGCCACTGCAACATGAGTTCCATCCCCAGCCAGGGAACTGACCCACATGGCACAACAGACCTCTCCTATCTCGCCCACTGCTCCCCTCAGCAGTGTGTTTCAGTTGATCTACCTGTTCTGCTCCCCACTATGTCTCCGGTGAATCCTCTCATCCCCACACCTCTGGCCTACACCCCAGCTCTTCTATACATAAATAAATAAATCTTAAAAAAAAAAGAAAGAAAGAAAACATGTTGTCACAGGAATGAGTGACCCACATGTATCTACTTGCTTCACTCCAGTGCCTGGCTCTGGCTCTGCACCTCCCAAAAGTTACCCCTCTGTGGCACGGAAGGAAAATGAGGCTAATGGAACTGCTCTCCTGAAAAAGGAAATAAAGCTAATTAGCAAAGGGGCATGTGCTGGGCCTCCAGGAAGTGCCTGAGGTCAGGAAGTAGGCTTCAAACTCAGGCCTCGCTGTCTCTATGGGCACTGTCTGCACCATCATATCCACTGCCTCCTCCAGCTTTCCTCTCTTAGTCATTCTCTGAGTCAGCCTTCTTGAAACTGTCTACTCATCTTTGAACCGCCCCCTCCTTTTTCCTTGAAGTGACCTGAATTCCCTTCCCAAGGCAGCAGAGGGCTGGGGTCCTGAAGCTGGCTTCCTGGAGCGAGAGCTGTAGCTGCAATCAGTATGGTCAGGTCCTGGCGTCCAGCACGAAGCCAGAAGCCAAGGGAGATGTGCGGGATGGAGGACTGGAAACAGATCCTCTGAAAGGGCAGCACTAAGAGGGAAAATATCTGCTAGGCAGGTTCTGGAAGCCAAGATTGCTAAGGCCCAGAATAGAAAGATAGATCCTTTTCCTCTGGAGTTCTTTGCTTCAGACCCATAACTGGGGAGGAAGTGTTAAAGTCAGACATCTGCTTATTAATCATATCCATCTCTTCATCTCTATTCCCACTCACTGACTTTCCTCATTCATATAATGGTTTGATAAACAGCTTGTGATGGGGAAATAAAAAACAGTATACTTTCACTGGTGTGAGGGGAGGCAGGTGCCTAGAAATGGGGCTGGAGAGGATAATGAATGGCAGCTCACGAAAGACCCTGGAACCCCAGTGCATGGATTTTACACAGGAGGTTTAATGAACAGAACAACATGACCAGATGTGTTCTTCACAAAGTTCCTCTGACTGCAGAGTGTAGAGTAGATTGGAGGAGAACAAAGTGGGAAGCAGAAAATAATGGGGCCTGGAATTAGCACAGGATAAGTGGGCCTGGGTGAAATCAAGAGAGAAAGGCAGGAAAACAGAGATGAGGTTGGCTTCTGGTATATTATGGAGAATGGTTCCAGAAATAGACTCCAGCTGGATTCCCGTCACTGTCTAAGGGTAAATGAAGATTGCTCCGGCTTTTGTATCATTGGCCTCTGTGGCGATCACCTGCAGCCTTGAATGAAAGCTCTTAGGCACGTGGGCTCAGGGCATGCATGCCTGATGGTGGACACATGCGGTAAGGTGTGGGCATGCATAAGTGGGCACAGCCAAGCCTGAAGTCTGAGCCTCTAAGAGCAGCAGCAGAGGACAGAGCAGCAGCAGGGAGCAGGGGAGAGACCATGAAAGAACGCCAGAGGAATAAAGATTCGCCAGGGACTGGGAGAACTGCCAGCCCCCCAGCCCCTGCCTGCCCTGCACCTGGTTGCCTCACTACAAATGGTGTAGAAAGATCATTAAAAGCCTGAAAAAGCCACTGAGGACTCTTCTTTACCTGTCTGCCCACAGAGAGCCTGCCCTGTGCCTTGCTGGCGCTACACTGTCCTTCCTTTTCCCTGCCAGTGAACACTGAGCACCAGGGCAACCATTCCTGAATACCACCTATCAGGTGGCGCACCAGACAGCCCAGCGATTGGCTGCACTGGCTCAAAGCCAAATGACTTGGGTTCAAATCCTACACCAGCCTCTTAGTGGCTCCCGTTTCCCAATCTGAAAATAGTGTTGACATCACAGGCCAATGAGTCCATTTTTATAAAAGCACTTACAGCATTATCTGTGCATGGTGGTCCTTCGATAAGAAGTTAATTACTTTTATGGCATTCCCCCACCAGAAATCCGCAACAGAAACCTGCTTCTGTTTGCTGGAATCCCAAGTGCTGCCTCCCCAGGTCCTCCATCAGCCTGGAGCACCATAACCCTCTACCTCATTTGATTCTACAACACCCCCCCGAATATGTCCCAGAAATACACCAGGCACACAATCTGTGTTCCCTGGTCATGCTGTTTCCCTCATTTCAAATACCCATTTCCCCATCTCCACCCTCCATTTCTTCTGTCTCTTAAAGGCTCATCACCTCTTCTAGAAAGATGACTCCAAACAGAGTGACGGGCAACGAGACCCCATGTACTCATTGTCCCCTATGCAGGACAGCATGTCATTCCCACCAGGGGTCTATCATTCCAAGCAACTCACAAAGTCACTCACGCTTATACCCGCCACTGCTAGCTGAAGCTGAATGCTAAGCACTCACAGAAGGCCCAGAGCACAAACTTATCTTTTTCATGCTTCATGGAGCACTATGGATGCCCCAGAAGCCCATAAATAAAAAATAACTTTGGTATGAGTTTAGTTTTCATCAGGACTATTTGCTATGAAATACTTAAAAACTCTCTAAGGTTATTAAACCCAAACCATTGTTGTATGTTAAAAAGAGGTAGGATCAAAAATCTATGAATTAGGGACTTCCCTGGTGACGCGGTGGGTTAAGCAACGCACTATGAAGCAAACCACAGCCACTGCAGCATGAGTTCTATCCCTGCCACTGGCCAGGGAGGGGACCCACATGGCGCAGCAGACCTCTCCTGCCTCACCTGTGTGTACTCCCCTCAGCAGTGTGTTTCAGTCAATCTGCCTGTTCTGCTCCCCACTCTGGCTCTGGTGATTCCTCTTACCTCCCATGACTCTGGCCTGTACCCCAGCTCTTGTAGGCATAAATAAATAAATCTTTTTTAAAAATATGTATATGAATTAGGTGACCAAAATGTCTGCAGGAAAGCAAAGTCTTAGCTTAAGCAAGACTTCCTAAAGCACATGCATCCTTCTGCACTTCACACCCCTTTGTCATGACAACCTTATTGAAGTATGAATGATATGTTTGTCATTCTACAGACTGCACTATGTAAAAGGGCATGATTTGCTAAGTCTCAAGTTTTCTTAGCCACAAAGCTTTGCAACAACCAGCATTTGTAGAGGGGTCTTTAAAATTCTCTTGCATTTTCAAACATGATGCTGTAATGTTATGATCCAAGTTTGCCTTCAGTGAGGCTTTCCACACCTGTAAGTTACTAGAAATTCCCCTTGGTTGGGAAATTGTGTTCCAGGATTTGAAATTCAGAAACCCAAATGATTTCCCTTTCAACGAAAAATGATAGATTTGCATTTTAAACCCAGGACATTGCATGCACTTGATTTGCTTTTGACTGGAAAAAAAAGATGTTCTCTAAATTGGGCCCCTCATTAGCTATCACCTCTCCACAGATTGTGTGCAGCTTGGTAGAGTGTGGAGGGACAGAGGAGAATGCCCTTCCATGTTCTCAGAGAGGTTAAGAGAGAGACAGAGAAGCAAACGGGAGCTAACCACAGGACGCCCACAAGTGTTTACATTTTACTGCTTCTTTTATTCAACCAACATTTACCCAGCCCCTGCTTTTTACTGGACTGGGTAGCCCTGCCCCATCAGCAGCTTACAACCTATTTTGAGAAATAAAATACAATTGTCAGACCCAGCAGGCAGCTGCATCTATGCACTACAGGAAGCCAGCTGCTGGGGACTGGGAAGATGAAGTAGGGGTTGATCCTGCATGCTACGGGCACAGAACCCCCCCTTCCTCTTTCTCTTCCTCCCACAGCAGCCCAGTCTATAGAATTTGGCCTTTGACTCCATTTCCCAGATTGCAAACTTCTCAATATTTTCTCTGAGAAGATTCCTTCTGCAACTGAAATATCTTCTGAATTTCAGTCTGTTTTGATGAGCCCCAATTGTTAATATCATTCCTGAGTCCACAGCTGCTGGCTAGTGTCCAGTTTTGAACAGACTAATTATCCAAACTTGCCGGACCATTAGGAATCACCTTGGCACACGGGTCAAAATAAGAAATCCCTGGCTCCCAGTGCATGAATCAGAAATTCTATGGAAAGGAGGCTTTCCAGATGAAGAAACTGAGACTCAGAGAGATGATATTTCATGTTCAAATCCACACAGGCGAGTGTAAAGCCAAGACCAGAACCCACATCTGTTCCAGCTCACTTTTTATGTTATAATGAAGCAGACGAGAGGGGATATAGCCCTATTTGCCATGGCCCCACCCCCTCTCTTCCATTGGTGCCTCTTTATTTCATTTCCTAGAGTCAGACACCTCCTCCATTTCTTCAGGGATTGATCTTGGGTCACAAGCCAAATACTCCCCATAGACAGAAGGGCTGTGAGCCTGCAGCAGTCATGGAAGGCGAAGATTCTGCAAAACTAGAGCTCTCCCATGTCCATGCCAACTCCCCCCACCTAGGTCCCAAATAGAATGTGCATTTAGCTCTCAGTAAAGATCTAAATTGTCGGGTGACATCTCAAAATGTCACTCCTATGATTACATTCCACTATGTAAAACTCCACCCTTGAGACTAGAAAAAGAAAACCTTGTTCGGTCTGGAAGAAGCAAGTTGCCATGTAGGGACGTGCCCATGGAGCGGGCCATTAGGCAGGGGATGGCAGCTGGCAGCTGGGAACTGAGGGCCTGCCCCCAAAACTGTGAAGGACTGAACCCCACCAACAGCCACATGAGCTTAGAAGAAGATCTCAAGTTCCAGAAAGGAATATAGGCCAGCCAGCCTTTTAATTGCAGTTTTGTGATACCCTCAGCAGAGGACCCCACTAAGCTGTGCCCAGGTCATCAGTGTGTGCTGGCTGAGGTACTCAGGCTGTGGTTTTATTACACAGCAAGAGAAAACCAACCCTCCCAGTGTCAACCCTCCCAGGCCCGCCCTTCTCAAACTGCTTCAAACTGTAGAAAGTCACTGTCACATTTCCATTCTCAGCTACTCTGATCTCAGCTGCCTTCCAAGAAGGAAATTAATTCAACAAACTGGTTTACCATTTATGATTTACCTATACCTACTAGAAGACTCTTTGCATTTTTTTAGAGGGCTTGGATAGGTACTGGCTAAATCAAGTTATGATTGATTCAAACTGATAGAATTTCACAAAATCACATAGAAAAAAGTCAAAGTAATTTGGTGCCTGGAGGTTGTCTCTGGGGGCATCTAGTTAAAGCATAGTCCTTACCTAGGAATAAGTGCAGCCCAGCCCAAAACTCCCTAAACATTGGGACCAGGAGCCAGGAACCACATTGTTAATTATTAAGGAAAACTCCAGTTTTGTTCTCTGTAAAATAGGGGTGAGACCTCCCTCATCTCAGAACACTGCTGTGAGAATCACACCTGTTGGCATATGTGTATGAGGTCGTTGTAAATATATGTTGATCTCTGCCCCGGTTACTGACCCAGAACTCCTGCAGATTTTATCATTTCCCTGGTGATAAAATGTCTTTTGCTCTATCGAGATGACTCTGGATGGGATCCTGGAAGACAGCTGGTTACAGAAAGACCAAGTCATGTATGGAAACTTGACATTTTCAGCCCTGTGGCAGCATTCTGTGGGACTCAGTCCTTAACCTGTGAGATCGGACACTTTCTCCAGGTAGTAGGTGTCAGAATTGAGTTCAATTGTAGAAAACCCAGCTGGTGTCAGAGAATGACTGTGGGGGTGGGGGTAGCCAGAAGTGTCAGAGGTGGTGTGACTGTGACAGTAGTGGGAGAGTCGAGGAAGAACACAGGGGAGACAAGACTGGGTCTTTCTACTCAATGTGAAAGCATTCTGTAAAAAAAAAGTAAAAATCACATTCACCAAAATAGACTGACGTGATGAAGCAACCACAGATAATTTAAACCAAGAAGATCTCGGCGCACACAGTCTGGTTTCAGCCCTGTGGCTTCAGCCCTGACCTTGTGTGGGTCTGCTGTCAGCCTTCCATTTCATCATCACTCATGGTTTCAGTCAGAATCAAATATTTCACCTCTCCCAACTTCCATGCAGCTGACAAGACGAGGGAGGCCTGGACTGCTGCTCCTCTCACATCCCAGGAATGACTAGCTGGGGAGCAAAAGCCTCCACGAAGGCCACACAGACGCCTGGGGAGTCCCCTCACACCAATCTAAAAACAGCCACATCAAACATCCCAGGATCCAAAAGCCAAAATCATCCCAGTGAGATCTAGAGGGCTGAGTGCTTCCATCTCGAGCAGTCACACCCCTGAGAGTTCTAGAACTCTGTCTCATCCACCAGACTCCACTGTGTCCAAGTCCATGGCTCAAATGGCAGAAGCAAGCAAGCACTTTCCTCTGCTGACTGAAAATACAACACTGAATGAAACATACAGTAGATGAGCATTTTATTGACTTTACATGGTCAAAAAGAAGAGCATGGAGACGACTGATCCTCCTTATAGTGAAACAAACCAACAAAAACACATGAGGAACAGTAACAGCTTCCCTTTCTATGATTTAACTGTTTTATTAATAATTCATACCCAGCAGTTAAATATTTTTTTTAATTGTGTTCTTGTTTTTATTGAGGTAATGTTAGTCTGCAACACTTGACTTTGCAATCTAACTTCACACCTCTTCAGATGTATGTATGCTTTAAAACCAGGGGTCAAAGTCAAAGATCACATGACTAGAGGAAGGAAACATTTTCATTCCTCCCCAAACCATATTATTTAATTACAGAATTTGTTAATAAAAAATAACAGAAATATTACAACAACCACAGCAATACTACATATACAATGAGTGTAATATGGCCTCATGTTTTCTGCATTCTCTCATTCGGTCCTCACGACAACCCACAAGAAAAGGACCATGACTCCCATTTCAACAGAGGAGGAAAATAAGGCTTGGTGAAGTTAAGCAATTTATTATATAGACTCATGCCACTAGCAAATAATAGAGCAGGCTCTTTTTTAAAATTCTTAATTACTTAATTAATTTTTTTTCTTACATCCTTGTAGTCCCCCCCCATAGTCCTCCTGCCACTGTATCACCCATGAACCATCACTACAGTTCCCCCTTCCCCCTGTTTTGCCCCCTCCCATTCCTCCTTTGCTGTATGCCTCAGTTCTATGGTCGGCTTGCTAATTTTGACTTTTTGTTTGGTTTCTCTGTATTCTACATATAAGTGAGACCTTCCAGTCCTTGTCTGTTTCCTTCTGACTAAGGTCAGCTAGCCTGATCTCTCCCAGGGGAGCCAGTGCTGGAGGACGTCAGCATCTGCATCCAGAGCCCAAGCTCTTGGTCATTATGCCATCTTGCCTGAAAACGAATGTGCACGCCTATGTCCCCTGTCCCCCTCTCCGGAAGAGTGAAGGCTGTGGTCCATGAACCTGCCCCAGCTACAGGCTTATCGTTCTCCATTGCCACTTTTGCTCCTCTAAGTTCATCATCCGACAGGTCTGAATGGGACTCTCTTCATCCAGGTCCCCAAATATGAAAATGACCCTCTCTGTTCAGAGAAGTACTAAGTCCCACGTGGTCAATGTTAACATTAGCATCAACATCCTGGGTACTTATTCATAGGAACATGGATGGAACTGGAAGGGATTATGCTCAGCGAAGTCAGAAGGCAAAAGAAAAATACCAGATGGTTCCTCCCCTGGGAGGAATATAAGGGAACCAAATAAGGATCAAGGAAAGGAATAACAATAGCAATAACAATAAAGACACAAAAACCAAAAATGAAAAGACAAGGACAAATTGGGGACACTTGGTGGGGAGGGGAGAGGGTGAGGGTTGAGGGCAGACGGGAGCATGGGGGACTGAGGTGATGGTGCACTGGTGATATGATGATGGGGAATACATGGGGATTCCAATTGATGTCAAATATATATAAATTTTAAAAATGAAAAGAAAAAAATAAAATTTCAAACAAACAAACAAAAAAAAAAACATCTTGGGTACTTTTCTCCAGAAATAAAATATTAATGAATATTAGAGTCCTGGAAGAGTTCACATGCTTTAGCATTTTCAGAAAGTGTAAAACCTTTTTGTTTAAAGGAGAAAATCTAGATAATTCAATTTGCTCTGCCTCTTGGTGCCAAACAAAGAGATATAATCTTGGAATCAAGGAAGAAATTGTTGGCTTTGCCTGGAACAATTTTCCTACATGGCCAGAAATTGGTTCTAAAGCAATACCATCCTGTGCTATTGAGATATTTTGCAAGACTACATTGGATTTTGATTGTCTGGCATCTTTTTTAAAGAACTTAAACAAGCAATAATGAATCTAGAAATGATAAGCCCACAGTAGCATTGAAGGAAACTTGAGTTTAAAATTCTCAAACTAACAAAAATGTTTACAACCTGAAAATAATATTCAGGGCATTTGGGAGACTGTAATATTTATGCAGAAATGAGGGTAAAAACATCACTGCAGATGAGTGGTAGCTTTTATATGGCAGAGTAAATGCCAATCATTGAGCCAAGTAAAGATCAATGCTAGGGTTTATATATATATATATATAATATATATATTAGAATCTATTTATTTATGCATACAAGAGCTGGGGCACGGGCCAGAGGTACAGGGGCTGGGGGGTGGTGAGTGAGAGGAGTCACCAGAGACAGAGTGGGGAGCAGAGCAGGTAGATCTACTGAAATACATTGTTGAGGGGAGCAGTAGGCAAGACAGGAGAGGCCAACTGCACCATGAGTTCACCTCCCTGGCCAGGGATCAAACTTGTGCTGCAGTGACTGCAGATGCTTCATAGTGCAGTACTTAACCCCTTGCGCCACCAGGGAGGCCCCACAATGCTAGATTTTATGCTACATTCTCAACGCTGACCTTCCCCAAAATATTTTTAGTCCTTCATGCTATAGAGAGGTTCCTAAAATACAGCTTGAGGGTATACCTAATTATGAATATGGAGAAAGGAAGCAGAAGAAGGAGGGTCAGAAGAAAGAAGTAATGGAAGAAAAAGAAAAGGAAAAGCAAAAAGGTAGATTCTGAGTCAAATCCAACATGGGAAAGTAAAATCTGTATAATAGTAATGGAAAGATTTTCAATTTTCAGGAGTTCTAGATATTAAAAAATGCAACAACAAAATATTGGATAATATATTGCTATTCTTGGTATCAGAATTTATCATTGGTTCAGAACATAATAATGGCAATGCAGAAGGCCACAGGAAGAAGCATGGAAACAGGGACTATCATTTGAGAGCTACTTACACTGTATAATTTATTCTATAATCTCACTCACCGCCCCCCGCCCCAGCCCCTGCACCTCTGGCCTGTGCCCCAGCTCTTGTATGCATAAATAAATAGATTCTAATATATATTATATTATATTATATATATATATATAAACCCTAGTATTGATCTTTACTTGGCTCAATGATTGGCATTTACTCTGCCATATAAAAGCTACCACTCATCTGCAGTGATGTTTTTACCCTCATTTCTGCATAAATATTACAGTCTCCCAAATGCCCTGAATATTATTTTCAGGTTGTAAACTAAATAGCAGCTTCCAATTTTAGGTTTTCATGGTCATAGCCATTGTTTATTGAAGGCCTTTGTACCCATCTCTGAGCTAAACACTATCTGTAATACCCAATTTGATCTAATCTTTCCAACAAATCTACCAGATAACTATCCTCATGAGAAAATTGGAAAAGAGGGTAAGTGGTTCAAAGACAAAGACAAAGACATGCAGGGAGCAAGAGGCAGTGTGGCCTCACTGGTGCCAGCTCCATGTGACTCTCGAACCTGCTCAGTCATCACCAGTGATGACGTCATTGGTAATGCCTGAATAGGCCTGCTTATTGTCACCAATAGCAACCACAACAGAATTTATTGAGCAATTGATAGAATGCCACTTTAATCCTCACCCCATCCCATTTTACAGAAGGTAAAACTGACTCAAAGAAGTAAACAGCACACAGTGTCACCTAGCTTGTTAGGTGGTAAAGCTGCAATGTGAACTCAGGCGAGCTGACTCCAAACATTAAACCCTTGCCTGCTGCAACATTTCCGTAGATTTCAGAACTAGACCGATACTTTAAAACACTCTGGTACAAATAGTATAGAACTATTGTTTTAATAATGTTAACAAAGTGATCACTCTACTGTATCTGGAATGTGAGAACTAGCATCAAAATCAGTTATAGTAATGTAGTGTAGAGGACCATTGGTTGGGTTTTACGTTCATTTTCTCATTTGGATAGAAATATACTGTCATGGGCCTCCCTGGTGGTGCAGCGGGTTAAGTGCCGCACTGTGAAGCATCCGTGGCACAGCAGCACCAGTTTGATGCCTGGCCAGGGAGGGGACCCACATGGCGCAGCAGACCTCTCCTGCCTCCCCCGCAGCTCCCCTCAGCAGTGTGTTTTGGTCGATTTGCCTGTTCTGCTCCCGACTCTGTCTCTGGTGAATCCTCTCACCTCCTGAGATTCTGGCCTGCACCCCAGCTCTTGTGTGAATAAATAAATCTTTTGAAAAAAAGAAAAGAAAAGAAATATGCTGTCATGAATTAACTGTGATAAATAACATTAATAATGTATCAAAGTTAACAATAAAAAATGATCTGATGCTGAGTCCTACTCTCTTTCTAAACAGACAGCAAATTAAGACAAATATCCCAAACAGGTAACAGTGAAGGAGGTGCCTGAAAATCCCTTCCTTTTACAGGCTTTGAGGTGTCTAACAAATCCATATTTAACATCTTCAGAAGGTTCTTGAAACAGCAACTTTAAGTAACTTTAAGCAACATATAATGAAACCAATTTTACCATAAACTAACTAATCTGAAGAAGAGTTAAGTTCCTCTGGCATAATTCTAATCACATAAACATCACCAGACTTCAAAATAAAGACCCCTACACTTTACCATTAAGCAATCAGTTGTATCCATTCATTCTTTCATTTCCCAACCTGCTTCTTCTGGTTTAGGGCAGCTAGAGGCAGAGCCTATCCCAGGTTGCAGGCAAGAACCCAGCCTGGACAAGACACCCTTCTATCCCAAGTCACTCTCACACAGGCCTATTCAGACTGGAACGACTCAGAAATGTCACTAATCCGCACCTTTGGGATACGGGAGGAAGCCAGAGCACCCCAAGGAAACTCACACAAAGGGAGAATGTGCAAACTCCGCACACACAGTGGCTCTGGCTGGTAGTCTCATGAACACTATAATGAAATAACACTAAACAAAAACGTCTTTATCCCTGGGTCTGCCATGTGTGTGTGTGTGTGTGTGTGTGTGTGTGTGTGTGTGTGTGTGTGTGTGTGGACACACACAAAATCCAGAATCTGACTGGTGCTTTTGGTATATTTATCTGGCAATAAAGAGGAAAAATAATGAACTTTAAAGAGCTCAGGTTTTCTCTCCTTCTTCATTCCGTCATGCATTTTAACTTCCATGTTAAATTGGTGAAGTAATAGGGATTGATCTAACATATTTTATAAAACATGAATTAATCGGGATAAGGTGGGTACATGAAAACACCAGCCAGGGGCTTTGCAAAGTTTAGTTTCTTGCTCACACAGAGTGCTAGGTCTTCGACAACCCCCTAGAACGTCTTTCCTTCCTTTGGGGACTCAGTAACCCAGGCTGCTTGTACTGAATGGCTCACTGTCTCAACAGGTGACCCTCAAGCTCACAGCAGAAGTGGAGGAGAGAGACAGAGCGGAAGGACTACACACAGGCTAAATGCTTTGGTTCAAAAAGACAAGTCACTTTGCATATAACTCAGTGGCCATCATCAGACTCATGGGTGATAGGACCACCCAGAAATGTAGGGAAGCACATGTTTATCTGCTTGGAAATGCAGATCTGTGACAATGAGCGTGAGAGTCCCTAATACCAAACACTAATATTAACGCCAAGCCTCCACTACTACTACTACTTTTACAGCAGTTTCTCAGAGAAATCAGACGGCACTTAGGGAGGAGGAAAAAGAGATTTAATTGTCACATCAGCGGGCTCAGTGGAATAGCTCCCAAAAGTTTGAGCCCCAAACAGCAGAAATGGCAGGATTTTATACAGGTTGTATGGGAAACATGTTACTCCATCCTTCATAGCCTAAGTATATCCATCATAGCATAAGCATTGTCTATTGTTGGGACAGGAAGTTAGGAAGGGTCTAGATAGCCCTTTCTCAGGCTCCTACTGTGGACACACAGTTCACCAGCAAACTTAGAGTCCCAGCAGCAAACTTAGCAACTTCCTGCTTCACTACTACTACTTCTACTACTACTGCTGCTGCTGCTAATTACATTTTTTATTACTATCATAGTTTGTGTTATTCATCTTTTTCAAGGAGCAAACTTTTGGGTTGGGTGATTATTAATTCCACTAAAGTTATTTTGCTTAATTAATTAGTTTCTCTTTAATCTACTTAAATTCAGTCTTTAGGACTTTTGATGCTCCTTTTGTATTTCCTCGAACTGAATATTTTATATTCAGACTTATTTTCTAATAAAAACATCAGGCTATAAATGTCCCTCTGAATACCACTTTAGCTGCTTTCTACAAGTTTGATACATACTACTTTCACTGTGATTTCATTCTAAATATTTTGTAATTTTAGGGCCTCCCTGGTGGCACAGTGGGTTAAGCAATGCATTATGAAGCAAACCGCAGCCACTGCAGCACAAGTTCAATCCCTGCCTCCAGCCCAGGGAGGTAACCCACATGGTTCAGCAGACCTCTCCTGCCTCGCCTGCTGCTCCCCTCAGGAGTATATTTTAGTAGATCCATCTGTTCTGCTCCCCACTCTGGCTCTGGTGGATCCTCTCAGCCCCACATCTCTGGCCTGTACCCCAGTTCTTGTACGCATAAATAAACAAATCTTAAAAAATATATATTTTTGTAATTTTACTAAATATTTTGTAACTTTTTACCCACAGATTTAAGAATGTGCTTTGCTAATTTCTAAACATATAGGTTGTGAGTGACTCTCTTTTGTTGTTAATAGCTGTATTACAGTGTGATCAAATAACACCATACCACCTATATAATGTCAAAATTATTTTAACTTATTGAAATTTCTTTTGGTGACCTGTTTTTCTTGTTTGTTTTTTTATTGTATGTATCACATTTTTGGAAGCAAAGTAAAGGTTTATCTAGGGAGATTTTATAAAAAATAAACCGATAGCCAAATGCTTCTTCAGACAACTGAGTCAGAATCTCTAGGAGCAGATTCAATCAGTGATTCTCACACACACCACTGGTTAAAAACCTCCACGGCATTTTGTAGAGTTAGAGTTTGAGGAAGTGGGAAATTGGAAGAAGTTTGCAAGAGCAGGGTGGGTGATAGTAGACATAAAGAATTCTGCTTGATTGTATGAAGTAACTGTTATCTGTTCATCTTTGCTATCTGTTCATACATTTATCTTGAACGCAGAGTCTGGCACAGAGAATGCACTAGTTAATAAATGTTTGCACCCCATGATGATAACTGAATGTCTGTACAACAAAATAAAACAGTATTTCATCTTCTGAAATAGCAATGCTTTATGAGAAGACATAACAATATTTACATTACTTAATGTCTTCTCCCCGTGAGCAAAGTTGCAACTTTGAACACACAATGAACACTTCATAAATGCATCTTCAATGTGACTTATGGGCATACATATTAGTTTCTTATTGCCCCCAGAACAAATTACATAAACTTAGTGGCTTAAAAGAACACAAATTTATTACCTTAGTGTTCTGGAAGTCAGAAGTCTGAACGGGTCTCACTGGGCTAATGGAGGTGTTGGCAAGACTGCATTCCTTTTTGGAAGTAGTAGGAGAGAATCTGCTTTCTCACCTTTTCCAGCTTCAAGAAGCCACCTCATTGCTAAACTTGTGACTCCCATCCTGAAAACCATCCTGGGCAGGTCTTTGTCACATGCCATTCCTCTGTCTCTAACTTGTTTTGGCCCCCGCTTTGCCCATTTAAGCACCCCTATGATTACATTTGGCACACCAGATAACCCAGGTAATCACATTATGTTGAGGCCAGCAGATTAGCAATGTTAATTCCATCTGCAATCTTTATTCCCTATAATATACATATTCACAGGTTCTGGGGATTAGGGTATGCATATTTTAGGGGAGCCATCATTCTGTCTGCCAGAACATGAAAGGCCCTCCCCTCCAAAAGGGAAGAAATGACAATGAGTAGAGGAATATGAAGTAGAATCATTTTTTTTCTTTATATATATATATTTTTTTAATGATTTATTTATTTATGCATACAAGAGCTGGGGCATAGGCCAGAGTCCAGGGCGGTGAGAGGATTCACCAGAGACAGAGCCAGGAGTAGAACAGGCAGACAAACTGAAACACACTGCTGAGGGGAGCAGCAGGCGAGGCAGGGGAGGTCTGCTTCCTCATGTGGGTCAACTCCCCGCCTGGCCACAGGGATCGAACTCGTGCAGTGGCTGCGGTTTACTTCATAGTGCATTGCTTAACCCATTGCGCCACCAGGGAGGCCCAAAGTGGTATCATTTTTAATAGTAATAAGATAGAGATATATAAAGATTGGTGGTCGAATACAAGATTCTGGAACAAAGCAAAGAAATTGTCCATTTGACACTGTTAGCTAATTTCAAGCACATATACACACACAGTAATATCTAGTTAGCTGACGCCCACTGGATTACTATTTACTAATTAAGCAAAATAAATGAGAAATGAGTGACAAGTTTTCTATTTATAGAATTTTTATAGCGAAAGCTCCCGAATTCTCTCTTCCTGAAAAAAGGATTATTTTATTACTTTCCCTTCCATTCACATGCACCTCTTAACATTTCTGGAAAATTTCTAGGAGGAAGGATACAAATCTCACCATCAGCGTAACCAGTTTAACCCATCACTATGCAAAAACTGAGAGTGACCATCCAGGAGTCCTGCCCAGATAGCATCCGGGCAAGAGTTAGACAAAGCAGGTCAACAATGGCCCCTTGTGCAGAGAGTTCCAGAATTCATTCTTTTTGGCTACCCAATCAATTTGCTAGAGGAAATTTCTTGGCTAAAATTCTATGGAAAATTGTTGTGTGGAAAACAATCTTCCCAGAGCTTTTAGAATCAATTTTTTCATCATTTTAAACCTACTTACTGGAAAATCTCTGTAAAATATATTACACAGAAAGAATAATCATACTGAGTCAATACTGCATGAAAAGTTATAATAGCATAAAATAAATTATTCATCTCCTTGCCTTGTAAAGAATATTCTGAATGTATTTCTGGCTGTGAACTTCAGCTCATTCACTCTTCTGTCCAGCAGCTAGAACACCAGTCTTCTTGGGTATCTTTGTGCCAGTTTTTTTGTTGTTGTTTTTTAAAGATTTATTTATTTATGCACACAAGAGCTGGGGTACAGGCCAGAGGTGTGGGGGGTGAGAGGATTCACCACAGAGAGCGGGGAGCAGAACA
>JAGFMF010011501.1:7281151-7356633 GCA_019455555.1 Galemys pyrenaicus
AACGGAAGTACACTGCTGAGGGGAGCAGCGGGCACAGCAGGAGAGGTCTGCTGCACCATGTGGGTCCCCTCCCTGGCCGGCAGCAGGGATTGAACTCATACTGCAGTGGCTGCAGTTTGCTTCATAGTGCGTTGCTTAACCCACTGCGCCACCAGGGAGGCCCTATGTGCCAGTTTTTAAGAGATCTTCTGGCCCTTGTCACCCATATGTTTCCTACCTCCCTGTGCTATCACTGGTCACTTTTGACTTTCAGTGTGACTTCCCTTAGCAACTTCCTTCCCCTCTCATTTGCTGTGGAAATAGTAACTAGGATACCAACCTAGTTAGAGTCACATGTAAAATGAGGTTAAATAGGCTCCTAATAAAACTCTCTCGTATGAGTGAAGTATGGGCAATTTCAGACAAAACCAAGGGACTCTGCACACAGGGCTGCCTGTTCCATCTGGAATTCATGACTGTTTGACATCTCTTTGGCTACTTAGATGCTATTTTTAACTCTCTTCTATTTTTGTTCAGTGTAGGTTAAACAGTTGTGTTTTGGAAAGATAAAATACTGCTATTTTTTTTCAGCATACCAAAATCTTCAAATAGGATAAAATTCCTCTGTCCTGGGACCAGAAAAAAATAAAGCCATGCCCCTACGAAGTTCATGACAACTTGATATAAAATCTGGGCTATGACGACATAAGATTCATAGGAGAAAAGGCAAAGTGTGGCCCATCTGGATAATGACTCAGCTATAAACAGGGTCACAACATACTCAGTACACAGCCTGGGAAACACCGTCACTGTCATATTCTTTAGAGGAAGAGAACAGTGATAGAAAATGCTTCAGTCTCAGGTCCTGCAGGGCACAGCTCTGAGAAATATTCATGAGGCTCTCAAGAGGTGCAGGCCCCCCAAGGCTGGCTGTCCAGTGATGCATTTATGAACTCTTTCCCTTCTTCACTTCTGCACCCACCTTTACTCCTGTTCTCTGCCTCAGACCCTGCTCTTGACCGACCCCACATAAAGAAAACGTTGTCCAATGTGAATGGGGTATTTTGGAGTTGCTGTATTTATATGGCAACCATAAGGAAAAACCATCTGTCTGCAAAGAGACTGACCCAGAACCAAGGCAGATCCAGAAAAACCACCGATCCTCTAGACCTCTTGTTATATAGACAGAGTAAACCCTTATTGTTTAAGTTACTTGCAGTGGATTTTTCTGTTATTTGTGGCCCAAAGTGCTTTAATGGTATATGAAGCTAGTCAAAGTCCTTCTTAGGATATTTTATTTAGAGCGGAAGGCAGAGCAGTAAGCCCTCTGTGTGGGGAGGTGGGGCAGAGGAACCAGTTTCTGGTCATTACAGCTAATGGAGAATGCTGGTCTGGAAGCAGAAGATACAAAAAGCAGTGAATCCTGTGGTTTATATTCTTCTGCCAGTGAATTCCTCTTTCTGCCTAAAATAGTTGACATAGCAATTCTTTCACTTGCAAACAAAAGTTCTGACCAGCTTAAGTGTGTGCTCATTCTGGTTTCACCAAAAAATGCAGGTGTGGGTGTCTGCTCATCTACTGCATGGAAAAACATCTGAACAGCTGTACTAAATGGTTACCAGTTTTTATTTCTTGCAAGAGTTGAAAGAGAGGGGGAGTAAGGCTAGACACATCACTCTTACTTTATAATTTCTCCATGTTTAAACTGTTTAGACCCATGTTCGTATAATCTACAAGACTGAAATCTGCTGGAACTCAGAGATGGGTGTGCCTGTGATCTTATGCTGTTAAATTTGAGGTCTCAGCCAACTACTACAAACAGGAGTCACTGCAAACCTGAGAACCACTGCTTGTGAGGCACCAGCAAAACTCAGCGAGGCAACCCCAGCTAAGAAAACCCAAGCCCTGCATAATACCAGTAACAGTGCACCAGGTGAGGGACCACAGCCAGGAGGTCGTACCCCACTGGCCTGTGACTGGCACCACCTTCACCCCACACACATACATAATTTTTATTTCTCCCTAAATTCAACCCCCATTAGTCCACAATTTTCCTTTGAAAATTGAAAGTAAAGCAATGCATGTTTTGCAAATGCCAGTTCCAAGCCAGTTTGTCCTCTCATCCCTTTCCAGCCCAATACATTTCTAGGCAGAAATAGCAAGGGCTGCCACAGTGCTGAGATTCCGTGTAAACAGCCTGCAGTACTAGAGGAGATGGGAAATACACAGCGCCAACGAAGCACACAGGCTGATGGGATGGAGCCAGGGCCAGAGAGATGGGTCATGGGAAAGGGATGCAGCTGGCTCAGCCGCAAGACACTCGGTAGCTGGAGCAAAGCGCGTTACGGTGGGGACGTGACGTTCTTAGCAAGGGGATATTGTTGATGGCAGAGGACAGACAGCAAAAGAAAAGCAGGTGACTGATGAGCCACCCAGCAGGCCCCTCAATGGTGGCTGGAGGATGCCAGGAGCAGAATAGAGGGAGAGGGCTGCTGAGACCTTGTAAAATCCTGGGGGAGAAAGGGAGTTTGGAAGCAGCATCCAAGAACAGATGAGACCCGGATTTGCGAGCCAGCATACTGAGACAGAAATTCAGGGGTCTGAGCAATAAGAATGCGTTCTAAACTCCTATTTTACTTGATCATCCTGTGAAGAGAGATCTCTCATCAGCACTACTTCTCAGATGATGATAGAAGGTAGATAGAAGATGTGTGATTTGCTCAAAATTACACAGCTAATGTGTTAGGCACCTGGGCTGCTTTAATAATACTTCAGTCTGGGCCCTCCCTGGTGGCGCAGTGGGTTAAGCAACACACTATGAAGCAAACCTCAGTCACTGCAGCACGAGTTCAATCCCTGCCGCCAGCCAGGGAGGGGACCCACATGGCATAGCAGACCGCTCCTGCCTCGCCCACTGCTGCCCTTGGCAGTGTGTTTCTGTCAGTCTGCCTGTTCTGCTCCCCGCTCTGTCTGGTGAGTCCTCTTACCTCCCGCGCCTCTGGCCTGCACCCCAGCTCTTGTGTGCATAAATAAATAAATCTTTTAAAAAAAAATACTTCAGTCTGGGTGATTTAAACAACAAATCTCTTTTCTCAGCGCCAAGATCAAGGTGCCGGCAGGACTGGTGAGGCCTCCCTCGCTGGCTTGCAGTCTTCTCACCCTGTGCTCACACAGCCCTCCTGCCCACAAGCCCAAGTGAGGTCTCTGGTTTCTCTAGCTTTCCTTATAAGGACACCAGCCCTATCAGATTAAGGCCCAACCTATGGCCTCGTTTAACCTCGATTACTTCCTCTTTTGTTATTTCAAACACAATATATTTTTCTGATAATAAAACTTGAACTTCTAAGTGTGGGAAAACGAGTGTCAGCCACAGAGCCAGTCTGCTCCTCCATACTTAACGACCTTTCCGAATAGAAAAGTACACAGGTAAAGTATATTCCCACCTTAGGTTTTTGCACTGCCGTGCCATCTACTCCAAATGCTGTTCCCTCATATCTTGTCATTTGACTCCCTTATTGCCTTTAGATTTTTTTTACATGTTACTTTCTAAATGAGGTCACCTCAATCACATCACAAAATGCAGTCCATCAACCAGGATTCTTGATTCTCCCTTTAATTCTCTACTTTCTGTCCTTTCTTTCTCTCTCTCTTTTTTTTAAATTATCTTGACACTTAATCACGTTCTTAGAGGCCCTATTTCCAAATACACTCACGTTTGAGAGTTAGGCTTTCACATCTGAGTGGTGATATAGGGCGGGCACAATTCAGTCCCCAAGAGCTAGCAAGCAGCAGATACAGACAATGTGACTCCAGAGTCTAATATCCTTTGCATGTGTGTCTTTTACCCCAACCTCACTGCTATATAAATGACATGCAATGGTGTATAATTACTTCACATACATGCATAAATATGTATCACAAAATGATTACCCCAATAGATCTGGGTAACTTCCATATGTGTATGTTAATACATATTTGAGGCATAATTTAAATATTATAGTTCCAGGGGCTTCAAATAAAAGCATCCATCAATGTGACCCACATTCCTAGTGAGAACTATGTACAGTACTCTTAACTACTACACTCTGACTGCTCATCTAACCCCAGAAGACCTGCCGCAGGTAGCTGTCCGGGTTCACGCAGAGAGCGAGAGGACTCGGAGCTCTCTCCCACCCCCACACACTCCTGCAGCCGGGGGGCTCCCCAAGGGTCAACCCTCACCCTGCTTCTCTGTTCTCAATCAGGAGACTGACCCTTGCAAGTGTGTCTCCCAGGGCATTCCCCCTCACCCGTCTCGGCCTAAGACAGACCCTCCAGCATCTGCTCCGTGGTGCCAGCCCCCACCAGACAGACCCACAGTAGATTTCCATCAGACACCCTGGGCTTCCCGGGCTTTAGTTTCAAAAAAAACCAAAACACACAAGAAGGCACCTCTTCCCTATTGACTTCCAATTTGGAAGCAGCAGTGGCTTCCTGCTCTTGCTATTCTTTGGGTAATCTTGCCTCTTCCATCTCCAGTATAAACAGTTACCGGCATTCAATTTCCACTCTTTCAAACACTGCATGGGTTCTCCTTCCCTGCCCACACTTGAACAGCACTCTCATATACTACCTGCTTGTCAGGACTGGCTCAGAGATTGGGGTGGTTCCAGGCACACAGGCAAAGCCATACACAGAAGGTGGAAGCAAGGAACTCCTCAGCAGACGTTTCCCCAAGAGGCCTGTGTTCACATTTGGGGTTGTATTTACAATTGTTCTCCATTTGTTGGCAGCTCCTGGGTCTACCTAATGAGCAAATTAGCACTTTCCTCCAATTCACTCATTTGCAATGGCTCACCTGTCTTTCAGGTGGACCGCTGCAAGCTGTCAGCACTAGAGATGCTTTATCACCTGGCTCTCCGACTATTGTCCAAGCTACTAACTGGGTTTCTCAAACTGCCACATTGTTTTTAATGTGCTTATCTATAAAGTGGTTGAGGACTCAAGAGGGCAAGATGGGGCAGTTCAACACCAAAGAGCCTGTGACATCCCAGGGAATCCCCTGGAATGCTGCCCTCCAGCTGGGGTGGAGGAAGGGAAACCTACAAAGAGGCCTTAAGGAGGTGCAATGCCTACTTAGCTCTAGTTCTAGTTCACAGCAGGCCCTGCTATCTGTAAAGTCGATATCGAGTAGATTTCCAGGACTATCGCAAAAGGACCCCCATCTCTAGTTTGGCTGCAAAAGCTGAGTCTTGTTTTCCAAGTGCCTCTGACTTTAGGAAGCAGAGCCAGGAGTTTGGACTGCCCCCACTGGCCCAGCGCCCCGGGTTGAGGGGGACTTCAGAACTGCACTACTTGTGAGTTGAGCTTCTTTTCCTCAGCTCACAGTACCCAAGTAAAGGCTCTTGACCTGTCCTGCTTGCAGGAGTAGAAGTCCTGCTGTCAAGGGGCACAGGGAAGCCAGACAGTTCCCACTTCCCCTTCACTCTACGTGATAAATTGCTTGAGCCGGGAGAACTGTCGTGAACCGACCTGGCAGCTAGTGGGAGGACTGTAGCCCAAAAAAAGGAAGAAAGAAAGAATCCTGTTAGTCACAGAGCTTTTCATCTGGACCACAAAACAGGCTCTGGCTTTCTGCAGGAATAATAAAATCACAGTCCTGCACTGTATTAGCTCCGCAAACAAAAGCTGCTCCCTAGAATCTTAATTCTTCGGGGGCTTCTGAGTTGGATTTAGTTTTCGCTGGGGAAAGGCACACATGAAAAGATGAGAGTGGGTACCCTTAAGAAAGTCAAAGTAAATAAGGTTGCTATTCAAAGGAGGAAAACACAGGCTTTAGAGCAGCTCAGCTGGAGCTGGGGGTGGGATGGGGGAATGGATTGAACACCTGGAGGTCAAATAGCAGGGTTTCCGCCCAAGCTGGAACTTTCCCACACTGGACTGGCAACTTTAGAGGTCCGGTGGGATGCCAGAGGCCTGCCTTTCAGACCTTGGAAAATAGGACTGGAAGAGATACTTCATTCCAAAACAAAGTCCCAAAAGCTAAAAGTTACAAAAGAGAAAAACCTCAGAGCAGGCAGCTGGAGTTATTTTAAGGGAAAAGAATCATTCTTTGTGAAATGTTTAGGAAAAAGAAAAACACAGAGCACACAAATATCCTATTGTAGGAACCAAATGTTCTATCCAAAATAAAAACCCAGTTCAGAATTGGTTGTTGTAACCTCACCTGAGGCTAATGCGTGCCACTTAGGCAGCAGCACCTATGAGGAAAGAGATTTGGAGCTTCCTACCTCTGTCTTAACGCTTCCTCCTCCCACGTGCATCTCACCCAGCTCCTGCGTTCAGCATCCCCGTCCTCCAAAGTCATCCAGGACTCTCAGTATTCTCTGAAAGAAGAGCATTCCTCTAAATTATTCATCATACAGTGCTACTTACTTCCTATCCTGCCCTTCCCAGATGCACTTGCTATGTAAGAATCCAGTGAAAATCAGCAATGCCAAAAACAAATGATGAATCACTCTTGATAAAATTTCAGGCACGTGTAGAGATTTCTTTTGGGAGCAAGGGGTAAGTGACTGATCCACACCCCCAAATAATACCCTGTATAAATATGTACTATAAATTTGACCTCTTTTTTATGCATACAAGAGCTGGGGTATAGACCAGAGGTGAGGGGGAGGGGAGGATTCACCAGAGACAGAGTGGGGAGCAAAACAGGCAGACCTATGGAAATACACTGCTGAGGGGAGTAAGGGGAAAGACAGGAGAGGTCTGCTCCATGACCGGGATGGAACTTGGGACAGCAGTGGCTGCTGGTATCTTTATAGGGCTGAGACTTAACCCCTTGCACCACCAGGAAGACCCCAAACTTGATCTCTTTTTAGAGCATTAATCCCCATTGCCTGACTGTGGGAACAATGTTTTTTAAATGCTGAATCCCTGGTGGCGCGGTGGATTGAGAAACGCACTATGAAGCAAACCGCAGCCACTGCAGCAAGAGTTTGGTCCCTGCTGCCGGCCAGGGAGGGGACCCACATGGCTAGGCAGACCCTCCTGCCTTGCCCGCTGCTCCCCTCAGCAGTGTACTTCCGTTGATCTGCCTGTTCTGGTCCCTATTCTCTGTGGTGAATCCTCTCACCCTCCCCCCCACCTCTGGCCTGTACCCCAGTGCTTGTGTGCATAAATAAATAAATCTTAAAAAAAAATACTAATTTTTTTTTTAAATGCTGAATTTCAAAAGTTGAGATCACAACTTTTAATCACAAGAGCTACATGTCATGAGACCAACAAGAAAATACTAATGAACGTATTTCCACACTGTGTTCTGCTCATGCTTGAACTTTCCTATCAATAAAGTTTGGGGGAAGTTTTTTCAATAACCCATAAGCTTTCCTAAAACCTCTTTGATCTGGGCATTCTTCTCTACCAGTGCACCAAAACATTTTGTAAGTGTTTTATCCCAATCATACTCTGATCCTGGTAAAAACAAAATCCAATGAATGTCAGAGCTATCTCCACATTTACATCGATACGTGCTTTTTACTGTGACACTGACTGTGATGGGATGCACATGCTCTCTGCCAGAGACAGCTAGAACACAACTGCATGCACATCTTTAATGTCCCTTTGACACTTTCCCCCTCAGTATGTGAAGTCACTTCCTCTCCTCTGGATCTGGGTGGACTTTGTGACCAACAGAACCTAGCAGAAGGGACTCTGATGTCTAACTTAGGCTTTAGCCAGCCTTAGAACTTCCATTCCACCCCCTTGGCACTCCACTAGGTTACACTGCACAGACACTACACGAGGAGCTACCCTCACAGTAAATTGGTGGGGAATTAAATGAACAGACAGAAGGATGAATGTAGGAAAGTCAAATTTTGTCCAGTTAGTTTATATAAGTACTGACAAACTGACCGAGTCTCAAAATAAATCCTTCTTTCAAATTCTGAATATCCAGCAGAACTCCCCGCCCCCAGATCCCAGGCATTTTACTCTAAATATGAGCCAACAGTAATAATAATAAGCAATACTTCTGTAAATCTTAAGATGTGTCCAGGACAAATTCTTATAAAGCAGTATCCTGTAGTATACCTGACCAGTATTCCTGAGAAATGAGGAAAATCTGCGAAACTGCCATAGCCAGAGGAAGCCAAGGAGACACAGCTACCCTGATGGAATCCCAAAACTGAGACTGACATTAGGTAAAAGCTAAGGAAATATGAAACTATAGACTTCAGTTAATAATAGATCAGTTTGGGTTCCCTAATTGTAACAAATACACCATACTAGGTGAAGTGGGTGAAGTGAGGGATGAATAGGTAGGTATATATTTTCTGCACTATCTACTTACTTTTTCTGTAAATTTAAACTATTCTTTAAAAATCACTTCCTCTCTCCTCGCCCACCTTGGAGGCTGTGCCTGGTGGAGGCCATCCCACACCTAAGGCAGGCAGACAGTGGCCACAGAGATGAAAAAGTCACTGGACTCGATCAAGTCTAGGTTGCAACTGGCTATGGAAAGTGCAAAGTATGTGCTGGGTACAAGCAGACTCTGGAAATGATCAGATAAGGCAAAGTGAAACTGCTCATCTTCCCAACAACTTCCTAGCCCGAGGGAACCTGACATAGGGTATGAGCTGCAATGGCCAAAACCGGTGTCCTTTCTGCAGCGGCAGCGACACTGAACTGGGCACAGCATGTGGAAAATACTGCAGGGCCTGCACACTGGCTGTCATCGATCCGGTCATTCTGATATCATTAGAAGCCAGTCAGAACAGATTGGTGAACTGTAAATCATGCAAAATTTTTCTTTGCTAAAACTGGCCACTTCTGTTTTTAAAAAAAACAACTATTCTAAAAAAAAAATCTATGAATAAAAAAATGTGCTCAAATGTTCTGTATACTAACGCATATGTTAATTCTCCTAAAGACTAGATCTCAGTAGGTGCTGTGACAGCCGGCCTTAATTTACAGATACAAGAATCCATTAAGTTTGGTTTCTCCAGTCCTTGAAGCTTAGGCTATATGTTTCTTCCAGATCAAAATTCATTTGATTCAGTCATTTAAGTAATGTGTATTGATTACTATGCCAGCTAGGGATGGCACTTAAGTGATTCTATGAAAAAAAGTCAAAATTGGGAAGGCAGAAAAGGTTTTGTATTTACCTACGGAAATTTGTTTCTTTTTCTCTCTACTGCATCTCTGACCTGTTACCAAGATTATAGGGAGGTTTCTTGACTGGGTTGTATTTAAAGAATTTGTCCTGTACACATCTTAAGATTTACAAAAGTATTGCTTATTATTATTACTGTTGGCTCATATTTAGAGTAAAATTTGTTTATTTTTCTCTCTACCGCATCTCTGACCTATTACCAAGATCATAGGGAGGTTTCTTGACTGGGTTGTATTTAATGCTGTGCCCAGTTCTATAACATCTTACAGTGGCTGAGCAAACATTTGGCGAATACTTATTGTATATGCACTGAGTTCAAATCAGTGTTTGAAACATGAATAGAAAGATGGGTGTCAAGGGGCCTCCCTGTGGCACAAGGGGTTAGGTCTCAGCACTATGAAGTACCTGCAGTACCCCAGGCAGGGAGCTCACCCACATGGCCACATGTCTTGCCCATGGCTCCCTTCAGCAGTGTATTTTAGTATATCCACCTGTTCTGCTCCCCACTCTGTCTCTGGTGAATCCGCTGATCCCCTGCACTTCTGGCCTACACTCCAGATTTTATATGCATAAATAAAAATAAATGTTTTTTAAAAATCTAAAAAAAAAAAAAATGAGTGTCAAGAGCCATGTGAGGGCTATCATCCCTGTCCTGAGCTAATAGGAATCGAGGGCAGGATGTTTTCTGGGGGTAACAGGTATCAAGAGACTCGGAGGGTACATGAGCATTCACGCTTGGCATAATCTTGACAGTCTGGAGGCAAACACATGCAACCCACTTTGCAGCTGGAGAGGCCAGTGGAGGGCAAGCAAAACTGTCCAGCTCACAGGGGCAGAGATGGTAGAGCTGCGGTTAGACGTCTCTTTTCATGCCTGTGCTGGCCTGGCTCTCAGAGTGGATGCCACTGGCCAACCTTCATGCAAGGCCTGCTACTGTCCGCTGAGCTTCCTTACAGTGACAAAACTAGCTCGGTTCTGCTCACATCTTTTTCTGAGAGAGGGCCAGGCTCAGAGCAGTGAGTTCCAGTAAGATCTGTGCTTTTTCCCACCCCAGTGTCCTGAAGTTGGTCTAAGCTTCTGGCGGGGACAGGAGGCAGGCTCCAGGGGCCAGTGTTTCTGAGAGGGAAGCAGAGGTGGGTTTTTCTGGTTGTTGTTCTTCCCCCAGCACCACCTCTTTTATCCCTTCATCCCTCACCCCCTCCTCCCTTCCTCTCAACCTCAGAGCCCTCTCTGTGTTTCTGAATGTCCACTAGTTTTTGTAAGTATTT
The DNA here is from genome assembly GCA_019455555.1 of Galemys pyrenaicus. Lineage (NCBI taxonomy): Eukaryota > Metazoa > Chordata > Mammalia > Eulipotyphla > Talpidae > Galemys > Galemys pyrenaicus. The sequence goes on from JAGFMF010011501.1 coordinate 7,291,553, forward strand.
TACTTTGTCATATAGCCCATGATGTAAATGTCCAGTATTTGTTTTTGTCATTCTGACTTGCTTTACACACATAATTCCCTCGATTCCCTCCATTTTGCAGTAAATGATTGCATTTCATTTTGCCTTATGGCTGAATAGTATTCCATCGTCTTGATATATTACCTACTGAAATGTAAAGGGCACGAACAAACATTTTAAAGAATGTGCAGTTCTAAAATGTGTTATATTTACATGTTGACAGCATCTACACTCCTCCAACAGCTAGAAACAACCCAGTTTGACATCTAATTATCATGAATAATTACTTACATATGAAGCCAGCAGATGGCACATATTGTTAAAAACACAAATCATACATCATAAGTTACGAAGCTGATTTGAGAATGGATTTGTGTTTTATCCTGGCTACTGAAATACCTATGGCTCCATCCCTGAGAATAAATAATCCTTGGTCTCTACTGAAGAACACAGAAGCCAAACCTTATCAGTAATACACTGTGCAAGAAAACCTTTCAACAAGGCTTATTCTTGCCTAGCAGTACTGCATTATCATAGGGGACACTGGTAACATTTCACGGTCAAATTGCATCAGCCAGGAATTTCAGCCTGACCAGTCAAAGTGTGAAATCTTTGTTTGGGGCAATAGAGTCACTAGTCAAGAAACACCTCAAATGAGAAAAATCTCTGAATGCATTTTCTTTCTAAATACAGTGAATGTAAACTTCCTTAACTGCTCTGGCTAGCAGAATCTTAATGTTTTTATGACTGGTGACTCTATTGACCAAAGCAAAGATTTGGCACCTTAACTGGTCAAGCTGAAATTCCTAGCTGATGCAATGTGACTGTGACGTATTGGCAGTGTCCTTTATGATAATTCAGTATGCCTAAGCAGAAACAGCTTTGTTGAAAGGTTTTTCACCAAGTTTATTACCGATAGGGTTTGACTTCTATGTTCTGAATCGTAATCAACAAGGAGTCCAATCTAAATATCTTTTAGAAACAATACCCAAAAGAGGGGCTTCCCTGGTGGCACAGCGGGTTGAGCGGTGCACTGTGAGGCAGACCGCAGCCACTGCAGCATGAGTTCAATCCCTGCTGCCAGCCAGGGAGGGGACCCACATGGCTCAGCAGACCTCACCTGCTGTGCCTGCTGCTCCCCTCAGCAGTGTACTTCCGTTGATCTGCCTGTTCTGTTCCCCGCTCTCTGTGGTGAATCCTCTCACCCCCCACCACACCTCTGGCCTGTACCCCAGTGCTTGTATGCATAAATAAATAAATCTTTTTAAAAAATTAAATAAACAAAAGAAAAGAAAGATACTGGTTCATGCCTTAAAAAAAAAAAAACAATACCCAAGAGTCCTTGGTATCCTGTGATTCATTGCTTCTTGTGGTTTCTTAAGCTTTCTCAATCTGTTTATCCTTAAAAGTTCAGCTGAGGCACTAGCTCCTTCACAAAGTCTTTTTTAACCTGCCTGGTGCAAACCATTTCTTTACACTCTATGGTAACTTATGCTGACTTTGGCCATAGGATTTATCACAGCTCAGTAACATTCAACAAATACTGAAAATATTGAATGAATACCAATGAGTCACTGTTCCAGGCACTTGGCAATTGTGAGTGAACAAATCAAAGATGCTTACCCGAGTGAGGAAAAACAGATAATAAACAAAGAAAATAAGTAAATTTTATGGTATGCTATACTGGTAAATGGTTTGGAAAAAGAAAACAGAGTGGGTTAAGGAGGATGGCGTGAACTGGATACAGAGGGAGGCTGAATTTGCAGTATTTATTAGGTTCAAGGCAGGCTCCAGAGAAAACATGCAATGTCAGCAAAGACTTCAAGGGCGTGAGTGAGTTAACTCTGAGATCCTGTAAGAGGAGGCTTCCAAGCAGAGGAAAGAGCTAGAACAAAGACCCTCAAGCAGGAGCATGCCCAGGGAGACTGAGAAACTGCCAGGAGCCTAGTAAGCCTAGTGAGCAAAGTACCCCAGAAGGTAGTAGGAGGGGGAGGGGGTAAAGCAGGAAGCATTAATTATGGCGGGCTTGGGAGTCATTACAAACACTTTGGCTTTTTACTCTGAGTGAAATGGGGGCCTATTGCTGGGTTTTGATAGAGCAAAGACATGATCTGACTTAGTTTTACAAGATTCACTCAAGCCACTACTATGTTGAGAATAGAACTGTAGTAGGGCCAAGAGAGAAGCAGAAAAACCTGTTGGGAGGTAATTATAGGTGAGAGATGGTGGTGCCTCAGGCTAGAAAAGTAGCACTAAAGGAGGCCAGATGGGAGCCAGATCCTGGATTTGGAATCTGGTTGGATTGGATGTGGGGTGTAAGAGGGGTACCCAAGGTGACTGTGGGGACTTTGTCCTAAGCAACTCAACTGTGGTGTTAGCATGATCAAAAGTGGGGGAAACCCCAGAGAGTCAGGAAAGAATATGAACTTGGTTGTTGCCTGAAAATATTCTGTTGGCACGTTCTGGTAAGACAGAAGCAGCACAAGGAGAGTGGGTGTCAGCGGTTTGAAAGAAAATCTGGTATTCGACAGAGGGGCACATTTTAGAAGTGCTGTGTTTCTAACTTCTAGCATTTGATATCATGGACAACACTGTGAGAAACACAGAAATCAGTCTCTCTGAGTGGAAAAGTGGTTCTGAAGAATTCAACACTGAATATGGAAAAGTTCCAGAAATACCTTAAATGATCTGCTTTTACTAATTTTTTATAAATGACCAGAAATTGAAATGATTTTTAAAACTCCATCTAAATAAATCTAATTTCTTTCAATAACTGGAAAATAACTGTAATAATAAGAAATCATGCATTGTTTAATGGCCAATCTTCTTAGTGATAAAAAAAATATTTTTAACTGGATACAAAAGAAATGTGATGATATGTAATACTTACTAATAATTCTTACTGACCACAACTAGCCAGAGAAGGTACTAAGTGATATGCATGAATCTTTTCTTTTCTTCCTAACAATATTCCTATACAGTCACCATTTTTCCCTTAGTTCAAAACAGCATGTCTCCTATATGTCCCATATAATCTTTCTACTTTGCCATTTTTTTTTTGGAAAATAATCAGCCACATTTAATAATTTTTTCTCTTCCTAAATTTTAAGGGCAAAATCATTACTCTGGACCTTCCAGGCATGATCTCTCTCTACTTCATCTAAACCTCCAGTTTCAGACTTTGGTGTCCTGTGTTTTGGGTGTTGAGTTTGGATCCCTCTGTCCAGGTCAGTAAATAGGCATAGAAGGAGATACTGAGCTAAAGGAACGAGTAAAACTCTGTTCCTGGTCTGGAGGTATTTACAGTCCAATGGGTTAGAAAATACAAGAATGACTAATGTATTTCAGAATACTTGATATGTAGAACTGCAAGTGCTGACAGGGAAGGACAACTTAGGGCAAGTCCTAATGGAAACAAACTGGGTATTTTATAAACTCTTTTGGCTTCATGCTATATTATGGGTCAATTCCAGAACATTCCTGGGCTGCGGCAGGAAGCTTAGGGAATGTCTGGTTATAACCTTTTCAACACTTTGCATCATACAGACCACAAGACCAAAACACTATCTGTTTAGATCTTGGACTAAAAATGATAGGCTAGATTATATAAAAGTCCTGAAAATGATTCTGTTTCACTTCCTGGAAAAAGTACAAGAAACTGACATACAGTTACAAAAGCATTCTGCTTGTTTAGCTCAAAACCATAGTTGCAGAAAGTGTTGAGCAGTAAAATAGCTATTGGACAGTAACATTTACAGTTACCAGTGACATATTAGACAGTAACACTTGTAGATTCCCTACATGAATTTATACAGAGTGACTGTATGGTGGGGGGAGGTGATGGGAGGGAGAAGAATGGATATAATCCACCCTGAAGATCAGTCTAGTTGTGAGACTCCATGCACCTAGATCAGCCATCAATTAGGTCATTAGCCAGGTCTATGACTATACCCAATTCTAGCAAAGTGTGTTTCACTTCACTGACATTTCTAATCCTCACTCAGTTTGAGATTGCATGTATTAAGGAACTTTTTATCATATGGGTTCTCAGAACTGTGAAAGTATCTACTCCAATCAATAAATTAGGATGAAAAAAAGTTGTTTTTCTGACCTACAAATGCAAGACCCTAATGATATAAAATCTGCTTTTACAGGGGAGGTATGGGTGTGGGCACCTGAGTTCTCTAAATTCTGTTGGCAAGAAGATATTTCCTCAAAGAAGCAAAACTAGTTAATGCAGCTTACAGAAATATACATTAAATCACTGTCATTTTTGACAGACCCTTTTAAAAAACAATGTATGACAATACTAAAATATAAGAATTTGGCAGACAGAATGGACCCCTTGCTAAGACTATAGAAAAGGAGCACCAGTAATCTGGACACTGAAAATGTTTTTTGGGTGTTTTTCTAAAGATTTATTTATTTATGCACACAAGAGCTGGGGGTTAGGCCACAAGTGTGGGAGGTGAAGGGATTCACCAGACACAGAGTGGTGAGCAGAGCAGGCAGATCTACTGAAATACACTGCTGAGGGAAGCAGCGGGCGAGGCAGGAGATGTCTATGTCATCATGTGGGTCACCTCCCTGGGTGGGGATTCAACTCATGCTGCAGTGGCTGCTGAAAGCTTGACCACACTGAGACTTAGCACATTGTGCCACCAGGGAGGCCCTGGACACTGAAAATGTTTAAGGCTCTTCTCATCGACTGCTCAGGGACGTGCACAGTTGAAAAGATTTGCTCTCTCTTTCCCCCTCAACCTGACTAAACCAAGCAAGCAACCTCTTTCTAAAGTCCTGGTCAAAGGGAGTGTGTGAGGAGGGGATAAAAATGTCATGGATGAAGCTTTTGAAAATAGATATCACCACCCCCCACCTTTGTATGTAATATTGAGGGGAGTATGTAACACAGAGAAAACTTGAGAACCTCTCTGTGAGAACTGAACGCACGTCAGATCCTTGGCATTGTCCCCACCTCACAAGCTAACCGTGTGGACAGACAGCCTTTCACTATATAGGCTTCGGTCACTTCTTCGTGTACATTTGAACTGCTATGCCCTGAACCTGGGTGTTGGTAGGAACAATTCCTGTGAGGGAACGAGTCAACTGCATGATTTCCGGGATCACCAAGACAGTATGTGGTGATGGTACTACAACTAACACAGAAGCCCGAGAAGTTGTGAGAGTCAGCATTCAGAGCAACGGAACTACTAACCCCTCCATCGTTTACTCAGGTATTAGAAGAAATGTCACCGTCCTGGAGAAGAGTGCTCTGGCTCTTCTGAAATGCATCCTATGATACATTGTATTTTGCTTAAATACAGAAAAACATCAGTTTTGAGTTCTCAGAGATGTTTTGTATGATCTTTTTTGTTTCTTTTTAATAAGCATCTGTTAGCATGGGAATAAAGCCTAATGGGAAAGGAGACAGACCTAATGAGACTGTTAAGAAGGCAAACGAATCCCTCGTTTTTTAAATTATGATTACAAATATCTTAGTCATTTGACTACTGGCACTAGAAGGAGATGAGTGCAGTCAAAAAATGCAGAAACTGGACAAGATTGCAAAAAAAGTAAATTTGTTATTCTTAAAAAGTCAAATGTCTCCACCTCCTCAGGGTTACTAATGCTGCTTTCCGTGGCTTCTTGGAAAATACCACTGTTTTCTTTGGGTTCGTTCCAGAGCTTTATTAAAGGAGCAAAATGGAGAAGAGGAGAATGTCAAACACAGTGTTACTACATAAGGGTCTGGAGGCCTGACCTCAATATGCTTCTGTTCTGCCTACATAAATTCTCATGTTCATAATGTGGGGAGGCAGTGGAAGGGCAGAAAGTATAATGTTGGCAGGCCCTCCCTGGTGGCGCAGTGGGTTAAGCAATGCACTATGAAGTAAACCGCAGCCACTGCAGCACAAGTTCAATCCCTGTTGCAGGCTGGGGAGGTGACATGGCATGGCAGACCTCTCTCTCCTGCCTGGCCCGCTGCTCCCCTCAGCAGTGTGTTTCAGTCCATCTGCCTGTTCTGCCCCTTGCTCTGTCTGGTGGACTCTCACCTCCCCACACCTCTGGCCTGTAACCCAGTGCTTGTATATATGTATAAATAAATAAATCTTTAAAAAAAAAAAGTATAATGTTGGCTGTTTGCTGATTGTTCTAGCACAAATATTCTCAAGTATTTTCATCTGATAGCCTTACTTTTATCTCTCAAATCAGTGCATTAAAACTAATGTTTTTAACTGGAGAAGCAATATTTTTAAAAGAGAAAAGGTTGTAATCCATATTTTCTCACATTTTCCCTGCCTTTCCCTCTTTGCTTAAAATATAACGCAAAAAAAAAAGTAAAACCATATTAAAAAGCAAAATTTTAAAATTTCCAGTCCATTGCAGACTTTTGTAACATACCGTGAAAATGAATTGCTAGAAATTTTTTAAAAATAAAGAACACAAAATATAAGCTCCCCCAATTTTGTATTATTCATTTCTTGTTTAAAAAAATTATTTATGTATGCATAAAAGAACTGGGGTGTAGGCCAGAGGTGTTGGGGGTGAGAGGAGTCACCAGGGACAGAGTGAGAGGGAAACAGGCATATTTACTGAAATACACTGCTAAGGGGAGTGGCGGGGGAGACAGGAGATGACCAGATGTGGGTCACCTCCCTGGCTGGGGATGGAACGCACGCTGCAGCAGTGATAGTGCTGAGACTTAACACATAGGCCACCAAGGAGGCCCATATTATTCATTTCAATAGACATAAATATTCTGTTGAATTGCTAGTAACGCTTAAAATGTTGACTCTCAGTTACTGTACTAAGCTTGCTGCAGACTGGTAACAAAGTATTTCTAGCCAGTTTGGGATGAACTGCTCTAATCACACACACACACACACACACACACACACGGGACACACACCCATCACAGAAGTGTACACATGAACACATCAGGCACACGTGGTGCCATAGGTCCTTGGATAATGTTGCTTTATTATAACTTTGTGAAAAAAAAAAAAGCAATCCTCCCATATGACATTGAACAATGTTATTTGAGTACGTTGTTTCATTATATGTGTTTTGCTTAAATTTATAACTAAATTTCCATTCATTGAACAAAATTAAATTTTATTATTTTTAAAATTTATTTATTTATGCAGGGTACAGGCCAGAGGTGCAGGGAGGTGAGAGAATCCACCAGACAGAGCAGGGGGCAGAACAGGCAGATGGACTGAAACACACTGCTGAGGGGAGCAGCGGGTGAGGCAGGAGAGGTCTGCCTGCGCCATGTGGGTCACCTCCCCAGCCTGCAGCAGGGATCTAACTCGTGCTGCAGTGGCTGCGGTTCGCTCCATAGAACATTGTCCAACCCACTGCGCCACCAGGGAGGGCCCAAAAATATTAATTCTTGTATAACAAAAAACAAATATAAAAATAGCAGTCTCCTACACCCCTGCCTTTTAGAGTCTACCCTGAGAAAAGCCGTACAATAATATTCAATCCTGTCAGGTAAGTTATCAATGCCAAGTCTACCCTCCTCCCCAAACTGACCTTCCTCCTGGAACTCTCCTCTTTCTCTAAGCTGTTATCCTAAAATTGCCTTTGCCTCCCTTTGAGATAGAGTGCGTTATTGTTCAAAATGTTTGCTGCTCCTACCTTGGAGACAGTTAGACTTCCTCTCCCCCATGCCATCAGCCATCAGCCTCGGCCATGACTTGTGCTGTCCCATCCTATGGAAAGATTTTCTCTTAGAAACCATTGTGTGACTTGCATTAGCCAATGACACGTGTCACTTTCAGATGGAAACTTGAGACAAAACCATCAATACTAACAATGTCCCATCAGCCTAGGTCTCATTGGGAAGGTGACAAGGAACAGAACTCCATGATGGACATGTTGGGTGAGTACGAAATAATCCTTGGTTGTAAAACATGGAACTTGGTAATGTTGGCTACTGCATGAAAGCCTAAGCTACTGATACATCCTTGTCACCTGAATCTTCTTTCTTGGCTTACTCCCTCCCTTTGGAATGCACATCTTTTCCAAGTTTTTTGAGACAGTATCTGTGATAGGCAAAGACTGGTATGTTTGAAAATAACACAATACTGGATTGGAAAGTTTTCTCGCCTAATGAGAAAGCATTAATACGTTGCCATCTAACTTCCAGCTTTCATTAATGCTGTTGAGAAGTCCAGAGCCATAACCAGTCCTTTCTATGTACTTTCACCCCCTCCCCCAAGTCCTTGAAGTTCTGATTTTATACATGGCATTCCAAAATTCTTGGTTATGTACTTTGATAGGAGCCCTTTTCATGAGATTTGCATATCTTTCAACATTAATACTCGTGTTTTTTAAACCCAGGAAAGTAGCCTCTATTTTTCCCTTCAGATCACCTTTTAAAAGAAATGTTTTATCTTTATCATCTTTTTTAAGAAATGTATTACCAAAACACACATATAATCTGTAGAGCCAACACCCCTCCCACTGAATATTTAGACATACAATAAATGCTTACTTTTCCTCTCCTGCCCAAATTTTTGTTTTCCCTGAAATCAGTAATTATATTGTTCTTTTCATTTAGTTTTCTAAGCACATGTGACTAATTCAAATCTCTCTACCGCTTGTTTAAATCTCATCTCAATACACTCATACACATGAGATTTTTAGTTGGTTTGTCTTTGTGTTGAAAAATGTCCTTAAATTCATTGGCATACCCCCAAATGGAGGTCCTTTCTCTGCGTTTCTCAAGATGGGAGAATACACATATTTCAGTTCGCAGTTTATTAGCTGCATTTATATCTTAACTATTGTGTGAAATGTTCTGTGGGCTCCCTTCGCACTCTCTTCCTGGGTTGTGCAAATGAGATGAAGCAGGCATAGCTTCTAATTTCTAATCTCTTATCTCTTTTCCGTAGGGTAAATTGGTTCTTTTTACAGGTACTCTTCCTGTGGGCACTTAAGTATCAGCTTCCTCCACTGTGCCAAGTTAGTTACACTTCTTCCCTCCATCCCATCTTCTAAACGTGTTTTGAATTCTCTCAACTACTTCTGTCATACTTCTGTCCTGTTCATATTGTCCTTGGAGGGTTGCAGCTGTCTCTTATTGCTGATATGACAAACGACCACAAATGTAATAGTTTAAAACAATCAAGTTTATTACCTTACAGTTATGAAGGTCTGAAATCCAAAGTCAGTCTCAATGGGCAAAATGTCAAAATGTTGGCAGGGCTACAATCCTTCAGCCCTGCTGAAGGTGAAAATCTGTTCCTTTGCCCTTTCTAGCTTGTCTGCATTTCCTGGTCCATGACCTCACCTTCTACCTTCAAAACAACCAACATAGTACCTTCCAACTTCTCCCCCTTCTCTCTCCATACCCAACTCTAGCTCTCCTTACCTCTCTTCTCTGTATTACAATAGGTCCATGCAAATATGCTACAATAATCTTCCCATTTCAAATCCTTAACTTAATCACAACTGCAAAATCCCTTTTTCCATGTAAGGTTATATATTCATAAATCTCAAAAATTGGAACATGAAAAACTATAGGAGCGGGGAGATAACTGTTTACCACAAGAGTTTACACTTATTACTTTATTGTGGGGTATCGGGAAAGAACAGAGCAAAAAGCACAAATTCAGTCACGTTGTTTGATCAGAAGCCCAAATAGTATGTATTCTAGTTCAAATCTTTGTGACTCTCCTTACAGCAATTTACAAAATATAGTAATAGCACTGGAATAAAAATAAAACTAAATATCACAAAAGCCCTCATTCTGTATCTGAGATAATGCCAGCCCCAGAAATGTTTTTTATTTTATTTTATTGTATTTAATTGCATTTGACATCATTTGTTTTCCCCAGTGGGTTCCCACCACCATTTCACCCGTGCACCATCACCTCAGTAGAAATGTTTTAATAAACCCTAAGTCTCATTATTTGGAAGAGAAGTTGACAGAGTAGGAGTGAGAAGAAAATTAATAAAAGTGGAAAACAGAACAAAGGAATGGAGGAAAAAAAAAAGCTTTTTGAGGGAGGTACATATGAAAATATTATGGAAATAAAGCTGTCACTCGATCATATGGGCGCTGTCCACGGACTGATAAAGGTCAGAGATGGGAACAGGAAGGCAATACCATATAGGAAAAAGAGAAAACTAAATTTAGAATTGCAAGTTCTAATTGAAACCCCAGTTCTCAAACTTTGTTTGACATTGTGCGATTCAGTTAGGCATTTTGGTCATACAGCTGAGGAAATTGAAATTCAGAAGAATTATCTCAATTTAAATTAGTACACATACAGGGAAGAGTCTAAGAGACCTCTATCACATAACATTTGAATGTTGGTTAAATCTGAAGCAGAAAGAGGTACTGATTGAAAACTAGCTTTATGGCATAGGCGATGGTAACATAAAAACAAAATCCAACAGCTGGAAGGCAGACTAAAAAGAAATATTTTCCATTTCTAAAAAGATGAAATCTGGCCAGAGTAAAATTCATCTGAATGCATGAACATGATTGCAGATATTCTAAAGAAACACCATTTATTCACTCAAAAAAAATTTTATTCAACTCTTCCAAACTGCCAACCATCATATTCTCTGGATTACTGAGTAAGGATACCGCAATGAGTATGACAGATACAATGTTTGCCCTCCAGAGGTTTCAATCTAGAGAGGGGTCTAGAAAATAAAACAAATGACAAGTGTGACAGGTACTCTGATGGAAACAAAATCAGAAATCAGGCACTAAACCACAGGAGGTTGGCATGAGGGGCATGAGGGCACTCATTAGGAATGGCCATAACTTTTAGAACTTAATGAAACAGCTGGAGCTAATGAAGCTGACACATTGGGGAGAGATTTGGCAGATTGTTTCAAGGAGCCTATTCATTTGCCTAAGAGGAGTGACAAGGTATCTTGGAAGCTAGTTAGCCTGCTTCTTGGATCATGCATGAAAATGGCAATAAGGGTGATGCAAGAAGTGCTCAGGCTACTACTTTCAGATGCTAGAATTACACTCATGGAATTATACTTACTTTTGCTTTCTTTCAATGCAAAGTTCTCCCCCTTTTCATTCTATAACTGGTGGTTAGACCACCGTGGTTAATAGTGCAGGCTCTGGGGCCAGACTGCCTGGGTTCACATTCTGACTCTGTCACTTACTTGGCTTTTAGTCCTCAGAGCTATTTCTTCACCCTTCTGTGCCTTCTACAAAGTGCTCCTAATAGTACTATTTTCCTCATTGGATTATTATAAGGATTAAATTAGCTAATATATCAAAAGACTGAGCAAAATGACACAAAGCACTCAAAAAATTTTCACCTCTTACTAGTTTTAATTGCAAACCATGACTTTTTTTTTTAATACTAGGAGGAAAAGCTCCTATTTGATTGTTTATATGGCTTTGCTTTCAGTCACAAGGAAGATGAGAATGCAGCAATATTAGCGGCTTACGTGCTCAAAATAGAAATTAAAAGCAATCAGTATCTTGCTGATCAGTTCTTCAGTTCTGACTCTGGGGCATGGGAAGATCAGAAAGCTTCAAAGAGATTCACATCTCTTTCAGATTTTGTGGAACAGAGACTGAGATGGCAGAGTGTGGCAATGCTGAAAGCAGCCTCCTCACTAGAAGGCACAATCTTGGTTGAACCACCATGATTCAGGCTGCAATATAGAAACTCTGGGACATATGCTAACCAAATGCCAGGAGATTAACTTCAGCAGTTCAACTGCATTCACTCAGCAAATATTTGCATATAAGACACTGTACTAGATGCAAAGGATACAGTAGTGAAGAAAGTTCGGCCCTACAGAGGTCAGATGGACAACAAAAACAATATATGAGGTGAGTAGGTAGCATGCCAGAAAGTGATGGGAGCTATGGAGAAAAACTAGCCAAGGGAGACAGGAAGAGCAAAAGAACAAAGAGAGAAACAGGGTGTTGAGGGAAAGTCCCACAGAATGGGGATATGTGAGCAAAAAACCTGGGACGACAAAGAAACATGGAAATGTCTGGAAGGAGCATTCTCAGCAGAGGGAACAGCACCTGCAGTCTCTATGGCCAGTGTGTATTTGAAGAACAGCAAACCCCGCTACCAGACTGAGCAGAGCAAGATACAGGAAGAAGAGCAAGAAGTGTGATTAGAAAGGTAACAGGATCTCATAAGCCTACATGCAAAAATTGTGGCTTTTACTGAGTAAAACAGGGCACTACTGGATAGTTTTGAACAGAATCAAGGTGTGATCTGCTTTATGTTTTTTGGGTTTTTTTTAATTTATTTATTTATGCATACAAGAGCTAGGGTACAGGCCAGAGGTGTGGGGGGTGAGAGGATTCACCAGACAGAGCAGGGAGCAGAACAGGCAGATCAACGGAAGTACACTGCTGAGGGGAGCAGTGGGCATAGCAGGATAAGTCTGCTGCACCATGTGGGTCCCCTCCCTGGCAGGCAGCAGGGATCAAACTCATGCTGCAGTGGCTGCGGTTTGTTTCATAGTGCGCTGCTTAACCCACTGCGCCACTAGGGAGGCCCTGCTTTATGTTTTAACAGGATCATCCAAGCTGCCATTTTATTTTTTTAACGTTAAAAATAATAATAGTTTAGTTATGATACTGTCTCTACTCACCCTTTCTATTCTCCAAGCAAGGTGCTTGGGAACCTTAACAAGCTACCAAACAAATACCTCTGTACATGCATATATACATTGGAGGTTATTACCACATATATATTATCACGAAGAAATCTTCCAAATGACAGTTCATAAAGAAAATGGTGATCCTAGAATAAAAATCACTGAAGATGGTGGACATTTACTAGATTTACATACTTCTGAAACTTAAATTTAATTTGGACATTTTTAGAATGCAGATACACAAAAATCTTAGAAAACATTACTGACTCAGAAAAATACATAACATGGGTTGTTTTCTGGCAAGTTTCTGCATATCCTGTCAATTTAGTGGTTTACAGATATCTGAATTTTTGGATTGATACCTTAAAAGCTCTTTTTGAGGGCCAACACAGGATTGCGATCTATCTTGCCAACTAAGTTTACATGAAAAGAAATCTGTTTGCTATTATTTCATAAAAAGAATGAAGATGTAACAATACAAAGGATAGGAAGGATATAATCTTAATAAGGGCCTTTAGAATTATCCAATAAATAATAAAAATTAGCTTCATGAAAAATATCATTTTTTTTGAACATTGACATTGATGTTGTACATATCTAACTACCATTTTAATAGAATGATAGGTGGCTGATACAAAACTCTAGTCAAAGGTGACAGTGGTTTAGACCAAGATAGTCTCATGTGGCCAGGAGAGCATTTTGAAGGGAGAGCAACAGGATTCAATTATAGATTGGATGAAAACTGTAGAATTGCTGGGTCTGCTTCAGCAGTGGGAACTATGTATGGACTTGCCATTAAATAAAATAGAGAAGGGTATAGTTATGCTACAGTAAGGGCATTAAGGGGAAATCAGTTTAGTTACCAATACAATAAAATGCAGAGGTTAATTAAGTACCTAATAAGTGAATGTAGTTAAAATTCTCAACTTGGATATACAAGTCTGGACTTGAGAGTAGGGAGTCAGGAACATATTTATCATATTTAAAGACTTAATACTTTATGAAATAACCAAGGGTAAGAGTACCGAAACAGTAGAAAGAGGTCCAAGGACAGTGCCTTGGGACATCCGAGTATTAAGTAGTGAGCAAAGGAGACTGAAAACAGTGACCAGTAGTATACAATGAAAATCAGGAGACTGAAGTGTCCAAGTGAAGAAGGTGTACCGGGAGAAGGAGTTATCAGTTATCAGCTGTGTTAAATGCTTGAGAGTTCAAGTGAGAAGACAGAAAACGGGCATTGCATTAAGTGTCCTGGAGAACAGTGTTGGTGGAATTCTGGGGCAAGGGTTAGTTTCAGTGGAGTTAACAAATAAACAAGAGAAAGGATTTGGGACAGTGAATATAGAACTCTCTGGGGGAATATTTACTATAGAGGGTAGGGGAAAGCAGCTAGAAAGGGAAGCAGAAGTCAAGAGTTGCGGGGGGGTCTTATTTACAATTAATTTTAAGCAGCCATATATTACTTTACATGGAGTATATTTGTGAACAGACCTGTTTTCTCATCTGCTCTTGAAAATAATTTGGAAAGTCCAGTTGAAATCACAAGATCATTTAATAAGCACTGATTACCCATCTACCTTGCATTGATTCTAACTATAAAGAGTTCATAGTGGGGCCTCCCTGTTGGCGCAGTGGGTTAAGCAACGCACTATGAAGCAAACCGCAGCCACTGCAGCACGAGTTTGATCCCTGCTGCCGGCCAGGGAGGGGACCCACATGGTGCAGCAGACCTCTCCTGCTGTGCCCGCTGCTCCCCTCAGCAGTGGATTTCAGTACATCTGCCTGTTCTGCTCCCTGCTCTGTCTGTGGTGAATCCTCTCACCCCCCACACCTCTGGCCTGTACCCCAGCTCTTGTATGCATAAATAAATAAATCCTTAAAAAAAAAAAGAGTTCATAGTGATGGTGAAAATTAGCAAGAGGAAAAAAAATTAACAGGAAGAGGAAGCCGTGGTTAGAGAAAAACTCTCATATACTACTTTCTCCTTGAAGCCTTTTATAATCATCTCATGAGACCTTCTCCCTTTTCTGGACCTGTCTTGATACTCTCTTGTACTATGTCAGTTATATCCATATGCCTTCTTCACTTTCATCTCCCCAACACTGACCACATTCTTCAACTGAAAAAATTAAGTCCAAAGTGGGGCTAGCTTCCAAGCTCCAGAGATTAAGAAAAAAAAAAAAAGGATGCTGAAAAGTTGACAATTCTAATTCATTTCTATGGTTTATGGAGATGCTAAAGCAGGATACATGAAATTAGAAGACTAGATTTCAAATCTGGGGTACAGTCAAAAGATTAGTAAAGAAACTTGCACTTGAATAAATGAGTAAACAAAAGGAGGTGGGAACAGAGATCACAAGTCAAGGAGAGTACATGATTTCACACTGAAGCTCACTAGGCTGACAATGGGGTACAAAAGGAGAGATGGGCTTGCTCTCAGAAAGAACCTAGGAATTTAGCAAAATACCTAGGACACAAGAGTGTTAAGTCCTAAATGAAGGTTAGTGTGAACAGAAAGGAAGACTATGAGGCAAGTTTAAGATAAAAAATTCTGGGCTTCCCTGGTGGGCTAGGAGTTAAGTCTCAGCGCTATCACCACTACAGCCTGAGTTTGATTCCCAGCCAGGGAGCTAACCCACGTCTGGCACAGGTATACAAGTAGGATAAATCAGAAAATAAATAAATAACTGAATTACAGTTAGGTAGGAGGGGTTAGTTAGTAAACAAAAAGAATTCCAGGGAAAGGCAAGTCATGTGTTGAGATGGGAACCTGCAAGAGAGGAGAGACTGAAAAACATTAAAAGTTTAACACAACTAGAGTACAGACAGCTAGGGGGACAGTTAGAGGGGTAAGGGGAAAAGACAAGCCAAGAGGTTGGAAGGCCTGGTCTCCATGATAAGGAGCTCAGATTGTGTTTGGTCAGCAAAGGGAAACCACTGAAGGAATTCAAGCAGGGTAATGGCTTGATTGGATTTGCATTTTTCCCCATTATTTTACTCTATTTTTTTCTCTTAAAATTTCTACCACCAATTCACCTGTGCACCATCACCACAGTCCCTTGTGCTCTTTCTTCCCCTGCCCTTGCAGAATGTTTCTGATTTATAGTAGTCTGTTTATGTTTTGTTGTTTTTCCTTGATCCCTTATATTCCTCCTATAAGTAAAACCATCTGGTATTTTTCTGTCCTACTGACTTATTTCACTGAGCATAATCCCTTCAAGCTCCACCCATGTTGCTGCATCTTTTTTGATTGCTGAATTTGTATTTTTTAAAAGATTATTCTGGCTGCAGTATGGAAAATGGATCAGAACGTGCCAAGAACAGTTTGGGAGGTTGATGATGGTTATCAAGGGACTGCAAGCAAGAGGTGAAGGTAGCACCCCAGAGTGGGATGAACAAGTGTGGCCTTAGGAAATTTCAGAGAGAGATCACAAATCCAGAAGGCAGACAGGTCTACATGATTTTGATGTGTCACAGGTGGCCTTGGTTTCTGATGGCTAGGCGGTTTTTTATTTAGTTGAGCTTATTTAGCCAGGGTTTGGAAGGGAATGGCATACAGGCTGCACTCCATAGGCCACTGTCACCTAATATATAGCAGAGACCACTGAAAATATAAATTAGGAATTCAACAGGAAAACAGATCTAGGCTTGAATTATGAGTTGAAGAGTCTTTAAGGGTAGTTGTGTTACAGGGCAACCCTAATATAAAATGGGTTTACCTGGCTGGGTCCTCATCCCCCACTCCAAAGGCACTTATAATATGCAACAACTGCACGCACTCTAGACAAAGGTTAATAAAGGGTTTTACTTTACAAAAGAAGGGGAAATAAAGTAGCAATAACACAAGGAGAAGAGAGGGATACAAATCCGTAAATATACTACCAGATCCTCCCGACTGAAACCCAACTAACTGCACAGTGGAGAGCTGGCTCTGACTCAAGGGAGATGGCTCCAAACGAAGAGAGCCCAAGGCTCACCTCTCTAGTTTTATACTCAGCCTGGCTGCTTAACTCCACCCTCAGGTTCCAGTGATCCACTCTTCCAGAATCATTGGACTTGTGGTTCTGGAACACTGGTGGTCTGGAGTGGGGGTTGGAGTCCATAAACTGATTTGTGTAATCCATTCAGGACTACCTTTCCCCCTAACAGCAGAAGCTACTGGAAGAGAATGAGAGGACCTAAAAAAGTAAATACTGTGAGACTGAAGAAGAGAGGCAGGACTCCGCTCCGCAGAATTCCAATATTTAAGACTAGATAAATTAGAAGGTGGTTGTTAAAGAACAAGCAGAGGTAAAAAGACAACTTTGATATGAGTGGAGGAAAAGCACCTCTGAAAGGGTGTGGTCAACAGCATCAAATACTGGGGTGAGAGCGCCAAACACCGAGAGGGAGGATGTCTAACAATTCACAGAAGCTTCACACGAACAGTCGCAAGAGAAGCTAGGCTGGGAGGGCTGAGGAAGGGGAACAGGAGAGGTCAGAGACAATTTAAGGGGATTTAAAGAGTAAACCGATCCTTTTAAATGAATGATAGACTTCAGCATGTTCGAATACTAGAGGGAAACAAACAAAAAAAAGCCTAAAATGACAGCACAGGGAGCATCCTCCTCAGCCCCAAGTCCCTGAAAAAGCAGAAGGGGGTTTAGAATACCAGGTTACACTAGTTCTTTGTAGTCGAGGTGAGCATGGGGCAAAGGTCAAATATAAACGGTTTCCATCAACTTTCTAAACATGTGTTGGCTTAACGGGGCAGAAAGAAGTTAACAACAGACCTTCAACGTCCGGGGAGAGGACCACAGAGTCGAGGAAGGAGAGTGAAGAGTCAGTAGCACGGCCTTGGGCGACCTAAGAAAGCGGCAGTTTCAGTAGCTTCGGGGCAACGGAAGTCACACAGTTTAGAGTGGGAGTGGGTGGCGAAGAAATGGGTGCGGTGGGTGCAAAACCGGCTGTGAAAAGTGCCAGGAAAAAGGCGGGCAGTTGGGGGAAGGGGGAGGGAGCCATCTTGAGAGTATAGAAGGGCAACCTGGTTAGTGCAGCACAGCTGGGCTGTAGCCCCACGCCCCCGGCTGCCGGCGTCGCAGTGTTACCTCTCGAGGTGCCACAAGTCCCCAGACCTCTGTGCCCCCACCTCACCTTCCCCAAAGGAAAACAGCCCCGCGGGCGACCAGGTTTCTCCGCCGATTCTCAGGCCCGGCCGCCCAGCGCGCCCAGAACCCGCAGAATGCAACACCTTCCCCCCATGAGCCCCAAGTCGCCCTCCACCCCGACCCCGCGCGTGCAGACCCCAGGCCCCAGGCCCGGGTGTGTGCAGAGCTGCAGCCCCCCTGCGTCCCCAGCTCGCGCGGCCCGGGCACTCGAGCGCTTCGCAGACCCCGGCGCGTCTCCCACGTCCCCGCGGCGTTTCAAAGTTCCCGGGGCCCGCGGCGCCGGGGAGGGGAGGGGAGGGGAGGGGAGGCTCGCGGCAGCCGTCCTAGAGCCCGCCGCTTACCGCCGCAGGGGCAGGCCGGCGCGGGGGTTTCCATCGAGCCGTTCGCACCCCTGGGACTTCCCCGCCGGGCCACACACAGAGCCCGCTTCCTTCTTCAGATTTCCGCCGCGGTGTTTTAACCATCCCAACGCCACGGCGGGGCTCACGCCACTCTCGCCCCCCGCCCCGCCGCGCCCCAGCCCACCTTCGCCAGCCCTCTCCCCGAGCAGCCCCCGCGCCGCGCCGGAAGGAGCCCGAAGGCCTTCGGCAAGTTCCGCCTGCCGCGCGGGGGGCGGGGTCCTCGCGCTCCTCCGGCCCGAGCTCGGCTGTTTCCGTACGCGGCCGCTGCGCACTCGGCACTGGGCGGCGCTGGCTGGCTCCCTGGCTGCGGCTCCTCAGTCGGCGGCGGCTGCTGCTGCCTGTGGCCCGGGCGGCTGGGAGAAGCGGAGTGTTGGTGAGTGACGCGGCGGAGGTGTAGTTTGACGCGGTGTGTTACGTGGGGGAGAGAATAAAACTCCAGCGAGATCCGGGCCGCGAACGAAAGCAGTGACGGAGGAGCTTGTACCACCGGTAAGAGGAGCAGGAGGAGGAGGCAGGAGCCGGAGAGAGCCGGGGGGACGGAGGGGGGACGGGGAGGCGCCGGACACCCGCGCTCGGGGCCTTCCCCTCGCAGGAGGGGCCGCGGTAAAGATGGAGCCTCCGCCCGAGCCCCACAACATCGCCGCCGCTCGCAGCGAACAAAGAATAATGGCGGCGGACTGGAGCCAGCGGCGGCCGGGGCGGCAGCGACTCTGCCTGCAGCCAGCGGCGGCGCTCATGGCGGGGGGCGGCGGGCGGGGTGGGAGCCGGCGGCCGGGGGTGTGTGAGGGCGGCCGGCCGCGGCGAGCTGGCGCCCGCGTTCCCGCCGCCGCCGCCGGGCCGGGCCGGGCCGGGCGCGGAGCCGGGAGCCGGGAGCCGGGAGCCGCCCCGGGGGAGGCCGCCCGCCTGGCCGGCCGGCCGGGCGCTGCCCCCCGCGCCGCTCGCCCGGCCCCCGCCGCCCGCCTCGCCCCCGGCCCGACCGCCGGGGCCGAGCCGCCCGGGTGCCGCGGGGGGTGGAGGAGGAAGAAGGCGACGGAGGAGGGCAGAGGAGGTGAAGGTGCCTTCTGCCTTCCCCGTAGCTCGGCGTCTGCCATGCCCGCTCAGCGAGGGAAGCGCTGCAGCGTCTGACCTACTCTTCTCTCCGCTCTCTTTGTGCAATAAAGTTCGAAACCAAAGGTTTCCTCTCGTACTGTATTTTATTTATGCCCCTTCCCCCGCCTCCCACCCCACTGGGGAAAAGCGGTTTTCTGGTCTTTTCTGCTGAGTTGAGATGATGAGAACTGAGGCTTTTTTCGAGCATTTTTGTCTCTCTTTTTCACCCTCCTCCCCTCCCTCTAAGTCAGCAGTCACGGAGATGCAGTGTTTTTGGAGGAAGGGGGTGTTAAGAAGAACGTTTGAAATAACTTTTTAAAAACTATGGGGATCTTGCAAAAGGGAAGCTGCTGTTCGAAAATAGTTTCGGTTTAACCCTTTTCAGTAAGGTAATAATCATTTGAGATTTATCATTTTGAAACACTTAGTGGAGACGAATGTTGGCCGATATACTTTTGTTTTCCATCACTTTTTATTTATTTATTTTTTTTTGGCGATTCATGCCAGAGCTTTTGGGCTCTCGGATCTTCGCTTACCCCCAATCCCCCCCTCCACTTCTCCCCCACATATTTCTGTCCAGACTTAAATAAGAGATTAATACTAATTCTAAAAATAGACATTTAAAAGTATCCATTATTTGTCTTGCATGCAGTCTGAGACTGACAATAATTTAAGCCACAGCCTTAGTTTTTTTTCTCTTTGCTTGTTGGGAGAAAGGGTCCGCAGAAGTCATTGGCACGTTAAACATTAGAGACAATTTTCAAAAGACCCAGAATATGACCAATGCTACCGTCTTTAGAAGTTAGAACTAATTTCTAGCCTCAGGTATGCCTTCTGCAGGTTGAATAACAAAGATACTTTCGGTGGACGGTTATTGAAATCTTTTATTGCTCATTTCCTGATGCAAAAGTAAAACCAAAAACGGTTTTTTTAGGTGGTACAAGGATGAACAGGTTTATGTGTTTTAAAAATACCTACTGTATGTGTTACAGTAGAATTCATGTTAGTAATAAAGTTTGATTGGTAGTAGAAGCGTTGTTTTCTGATTTTTCTGTATCCAAATCACTTTTCCAAAACCCATTTTAAGTATTGCAAGTCTTTAACAAACACCCACATTAACAGTTTGTCCTTGCTGAGAAGCTGAAGTAAAGAGTTTTTTCACTAAAGATTGGGAAAATGATTTTATGTCTAAACTCTTTAGGAAATGATACCATTACTGATGGCACATTATTTTTTTTAAGATTTTCTGCAAGCCAGCATCAGAATATCTTTCCCCTTACAGTGAAAGTATGACAATTCTTCCTTTTGGAAATTGACGATCTGATGGATTCCTTCTTAGTCTTATCTAAAAGATAGTTTAATTTTTATTTTATAGATGTATAACAATTGCAGGTCAGATTTTGCTAACTTTTAATATTTGAATATTCTCTTGGAGCATTTAATTATACTTCTGTCATCTCCCAGGGATGGGTAAAAATTACAGTTACATAGCCTTGGGCCTTCCCCCACACACACACACTTTTTTTTTTTAATGGAGACAGAAAAATGAATCTTTGACACAAATTGATTGAAAAATGTTAAAGGGCACTTCTGGAATTTAAGACTAGCGTTACTCCTTTTGAATAATTCTTTTTTATCCTACTTGAAAACTGAAGGAAACTTAGAATGTGATCCATAAAATGGCACCTTCTTTCTGCACCCTCAACTCATTTTATCCATTAGATCTCATTAATGGGAATTTTTATTTCTTCATAGAGAAGTAACTTTGTCTCTCATTCTAAGACCAGCTGGGTTTTGTTTTAGAGGTTATTTATAATAATACCAGGTATTTATTCTTCACTTAATCTAGGTTTAAAATTCTTTTTGTACCCCCCCCCAAGGTGTAGAAAATTATTGTAACTTAATATTTACAGTGTATCACTGAAATTTATAATTTTATGTCTTCCTTAATATCAGATACAGTTTCACAGACTTATTTGTATCTAGTCTGGGATATAGGCTTGTACAATGTTACCTTTTTATGTACAGTGTTACCTTTTTTCCTCAAGTTTTATTCACTGTCCATTGTTTATGTAATTAATTTGAGGGGTACTACACAGTGTTACCTTCAGTGAGGCTATGGTAGATACCGGACTAGGAAAAAGATTTTTCTTTCATACTCGGTGTACTGCAGTATCACTTTAGACAGCAGTAATTTGTGGTAAATCAAATATATAACACTACTTACTGTGACAGAATGAAGTTAGTGGAAAGAATTTAGGTTTTGGAATCACAGGCCTGGGTTTGAATCTTATTGCCACTATTGTCATGTGCCTACTTACCGGAATTTGTGGCCTACCAGAAGTTTCTTATGCTCTCTCAGCCTCAGTTTCCTTATCTGTTGAAATCAGAATAATATCACCTACTCTATAGGATTGTGAGTAGATGTGAAGTACCTCTTTTGGGACTCAATGAGACCTACTTATTTTTAAGCTGTATTACTAACTTCCTAACTGTGGGACCTGGGGCAAGTTTCTTCCTACTTCAGTTTCATTGATCATAAGTGTATATACTGTGTACCACATAGTATAGGGGGTTACAAAAATTAAAACAAACTAAGTACATTAATATATATATTAAGTGACAGGCATTCCACAACAAATAGTTCCTATTACTTTAAAAAGTATTCATTATCATCACTATTTTTAAATACACTGGCCTAAAGTTTGGATGAATCCAAAGATAAATTAACTCTTACCCTGAAGGAGCTTTGGGGGCCTAATAACTAATAAAGTAGAATAATATTTCGTAGAAAGCAATCAGAGGGAAAAGGGCAACATACATGGTGAAGTAATAAAAGGTGGGAGAATTAAATAGTTTTATATTTCCAATTTTATTTTTTGATAGTTTATAAGTGAAAACGTATACAATGGGATAAAACAAAATGTCATATAGTCTCCCCCCAATCTCATCAATTTCTTGTCCTTTCAGAGATATTTTATCCATATATAAGCTAATACATATATACTCTTCCTACTGCTTTTTTTAATATAAATAGTAGTATACTATTAATATATCCACTGTCATTTCCTGTATCTTGCCTTTTTTCACTTTACATGGCTTAGCAGTTGGTTTCTATCAGTACACCAAGACCTGCTTCATTCTTTTTTTAATTACTAGGCATTTGCGCATATGTACTAATATTAACCAGTTAGCTTGAATTTTTTTTTTTCAGGCCTTACATGCCCTTTTAAAGAGAATCTACCTCTTAGCCTTAAAGTGAAAGACATTTCATTTGAGAAGTATCAGTTTGCCACAGGAAGTTGTTATTTAAACTGCCTCATTACCTCTTCTTTAGCTCCAGTTTTTAAAAGTTTCAGTGAAATGATCAAAATGTGCATGAAGAGCTTAGGAAGTTGTGTAAGAATTAACTCACTGAATGATTTAGTCTGAGTATTTCTTTTTGACATTTCTCAAAGCCCTGAACAACTACTTCCTTCCGTTACTTTTTCAGCCAAAAGGATCTTTATGGTTTTCTCTCTAAATGAGAAGGACATCTCATTGTAGTCAAGTTCCCTTTTTTTAGGCAGTTCTCATGGGATATGGTATTACCTAGTAATGTTAATTAGTGTGCTAGTTTTCTCTCCAATTTTATTTTTACAAACTCATTATTTGACTTTCTAATATTTTTGTTATAATTTATCTGAGTTTTGCATTGTACATAGAAATAATGAGTTTCACCTATGTGATTGTCTGCTGACACTATACATTTTACTATTTAAATGAATTTTCTTGTTTTTTAATACTGTGGATTAGTCAATAATTGGACCATTTCAGCTAAGAGCAAATAACAAGTTTCATTCAGTACTTCTGTGTTTTGGGTTTTTGTTTTTGGTTTTTTTGTTTTTGTTTTTGTTTTTTTTTTAGCTCTTCTAAGCAGCATTTGACTGGAGTACATTTTAAGTACACTCGCTATTAGTACATTTATCTTTCAGGTACACATGGTATACATGTTTTAAGTTGATTAAACTTAGAAATTGATAACCTAGCAGCAAGAACACAAATAAGTCCCATATCTTTCAAAACCCAAATCATTAAATGAAGCTTTGGTGGTATATCTCATTATTTTGTACATTCTAGTAGAGTTAAGGATGCTAGAATTCTTCATGTAAGAATATTGTCTTACTATTATTTTATGTGAAGTATTAATATGTACTGTTTTTACTTGCTCAATGACTAAAAAAATGTTTAAAAAGCACTTTATAGATTTGAAGACTGAAGCTACATCATTTAAGTTTTAAAAAATAAAGAATTTTCCTTCTGGAACATATCTGAATGCCCCAGATACTTAAATGATTTCTTATGATGTTATGGAATCAGTGTCTTATTTTTGGAGTGGAGGTAAAGATCACTGAACTAAAGCAACAAACTGGTTATGTGAAAATAGCTGTTTACTTCCCTCAATTTAATATATACATTAGTCATGAGAGGCCAGAAAGTGGTCAGCTTTCTGAAGTTTTAAGAAGAAGGTATGGTTTTAAACTTGTTCTACACTACCATATTTGTAAATGCAAGTTTTTGAGATTTAAAAATAGGATCACCATAGCCTTTTTTTTTTTCTCGTTCAGAATCTTTTCTTGTGGGTCTTTTTGTTTTTGTTTTGTGTTGTTTTCCTAATTCTGCCAGATATGGCCCTGGAAAGATACTTTTTATTTTACCCAAACTTTTAGCTATTTTCTGATGTTTATTCCAACAATACAGGACAGTACCTTACATCTCCAGCAGTGAAAAATTATCATTAATTATATATTTAATCAGTTATTGAGGATAGTGACACATCTTAACTTTTAAATGCCTGAGTTGGTTTTTCATTGAGGTTGGGTAGTAAAGGACTTTACTGTAAATGAGACAGCTTGTCTGAACAAAAAATGAAAAAAGGAAGAAAGAAAAAGCATCAATTTTCTTCCTGCTATTGGATTAACCTAGGATCTCTGAATAATCTAATGAGGTAAGAAGAGGAAGAGATCTGAGGAATTGATGGTGATTTTTTTCCTAAAAGAAGACAATTAAAGACATTTGGTTGCAGAAGAAAAAACTAAGTGACAAGTTAAAATAGTTATATAATAATGACATTGATGTTGGGGAGAAGGGTGGGTCTAAAGGTCAAGATCAACAAATGGTAATAAAAAAATGAGTTTCCCAAAGATTAATGAATCCTCTCTGAAACTGAGATGTTTTCTTTCTTCAATTTTAAGTGTATTCCTAATGAGTTCTCATGTAAGTTTCTAGTTATAATTACATGGTGGTTGTAAATGTTAACTAAAATGTTTGTAACTTAGCCTTGCATGAATAGCTTTATTTTGAAGGTTATCGCTGTTTGTAAAAATAATTACCTCTAGAAGACTCAGAAAAACCTTGGTTTTCATCTCTAAAATGAAAATTATTCCTTTTCTGAACTCGTGTATTCCTAAAGGAGTGTCATTTCTTAGAAGTAACAGTACAACTTTGTATGCTTTGACCAGTAATATAATAACAGACCAACAGTAATATAGTGGTAATACCTTGGTTTAACATGTATCAGCCTTGTTATTAATTTAGTGAACATTTTGTAACCATTGACACTTTTATATTCCGTGAAATAATCATAGGAAATTTTATTTGGTTGGGTATGTTTATAGATGTTTAAAAAAATATATGTTCTAGTTGCTATAAGTAGTAAAGCCTGAATTGTGGATATTACCCTCAAGGAACTTAGGATATATGGTTTAAGAAGAAATGACTTAGATGTGGGAGAATACCAGTATTCACTACTGTCTTAAAAGACTAAGGGGTTTAGTGAGGAAACATAGTGTGGGAAAAATAATTTAAATTGAATACTGAGGAATTTGGATAGAATGGGCTAAATGGGAGTGTATTCTAGACAGTGACATGGACAACAGAAAGACGTGGAAATGGATGAACTTGATATACTTACTATCCATGAAGAAAGTGTCAACATTTACCCACAATATGAGCAATCTTAACTGTCAGGCATAGAAGCTTTACATTGCATATAAGAGGAGGAACGATGTAAACAAGAATGAAATCACAATTGGACTAAAAGGTAGATTTCTTGAGTCATAATCTCTCCAGGATAGATTTAAACTTTATTAAAATAGTTACCATGCAATCTACTTATTGCAAGTGTACAATTCAGTGGTTTTTATTTTACTGTATTCACAAGGTTTTGCATCTGTCACCACAGTTTTAAGACATTTTCACTATCCCCCAAAAGAAACCCTGAATCATCCCTTAATCATTACTCCTCTATTTCTCCATACCACCCAGCCATAGGCAACCATTTAATCTACTTTCTATCTGTATAGATTTGCCTATTCTGGAAAAAGCAATATAAATGAATTCATGCCCACTGTGATGAACTTTTCCTTAGCAAAATGTTTTTAAAGTTCATTAATATGGTGGTATATATCAGTATTCTGTTCTTTTATTTCTAAATACCCCACTCTATTGATAGACAACATGTTATTCATCAGTTAATGTACATTTAGTCTATTATAAATGATGTTGCTGTGAGTATTCATTTATTGGATATATTTTCATTTCTCTTGGATATAAATATGCTTAGGAGTAGATTTACCATGTTATATGGTACTATGTTTAACCATTTTAGAAACTGCCAGAGTGTACCATCTTATAGTCCTGCCAGCAACAATATATGAAAATTTTAATTTCTCCACATTCTCACCTTCATTATTTTTTATTATGAACATCTTAATGGTTACAAATGAGACCTCCTTTTGGCTTTGATTTGCATTTACCTGGTGACAACCAATGCCTACTTCTTTTCATGTGCTTACTGACAGTTGCATATCTTTTTTGAAGAAATGGCTATCAGATCCTTGTTTGTTTTCAGTGGGTTATTTTTTCATTCTTGAGTTGTAATAGTTTTTTATCCTTCTATATACAAGTCCCTTACCAGTTAGATGATTTGTAAATTTTTTTTCCATCCTTTGGATTGTGTGTTTTTAATTTCTTGGTGGTGATCTTTGATGAACAAGTTTTTGATTTTTTATTTCATTTTATTTTAATTTTTTATTTTCCTTTTGTACCTTTTGTTGTCATATTTTGGACATGATAAGTTCTTTTTTTTTTTTAAAGATTGATTTATTTATACATACAAAGCTGGGGTACAGGCCAGAGTTCAGGGTGGTGAGAGGATTCACCAGAGACAGTGGGGAGCAGAACAGGCAGATTGACTTGAAACACACTGCTGAGGGGATCAGCGAGCGAGGCAGGAGGCCTGGCCATGATAAGTTCTTATTTAATTATTATGAACATTTTCTATTTATGAAAGCGCAGACAAAACAGGACCATTGATGAATGAAAAATAACTACTGCCACTAATGTCTATCTGGAGTTAGACCCCCTCCCCCCCACGTTCTGTGTTCTTCCCTTCTATATAAAAATAAACCAGTATAAGGGGCCTCCCTGCTGGCGCAGTGGGTTAAGCAATGCACTATGAAGCAAACCACAGCCACTGCAGCCGGGGAGGGGACCCACATGGGCATAGTAGACCTCTCCTGCTGCTCCCCTCAGCAGTGTGTTTCAGTCAGTCTGCCTGTTCTACTCCTCACTCTGTCTCTGGTAAATCCTCTCACCTCTCTGGACTCTGGCCTGTACCCCAGCTCTTATGTGCATAAATAAATAAATCTTTAAAAAAAATCAAGAAAAAACATTTCAATTTGAAATACTATATTTGGGAAGTTATTTTGAGAATTTACTATGATGTTTATGTAGGTGTAATATATTACTCCTAAACTCTACTGTATTTAAGAAATTCATGCTTCACAATCTTTTAGCATGAAGGAATTACCAACTCCTTTTTTTTTTTTTACAGATGACCAAACTCAGCCCTCGAGAATTTAAATTACTTTCTGGTAAAACCTTTGTCCTGAGAAAGAAATAATAGTAAAGCACAGTCAATCTTTCATAGCATTAACTCTTTCTGAGAAAGTTTTCAAGTTTGTAGCTTTATTAATGATAACTAGAATTTTTGTTCCTAAACAGTAGTAGTTCATCTTGTAGAAGCTCATTAGGAGGAAGTATTGTAAGTTCTTCAAAATTATATTAATTACATTTTCTTACCAGGTCTGCATCAGCAAAAAAATATAAATACTTAGCTCATGATTGTCTTTTTTTCAGTAACTTACTGTATTTCTGTCATTTTAAAATAAGAATGTGTGATTTTTATGTTATTGGTATTAAATACTTGTTTGGAACTTATTGGTAAACTGAGCATAAGGAATAGTATACAGTTGCCCAGTTTTTTCATGTGTAATAGATACCTCAACTATAGAGAGAAGATTCTTGTCTATTTTAACTATAGTCCCCATAATTTTCAGCAGAATATTATGTGATAGGCACAGAAAACTGGTTTCATGAATGTTGTTCTCTTGGAAGCATCTAAATTTGAAAGACAGAATTAAAAACAATTCCTTTGAAGCTATATAGATTCAAGGTCTTGGGGCATACATGCCTTTGGACAATTACAACTTCCTGAAATAGGGATTTATTTTTTAAAAGCCAAGGAAATTGGATGTTTTACATAGCTTAAAGAGATTTTTCTCCTTTGAGTTTTCATGAACTCGGATGCATTACTAATACAAATAGTACTTCCCACCTTTGAGACATGAAAAATACTAGTAATCGAAATAGCCTTACCAGAATACAATGCTACCAGATACCAGAAATTACTCCCAGGTTGTTAGGCAAAAAAATAATAGTACACTAAAAGATCATACTTGATACTAATTTTAGAATTAAAGATAAAGGTACTTGAATGTGAAAGTCTTTGCTGTTGTCTACATGTCATTTATCAGATTTATGGATTAGTTATGGCCATTTTTAAATATAGTTCAGTACATACTTGATGCCTTCAGTGCTTGGATCTTCTCTAATAAGAAGACATCATTAAAATGACTAGCTTTTTGTTAACTAGTCAGTGTCTTTCCAGTGCCAAATATAGGGAGAACTTTTACTTTTTATAATATAGGAGGCTCTCTGGTATAGCTCAGAACAGTCTTGTAAATTCCTTACAAATTTCTTAACATCTTTAAGTCTCCATCTGTGAAGTCAAAAGCTAAAACCAGAATTCCAGTTTTATGACTCTTAATATAACATGTGCTGTCTCACTTCAGTAAAACTGAATTTTCACTTTCCCATTTTAATTTGTAAATAATTAACCAAGAATAGCACTTCAAAACTTAGTTCAAAGCATAACTGTCAAAATAATACGTGTTACTTTATAAACTTACCTTTGAAAAGCACACTTGGACATTTGTTTACGTGATTTCTCGGGTGTTGTTGAGTAAATGGAGTAACGGGCTATAAGTATTAAAATCAGGGCATAATTTTTGTGAGACAGTTACAGATGAGCTATTTTATGAAGCAGAATTTAAAATTTGAAGAGCGCATCACTCCAGTCAACATAAAAATTGCTTTTCTAAAAAGAACTGTGTCGGAGGCATACAGTCCTTTTATCTTTTAAAACAATCATCTCTACAAACCCATATAGAGTTTCATGTAGACATTTATGTAGGAGCACATTTTTTAAAGGCTCAAAGTGTAAAACGCTGTGAACACAGTATTATATAGAAGTTTGGAAAGATAGAATAGTAAAAGATGGGTTTAAAAATACATTGTTATCTAAAATAATGCATAGTCATGGTTGCTGCTTTGCTAAGCAACAGTGTCTTGGTGACCAGATACATAAAGGCTTATTTCTGAGTCCTGAGTAGGAAACAAGGCAAATACATTCTGCCAATACTTAAAAAAACGTTTTGAGAAAGCACTAAAGCTTTTTCATCAAAAAATTCTAGGGTAACGATCATAAAAGATGTAATTTAGTTTCTGTAAATCAAATATTTTATTCACTGCCTTTGAGGATAGCATCTCTCTCATAGGGCATACTAACCTGTTCAAAAATAGCTTTTAAAAAGAGCATTCAGAAACTTCATAATACTAAACTACAATAAATCATGTAGTGTAAATATTGGACTTCAAGTTTCTGAATTCAATCCTCAAGAGACTAATTAACTCAAGAGACTAATTTTATTAAATAACATTGAAAAGATTCTCCTTTTCTATATGCTACCTTTTTTGGTAGTCATGGTTGAATTATACTGGTGTTTACTATTAATAGAATGAATAAAAGTATTAAGTATATTTGCAGACTTTCAGTTTTTTATATTGCCTCTTTTTCCTTAAAAACTATATAGCCTTATTTTGTCAGGGTGTAAGGATCGATCTAATAAAGTTTCTGTGGTTGAAGTTGATAAGTGTATCGAGTTGAGGGGTATGCCTACACACAGATGTTTGTACACATAAAAGAGTTGAATGTGCTATGTCTGTTTTTGGGGAAGTTATGCTGTATTTTATACACAAAGACTTATTAGCATCAGAAGCCTGAAGCTTGCTGTGTTTCAGTATTGATTGCATACTTCTCAGTTCTGCTAGATTGAACATATGACAAAAATGAAAAGTATTCTAAGATTCACAAACAAAACAAAACATACAGAAGAAAAGAAGCTGTACAACATAGTTGTTGACTCCTGGAGAGCTAGTCTGTTATTTAACATGTTTAGCACCAATCTCTTAAATAAGTTAATTATAACGAAAATAAGATAAATGTTAAAGGTACAAGAATGTGTTAGCAAGACTTTAAAACATAATAGCTTAGAAACTAACTGGTTCAAAGTAACTGATGAAATCCTTATGTATTACTCCACAGGTGTTTCTGTGTATACTTCTACAAAATATTTTTAGTAATATATTTGACTGAAAACAAATGGTCATTTAGTTTTTAAAATCATGTATCTATCCAAGTTTGCCTTTTGCTGTGATTATCCTGGAGATTTTATACTTTTGCTTGTATGATTTCCTTAAATCCCTAAAGTTTTAGATTGGTGAACAGTTCAGGTGACATTGTTCACCTTGGCTAGAGCACAGAATGAAGTTTTCTTATTTATAATTAAGATCCTTTGCATTTAAAAAAATTACAGCATGTAAGCATATTTTCCATTAGTTACGAATGTGTTATTTTTCCAGTTAAAATCCAGCTTCTTTCTCTGAATACTTACCTTTTATCCAAGACTGGATTAAATTTGTCAAAGATTTGGGCCTCCCTGTTGGCACACAGGTGGAGTACCACAGCACAGCAGTGAGAGTTCTATTCCTGGCCAGGGAGGGGACCCACATAGCACAGCAGACCTCTCCTGCCTCACCTGCTGCTCCCCTCAGCAGTGTGTTTCACTTGATCTACCTGTTCTGCTCCCTGCTCTGTCTCTGGTGAATCCTCTCACCTCCCGCAGTTCTGGCCTGTACCCCAGTTCTTGTATGCATAAATCTTTTTTTAAAAAATTTGTCTAAGATTTAAGAAATGAAAAGTAAATGAAGGTGTGGGAGAAATGGGTTTATTTTTCCTAAACTTAGAGTGTTTAGGATAGTTAAAGAACTGACATTTCTTTCTCCTTTTTAAAGATTCATTTTTTTTGTATACAAGAACTGGCGTGTAGGCCAGAGGTGTGGGGGGGTGAGAGTATTCACCAGAGACAGTGGGAAGCACAACTGGCGGAGCCATTGAAATATACTACTGAAGGGGAGCAGTGGGTGAGATGGGAGAGATCTGCTGTGAATTGTGGGTCAGCTCCCTAGTGGGAGATTTAACTCAACTGCAGTGGCTGATGATCTCTTGATAGCACTGAGACTTTGACCTCTGTGCCACCAGGGGCACTCCAGAACTGACATTTCTTAAAGGTCAAAATACTCTAGGAAAAAGAACTATGTGAGGATCTGCAGCATTCTTTACTTTCGTTGAATGATTGTTTTAGCTAAGGTCATTAAGATGGCTTATCTTGTTTGATGAGCTTTAATTTGCAATTTGATGATGATGGTTTATATTAACTTGGCAGAGGTAGAAAAGATAGGGCTATGCCAGAAATTTGTCCCTTTTTTGTTGTCCTTTGTAAGTGCTGTACTTAATTAGTGAGAGTTTCATTAGTCAGCTTTGATAATGTTGAAGATCCCTCTTCCTAGCTTTTCTTTTTTATACTACACATCATCTAATTTGTTAAACATTAATTTGCTTACTTTTTCCTGGTCTCACTAGAATATAAATTCCACAAAGGCAACATTTGTTTTAGAAAAGTAAGCTGTTGTGAATTCCCTCAGGATATACTGATGTATGTATGTATATAGATATATAGAGAGAGTCTATGAATGCTGTAAAATTCATTGCAACATAAAAATTCTAAACCCAATAACTTTAATAAGAGATTATCCTCATATATTATTGAATAGTCTGGTAATACAGCATTTTAAGTGTACTGCTAATTATCTCAAGTTGTATTGCATTATGAATACATAAGTACTTATTTGCTCAATTTCAAGAAGTGAGGTGTTCTGTTCTTACCATACACAAACTAAATACACAGCCACACACCATACTTAAGATAGTGGTCTCCCAATGTAGCCTGGTTGTGTAGTAGGCTCTCCATCTAGGATCCATTCTGTTTCTACTATTTTAGACTCAAAATTTATTTATCATCATCTCTGAGCTTATATGTACCTGATGTTCTTAATTATCTTTCAACAACTTCTGAAACCCACATACTGGCTCTGATAGTTGATCTTGGATCCTATACTGCTGACTGGACTACTCCTTGGTTACTAGAAAACTTAAAATATACACCATGGCATCTCAAATCTCTCCCTACCTGAAAATACAAATAGTAAGGAACAAAAGCTTTCAAAGTCCAAGACTAACATATGCACTTTAAATGCTAGTTGGTAGACTGCTTTTTCATTATTTCTAGATGAAAACCGAAAGAACCCTGTCTTTGTATAAATCGGTGAGTTTTTCATCTGAACATTGTCCTCAAGTAATTTTTATCTATACTTTGAGAAATTTGAATGAGAAAGGCTTGAATTTTCTAATGAAAGCCTATTTGTACCATTGCCAAAGTGGTTGATAGTACTCAAGCTAAAAGATAACATAAGTTGAAACTGCCCCGCACCCTGAATAAAGTGGTAATAGAATACTTGCTGTTTCCATGGGATACCCTGTTCATTGGAAATACAACCTTTTGGTTTTGTTGTCCTTTTTTTTAATGACTTACCTAGTTGGAGAGGGAAGAGAGATGCAAATAATATTCCAAATTTGAATGTTCCCTTGTAGCTATAGAATTAATTAACTAATGTTTTTGTTCTTTTATTATAGGCATAAATATTTTGTTTTCTGGAACAAAAACTTGTGAAGATACTGAATACCTTAAATGTCATAGCAAGACAAAAAAGTAGCCCTAGTGTGACATAGATTAAGCAAAAACAAAAGATCTGTCTCTTAGATTGCTTTTAATCACGTGGTGGAGTGAAACTCTTATCAGTGACAGTAAAGATTTAAAAAAATATATGTGCCTTGGAATAAAGTACTTTAAAAATGGTAGCATATGCTGTAGACAAGGGAGACTTATGATAAATTTTTATTTATCTCCATTTTCATTAATCCTAGTAGCTTAAGGGAAAGAAGGAAAGTACGGATTTTGTACCAACCTAGATTGACCATTGTTGGCTTCTAATGAATTCATTTACTTATTTTATCGTTAGTAAGATTAGATTTTTTGCTTCATATGCTGTTTTCTTCCAGGCCAAAAGTATGAACAGAAGTTAGGTTATAAAACTTCTGTTTTATTAAAAAATAAACTTTTATTCTTAATGTTGCTGTTATAGTTGATATCTGTCTAAAATTTTTTAGTTTAAAAGAGCACAGATTATAGATTGTAAGTCTATAACTTTTAATTTTATCATATGATAATAACCAATTACTTGATAATTTTTATAGTTATTTTGTATTCTTTGAAAGTGTAGGGTAACCAATTTAGACAATTTAAACAAAAATAATTTCATATAAGAAGCAAAAGGGATTTCAAAAGTTTTTGTCAGTAGGTATCTAATAATCACAATGGAAATGTTAAGATGTTGGGTCATAGTTTCAAAATTTTATCCATGACTTCCGGTATTGATTTTTTAAAAATTGTATAAGTAATCCTGAATCCATGTTCATGGAGGGGAAAATACTAAAACCCTCTAATACGTAGAGTACAAAGTGAAAGTCACCACCCTAAATGATACTACCAAATCTTCCTCTTTTCAGAACTACCACTTTTTAAGGTTTGTGTATAACTTCCCATGTCTTTTCTCATGTATATACCTCAAATACAATTTGTTTTACTTGTTTTTAATGTAAATGTAGTTCTCTTTTACTGTTTATTCTATGATGTACCATTTCACTCTGTCTAGGAAAGCTTTTTATATGTCATTACATTATAGGTAGACTTTATTTTTTTAATTCTAACTTCTTTAATGAGGGTCCTGTTTTTTGTTACTATTTTTAAAATTATACAGTAACTATCCTTTACTATATCTTTGTGAACTAGTAAATAATAATACGTTCTTATTGACTAGTAGTTTCTTTATATCTAGGTGTTAGAATGTTGATTATGTGTTGCAGATCTTCTTCCAGTACACTTACCTAGGTTGCTTTTCTCATGTGAATGGTGCAAATAATTACTCATTCAAGTCTGATGGTCTTTCTCTTTGCCACCTGTGTTTTGTGAATTGTATTACTAAATTATTTATATTCATTTCCACAGGGACATTTTAACTTCTATTTTAAACTGTTACTTGTAACACATTTTCTTTTTATAGAAACCTGTGGATGGTGGCAAGAAATACTAGTATCAGATGTGTTTTAATGGCATTTAATAATTACATAAGTATCAGTGACAATTTTGCTTATCAAATTCAATGTTATAAAATAAATAAGTTCTGTAACAGCATTGGGGTTTTGTGTATTATTCATAGAGTCACTGTGATAATGACAAGTAACTTACAAGGCACTGTATGTTACACAAGTAAGAAGTGACCCCTTTCATTTTGAGTTCCTTAGACATGTTTGTGCCAGTTAACAAAAATTTCCCTAACCTAGTTGCTGCTGCTAGGAATTACTATAACTTACTTTTGCTGCCACCCAATAACAATACCCAACAGATTATACTAGGCCCTTAGCAGACCAAGTTTCAATGGGTAAAAAAATGATCATTAATAGAATTCTGCAATTAAAAAATTTCAAAAGTGTCTTATGTGTGATTGTGCACATGTATAGTACACATAGAATGAGGAGTCAACACCAACTTTAGTATTTGGGGGCCTCTTCTTTGGCTCTGTCCACTTATCTCACCTTTATGTTGTCTTGATACCCTACAACTTGGACTCTTGCAACTGGAGCTGACTTTGTCCTATCACAGTAATACCTGTGGGAATAGTTTATATATTTTTTTTGCTTCTTACTCCTTAAAGGAGGGAACACCCTTAAAGGTGATAACCATGAAACCAGTATCTCAGAGCCCCTATTATCAGTTCACTTCTCTTACCTTACCTGAATGTCCTAATTGGTATAGTTTTAAAAACTTTATTGCTATCCTGGTGTCTACGCCCTCCCTTTTTACTGGGACAGCGGGGAGGGTGCATGGATGGGTAATAACCTAGTGGGGGAAAATGGCAAGGGTAAAGAAGTATTTTTTCTTTCTTGAAGGCACTAAACTTTGCAATTCAAATTTGGGTAATTTTGACAATAATTCAGCTACGTTACATTTAAATTTCTGAGTGCATTTGTGAATATAACCCCCACAAATACCTATTTATAACTTGAAATTTGCCTTTAAAGTCACAAAAGAACACAAAGCACTGTAGTGCTTGTAACACTCTTCCATATTATTGTAGGTAACTAAATGACCATGGAATCTGGAGCAGAAAACCAGCAGAGTGGAGATGCAGCTGTAACAGAAACTGAAAACCAGCAAATGACAGTTCAAGCCCAGCCACAGATTGCCACATTAGCCCAGGTATAAAATACATGGAGAGATTCCAGGTTTTGTCTCTTCCAAGAGGAATATATTTAGATGAGAATTTAGTTTTTATCACAGAGAGAAACATAGAAATATTCTTAGAATATAAAATTTCATATTTTGAAATACCCTAATTTTAGAAATGATAGTCTTAATTTAATAACATGTGTTAACCACTGATGCAATATCTATAGTGTCATAATTCAGAAATAATTAAATTTTAACTGACAAGTAGGTTGATTTTTCTCTTGAACAAGGGAAGAAAACCTTGACTACAGTGATTCTTTTTTTATATACCATTTGGGGCATGGAAATACAGATACTCTGAAAAGCTAAGCTTAAATTAAAAAATAGGATAAGCAAATAGATTGAGAGTTTCAGGAATGATAATTTTTGCTTCCTATAAAATATAATTCATGATTCTTTCACTTTGTCTTAAACATTCTCTCTTTAAGGTTGTAGTCTCATCCTTATTTTTTGTTAGGTATTTCTCCTCACATAGTTCATGCTTTATTCACAACTATATACATATATGTGAGAAAGATGATTAATACAAAAATCAAATAACAAACATAAACCAGTGAGGTGAAAGAATTGATATTACCACTTTCAGGAGGAACGAATCCTAGCAGAGGTTCTGGGATGTCTAGCTTCAGCTCTCAGACTCTTCTCAGGGTAGTCACTAAGCAAGAACAGATCTTGGAAGTACAGGGATAATCTCATGATTGCTATGCAGAGCTAAAGTATAGACCAAATACTGGACCTCCAGCAGGAATATAGTTAGATCTGTGTTTTTCTCTAGATCTTGAGGGCCCATCTCCAGCCCTCAGGAAGTAAGTCAAAACATATTTGGGGATGAGATAAATGTGCTCTGATGAGGCAGATGCAAGAATAAAGGGGAGGGAGCCAGACCTAATCTATACATGGTCAAGACAAGTATGTATAGATTAGAAAAAATATGAGTCCAAGTTTTGACCTCTGTGGTAAAAAGAAGATACAAAGCCATCAGACATCTAAGCAGTGACAGCCGTCCACATACTAGATCACAGTATTCTGTCTGGTCTAGTTCTCTTAAGTCTGCTATATAATGTCATCTTGGAAATTTCTTCAACTTCATTTTGTGAAATTTATATTCTTAATAAATCATGTTTGCAATGATTCCATGAGAAAGGAAATTTGGGTAAAGAAATCATTTTGCTTTCAAATTTTGAAGGCATCGATCCACTCTAGTGTTGCTCTTTGAAAAAACTAAATCCATTTCTTATTTTGTATCTCCTGTATAGTGTAGGAATTTTTTCTTTGCTCAGTGCTTTGCTATTTTGTTCTAAGAACCTTGGTTTGGATCAGTTTTCATGTTATGTCTTCATTAGGCTCTTCAATATTGAAAACTCATGTTTGGGCAATTTATTTGGTTGATTATTTTTTCTCTTTCTGTAGGATCCTTGTGATCCAAATGTTACATCTCTAGAACAAATTCTCATTTTTTCCCTCTTTTTATTTTATTCTGTTTATCTTTTTACTCCTCTCTGGGAGATTTCCTCAAATTTCATATTTCAGCCCATCTATTGAATTTTTTTTTATTATTGCTATCATCTTTTAGAGCTGCTTTTGTCCTCTAAACAGTCCTTTTGTGTCCTAAAAACATCCTGTTTATATTTCATAAGGCACTATTTTCTCTTTGAGAATATCAATTAGGTTTTATTTTGCTTTACGTTTTCTTCTTTCTTGCATAGCTCTCCCCCCTCCATATGTGTTGTCTCCATCTTTCATATTAGAGGTTTTCCTCAAAATATTTGATAATTTATGGTTTTCAAGCTTAAAAGTAGAGGAGCATAAAGCTATGGAATCTCTGTGCGTACACTTAGGACCTAACATCAATGAGTTGTGATCTTCATATAGGTTGATTGTCCATCCCGGTGTCAGTATCAGTTAAATCTTTTCAGCCTGCAGTTGGTCAGTTTCCTCAGAGAAAAAACTTTACTAATCTGCTTATAGAGAGATAAATGCAGGAAGCCTGGAGTTCATACCTTACCTTCAGTAGCACCTGTACAGAAAATAAATCTCTTTTTCTGTCAGTGGGAAAGATTAGGTGTTGTTCCACAGAGAGGTGGGAAAGGGATCTATTTGCTTCTCAAAGAACCTTCAACCAGCCTACCTTAGTTTCAGCCTTCCCTTTTATTCCACCTTCCAAGGTGCCTTAGGTCCCTATCTTAATGATTTTGTGGTGGAAATCAGGCTCCAAACTATTTTTCCATTCTCCTGTGCTTACAGGGATTATGGCTATAAATACAAAATCAATTTTATGAAGTTTAATTGGTGATTCAAGGAGTAAATTTACATGCACATGTTCCACTTGTCACTTGTATAGGCAGTTCTCTAGCACTGAATACTTTTAAAGTGGAATGACATCATATTTGAGTTTTAGGAAAGGTAATGTCTGTTTTCATTTGTATTTTTTTTTCTTTTTCATTCCTAATGACACAGTGTTTTTTTTTTTTCCCCACTTGCTTATTCAAGTCCTTAACATACATTTTTGACATAATTTCCTTTCATAATTTTGATACCTGTTATTTTTTATCATCAGTCTTTAATACTAGAAAAATATAATGAAATTGTCTAAGATCATTGTGATTTGATTAGTGAGCAGGAAAAAGATAAATTCAGCACAACACTGAAGGAAGAAAATTAATTTAAACAGTAATGAGATACCTTATTTTACTTGTGGAATTTATATTTAAATGTTAAAAAAATTTGCTTTGACTATGAGAATATAAATATGTATAGATTTAATAGAGTTGAATAAAAGATGATTGTTACAGTTTTTTGTGATAGGCAAATTTGAAAACATGTATCCAATAAAAATGAATTTATTAAACAAATTGTGGAATTTTTGCTATTACATAATCATTAAAACCACTCAAGAAATCTATTAGATATTTATAATAGAATTGAAAGATAAACTAATCCAGTGATAGTGTGTTAGAAAAGTTGAATGTATTTATGCACCTTTAAAACACCTAGTTCAACAGTTAAAAAAAAAAATTAAAAACCACAATGATTAGCTCTTAGTGGTAGGAATTTAAGTGATTTTTATCTTTTTATATCTATATTTTATATAGAGAGTGATCAGTGTACAAAAGTTACTATTTATTGAATTAGCTTGTTACATTCACCCTATAGAATACTCAAAAGGGAGGACATAATAATTGTTTCAGAGAATAGTAGAGCTTTAATATGGGATTGTGGTTCTCAAACTTTAGTGTAGGGGAAGGTGTACTTGGGTCCATCAGAAATTTTGACATAGTATAAACAGGTACCCTGTGTAACTCTTAATTTTGATGACCAGGTGTAAAAACAAAGCAAGATTTACAGTGGCCAGAGAGTGGTTCATAAAAAGGACTTCCTAACTGTTCAAAGATGGAAAGGTCTTGGTTTTAACCTCTACCTCCAGTCGGGATCTTTCCTTCAAGCTTCACAGTCAAGTACAGATACCAGATTAATTCCATCGTCTTCCACCATAATCCCAGCCACTCACAAACTTTTCCTTACTGGTACTGTCTGTTTCCATTGATGGCATAGTCTAAACAAGTCTCACTCAAACGTGCTTCCCTTCTCACCTCCTTCAGCCAGTCATTCATAGCACCCTTTCTAATTTGCTTCCTGAATTTTCATTAAATCATCTCTCATTCCCAATCTGCCATGACTAATGTTTATTGTGGCTTTTCTCATCTCACTTTAACTACTGAATACTATATAGGCTTTCTCAGTTGGTCTCCTTACGTCCACTTTTTTCTTCCTCTTTTACACTGCCACGAGAATTACCTAATGAAAACTTCATGATGATTTTCAGTAGTTTAAAGTCCCTCAGTTCCTTTCCTAGTCCTCTCAGGATAAAATAAAAGTTCTTCAATGTGACTTACATGAAGTTTTTCATGACTAGTCCTCTAGCCCCTGCCTGCTGTGTTATTTCATCTCCCCACTTTCTGTCTCATAGTGTAATACACAAGCCCTCTAATAGTTGAATTGCTAATCATCTCACTCTGCCTTATATGTATAGATCATTCTGTTTCTCTTCTGTTATTGCTGCTGTCTGCCTGAAATACTATGCTTCTATCCTGCAAATCATAATAACATGCCTGTATGGTGTTTTTTATTTCAAATTTACATTCTTCCCTGGTAACTTCCCCTCCTCTTAGATTCATATTAGTAGTTCTCCTCCATCTATGCTTTTCTCAACGACTCTCAATTCCCTGAATTGTATTTGTGTTTCTTTTCCCATTCTTTGAGACACATATCCCAGTACTTCCATGAGGACAAGGACCTGTGTCTTTCTCTTTTTTTTTTTTTTAAGTTTCAGTTCTAACATTGTTCCCAGTACATAGGTCCTCAATGCCTGTCTCACTGAATGAGTAAATAAACTTCCTATCCTCAATGTGTTCGAGTATAGGAATAATAAATACTGCCTGATAGGCATGTTTAACTTAAGAACCCTTTTAACATGAATATTAATTCATTCAACTTGCCTTTGTGCCTTAGGAAGAGTTGTTTTTTTCTTAGATTCTCTCAACTCTGTTCCTTTATTCCTTCAAGTGGAAAATCCTTAAACTATAAATAGCTAGCACTTTAACAATTATCAATACTTCCTCATTAATGAAAGGCATAACTTATAGTTAGCTTAATGGAGAAAATGATGTTTAATATTGTAAGATATATATGTGTTCTATACAGCGTAGGTTAGTTTTTCCAAAGATTGGCAACAATTACATTTTATAACATAATTTATTTAACACAGGTTATTTGGAAGAAAGGTTAGCGTATTTCTTGAACTTGGACACATTTATTACTTAATATCTATGAGCACTTGTTATTTGTCTCTAAAATGGAAGTAATCCTTATTAATCTTTGGTTTTTCAGATAACAAATAATAAATTGGATATGAAAAGCAAGAGAAAATATATAAAGCTTCATACAAATAAAGTGGTATTTAGTGTTCAGAAAAAGACTGTTAAATAGTTTGATGATATATTAAAATAGTTTTTTGGGTTTTGTCATTGGGAGGAGGTAAAAAGTGAGAGAAGTTGAAAAGTCATAGTCCTTTTAAAAATGAATATTAATCAGTTTCTTTCCCATCATTGAAATATTTATCTTAGCAGAAATGACATCTTTGCTGCTTAAAAAGTTGCTTCATATTGAACATGAGTACTTCCAAGGAGATATCTGTAATGGTAATTTTTTTCCATGTTCAACACCATAGGTATCTATGCCAGCAGCTCATGCAACATCATCTGCTCCCACCGTAACTTTAGTACAGCTGCCCAATGGGCAGACAGTTCAAGTCCATGGCGTTATTCAGGCGGCCCAGCCATCAGTTATTCAGTCTCCACAAGTCCAGACAGTTCAGGTATGTGTATAAAAAGTTCTGCATCTACTTTTATAACTGTTGTTTATAGTCATATCTATCTCCTTTCATTAGTTATAAAAATAGGAACATAACTAGTTGAGTATATTTTATTTACAGTAATAGCATATGCAACATCTGTACAGTCACCTATATGTAGGAACATATATTCACACAAGGATATATACAAGAAAAATACTGTTAAGCAATACAGAAGAAATGATTAGGGAAAATCATAAAGTATGTGGGATAAAGTAGAAATGTTTGGGAGAGACTAAGGTACCTCTCAGTTAAGGAAAATTGAGATTGGAAAAATAGTAACTTTACAACTGGAAAAAAATGAGCCCCTTATCAAAACTTTAGGTAAGGTTAATAACCTTACCTAAGATATTATTTAAAGTTTGAAAATACATAAAGCATTTGTAAAACCACCTGTTTTTAGAGTTCTAAATTAGTATATATAACTGAAATAATTATTCAGAAAGTGCACTGAAAGGATCAGGAATTGTTCTACACATTACCTTATTCTTTGGAGAGAGGGTTCCTTTGGTTCAATCCAAAGGGAATGAAAGCACTTACAGACCTGAAGGTGACTGACTACATAACTGTAAGGAACCTAAAGCAGAATACATCTTCACATTGAACTTATTTTTTTAAAAAGTTTTGAAAAAACTTGAACGTTCATCCAAGTAGGCCATAACCCCAGCCTCCCATTTCATATTTTTTGCTTCACAGTCTTCCTGTAAGGACTTAAAAAGACTTTTCTCCGGAACTCAGGTGAGTCCTAGGTCCTAGATTTGGAGAGAACTATTTTTAGAAAGGAAGGTGAGAAATATTCTTTATGTCTTTGTCTTTCTCTATAAACATGAAATTGAAGGTTTGAATAAAAATATTAATCGATTTAGTCCAAATTTGATACCTATCCCACTCTTAGTCTGTTGCTAAATTTCCCTGTATATCCTTTCTCTCCTCCTCTAAATAGTAGTCCAACATTACTGGAACACTTTCAGAGAAAGAAAGCTCCCATCTCCAAGGTAATTGATTTATGCTTAGGTGTAATTGCTAAAATATTCTTCCTTATGGTGGGCAGCATATATCTTTCTGAAGTTTTTACTTTGTGTCCCCAGTTCTATCCTTGAAAACTAGATAAACAAGTTTAACTAGTTTTATGTTGGACTGCTTCCTCATCCTTGCTGTTTAAAAAAAAGTCCAGACAAAACAAACACCTCTTTTTCTTCAACCATTCATTATATGGTATAGTTTTAATTTTTCTTCACTTTCCTGTTTTCTTTTTTTGTGAGAGCTATTGTGTTTTCCTAGAATATGGTAGCCAGACTTATTGGTATTTGTAAAGGGGAGAAGTGTCTTCTTTGTCCTAGAAACTTTCTGTTGTCATCAAGTAATACATCAGATTTTGTTAGCCATGTTATACTGTTGAGGCATTAAGCCACTGTTTC
Organism: Galemys pyrenaicus; assembly: GCA_019455555.1. Classification (NCBI taxonomy): domain Eukaryota; kingdom Metazoa; phylum Chordata; class Mammalia; order Eulipotyphla; family Talpidae; genus Galemys; species Galemys pyrenaicus. Next base: position 7,333,622 of record JAGFMF010011501.1, read on the forward strand.
CCACCTTTACTTCAGTCTCTCCTTGTGCTTTTGGTTTGCTTGGAGACTTAAGGGGGTGGGGAGAGAGAAAGAATGCTGACATGTAAAATCACATTGTAAAAATTCCTATACTGAAAGATCATAGGACTGGAATTTGTTACCAAGTAGGAGACAAGTCCTAAATTAGGTATAAACCTAATTCGTATTCTGTAACACTGAGCAATAATCTTATGTCCTTTGCCTCAGTTTTTATCTCGTTGAATGGTACTTAAACATTCTCCATACTATGACATTACTAATTCCCAGTTCCTCTGATAATAGTGGGAAGAACTTCACCTTCTAGTCAAGAGATCTAAATTCTAGACCCAGTTTGAATATTAAGTCAAATGACCTTTATTTTTTATATCTTCATTCACAGTAGGAGGTCTTGCTGTAAAAAACACAAATTATAGCCACAAAACTAAAATTAGAATTTGGGGTTGTAAAATAGGAAAGTTAATTATTGACTGTATTCTTAATTTTAATCTTTACTTGGTGACAAAATAACTTGGACCGGGGGATTATATGGCCACTAACTTTATAGAAATACATGTTCATTTTTTCAAGAACACATTTTTCCACTGACGTGAGCTATGCTTATCACTGAAAGCCTGAATTCTACAACTAGTGGTACAAGTATAATATTTCTTTTTGAAAGGGGCTAAACCCATGGAGAAGCTGTTACTTGAATGATCATTTCATCTGGTGAACAGTGATTTAACATTAGTAGCTAGAAAGTAGTTTGTATCACAGGAAGTAATCAGAGAGAGAAATGGGCCCTCATACTTTAGATGAGAGAATATTGATACTCTAGCATTTTTAAAATATGCAAGGTATATTTCTCTTGACAAGAGAATAAGCTATTAGGACTTCTGTCTGTATTTTTAAATTTAAGAATATTAAAAACTAAGCTTTAAGTCTAAGAATACTGAAAACTGAGCTGTACTAATATTTCATATAAGGCTTGCCATTGGTGCCCAACTGTATCCTTATATATATATATATATATATATGTCTGTCACATCTCACTGACTGTGAGAATCTCCATAAAAATAATGGGATTTACATAATGTGTTAGAAGCTAGTTTTCATGTTAGTTTTGAACACATTTTGACAGTGCAGTTTTAGCCTGTGAGACAGGATTCATGGATTATGTTACCTTAAATTATTATATTCATTTCTTCAATGAATTTTTATTGATCACATGCTATGTGCCAGTCACTGTTCTAGGTGCTATGAAAGACAGCAGTGAACAAATAATACTTCTCTATTCTCATGAAGATCACATTTGAGCGAAGAGAGACAATGAAAAAATAAAATATGTCAGGTGAGGATAAGTGGTGGGAAGATGATTAAAGCAGGGGAAGGGTAGAGAATGATGTGGACGGAAGGGGATTGTATGTTATGTAGGGTAGTCAGGGAAGCCTGAGAGGAGACCAGAGGCAGAGAGGAAGGCTAAACTGTAAAAATAATAAAAGAAAGTCAAAGCTTGAGAAGTGGAAGTGTGCTTAACATATCAAAGAAAAGCTGGAAAATGTGTCTCAAATAGAAAGAGCAAGGGCAAGAGTCAATTGAATTTTTCGGTTAAAATCTATACAATGTAATGTGATGGGACCAACAGTTAAATTCTTTCGTGCAACATAGAGGTTCAGTGATAATAACATAGCAAAGCACTTTTTAAAGTTGTTTCAAGTTAAGGACTGAGTTGTTGGTGTCTTACCTAAAATGGGTTTTCCAAAGTTTCTGATTTTGAATGCTACAAGCAAGAACTTGTAAGGGATATATTATAACCTAACATATTTTTGAAAAATTAGCTTTTCTGGGAGAAAGTGAGATTTTAACAATGCACTAGAGAGGAATGCTTTTTGAAAGAAATGTGTTTTGGAGAGAATTTGACAATAGAAGTTTGGAAATATTACTATAATTTTCATGTACATTTGTTACCTAAAAATTCAAATCTATATACTTTTAAAATCCTAGAAAAAGAATTTTCTGAACTATTCAAAAGTCATCTAGAGGATTTGTTGAACTTATTTATTAAAATATGAACCTATAACACCTATTAGCGTACAATAAGTCACTAAGGAAGATGAAAACACTGGATAAATCTCAGAACTTTTCATAATTAGTAGAGGAAAGTGGGAACTGATTGATTTATTAAGCAGGCCCAGCTAAAAATGCACTTTATGTTTACTTATGAAGTTTTTGGTGGTTTTTTTCCCCTGAACAGTAGCAGATGTTAAATCACATTTCAAAAAGTCTGAGTTTAAAATCAGATTTTTAGATCACTGGTATAAAGTACTAAATGATTTGTAAAGAAGAATGTTAAATAAAATTCTCACTAATATGAAAAATTAAATGATATATCTTTACAAATATATTTCAGTGCATGCTTAGGCTTCTAGGGGACCATCAAGAGTTTGAGAAAACATCTAGTAATACCTTTGCTTTGATTTGCTTCTAGTTACTATGTATTTTATTTCTGAAATTTCAAATATATCAAAATAGGAGTGACTTTTTTTTCTCCTTCAGGAACAGGTGGTATAAGCTTCTAACAAAGTTGAGAAATGTAGACCTAAAACTTTACATCTACAAGTGATAACTTGGCTTTTTGAAAATTTGTTGACCAAGGTTCAAACCTGTTTAGGGAATTCAGTAAGAGAACAGTGGGTTATTAGAGCAGTGAAAAGAGGTGAAGACCAGAGGGATGTCATTGGGATGTGATGACACTCTGGTATTTAAAATTGGGATATAGTTTTTCATATTTATTTTAGTAACCTGTTAAATATATATTAAACTGTAATTAAATGTTGTATATAAAAAAGAATTCTGACCCACAGAAATGTGGGTCCAGTGGTTTTTGGGGGGAACCTTGGGATATTTTTTTAATACTGCATAGTTCTGAATTTCCTTCACATAAAAACTCTTAATTGCTATATAATAATAGTTAACTCCTTTTGTCTGAACTGGTAAATCTTTTAGATCGGAGCAAGAGAAGCTTTTATTTTCCTAAGAGCAGTGGATTCACTGAGTCTGGGGGGATAAAACCCCAGACTTTCATTAAAAAGAAAACAACATTATTTCATTTTAAAACTGTCCAAAGTGTAGTTGAAAGCTATTTCAGTGAGTTTCAACTTGAGTGTGCCCAAGTCACCTTATGTCTTTACAAGAGGATTGTTAAGGGTGAAGATCAAGTAAAGGTTGAAGAAGATAGGACAGTAGAGGAAGTGAGATCTTGTGATGACTAAAGTAAACTGCCACTTTGAATTCTATCTTGTTACTCCTTGAAATTCTGACCCTCTGCTAAGACCTTTTCACAGTTCTGTTCTGCTCCATCTCTGTGAGAAAGTCTGTGTAGACTACTGAGTGGGCAAGTTAAAGCAGCTGGTGGGAAATTATGTGTACCTCTTTGGCAGTAACTATATTATTGCTCTGTAGAGAATCACAGATTAAATTCAGCCTTGTCCATCTTTTTAATCTATCGTTTTTAGACTCATTAAGTGTTGCCTTTTAATTTTTAGGTCTTTAAGATTCTTACAGTTTAAATTTTGGAAGAAGCACATTACTTTGTTGTTAGGTATACTTTGTGAGCTTTACTAGATTTTCCAGATTCTCCAGAATCTTAGACTCAGACCACATCAGAGTACCTTTGGGATTTCTCAGGTATTTCTGAATGCTTTTTTCTTATTGCTATTGTCATGAATTTTGATAGGGAACTCACCTTTAGGGATCCTTTTGCTTTGCTTAAATGTTAATTCTCACTCTGATAGCACTGCATGGACCTAGTTAGGAAAGAGCAGGAGGCTACTGCTGGTTACACTAGGGAAACTTAGTAGTATAAATTTGGCAGACAAACTTTCTTAGGTGAGTGAACATCTAGTCTAAAGTGACCCCGAAACACCTCTGGATTGCTGCTTCTGACAAAACTGGTTTGAGATTGGAACCAACAGGAATTTGATGCTGGTGAGGATATCTAAAACTGAGATCCCAAGTGCTGAAAGTGACTACTATATTTCTTCCTAGTTTTGTGGCATGGCTCAGTTACTTAACCTCTTTGTGCCTCAGTTCTTCTGTCTGTAAAGTGAATCTAAATCCATTGTAGCACCTTACATACCCATCTAGCACTTTAACACTGTTAGTAGGAAGTGTTAATTAATATGTGTGTATGCTTTTTAATTACTTTTGAGTTCAGGGATCCCTTCTAGAAATGCATAGTTCTTTACCTTGAATTTTTGCTTAATAAAAAGTATAGCATGCCAACTTTGAAATGATTGTATATAGCAGAGGGCTTCTTCCTAACTTGTTGGAAACAACCATTTGTAACTTGGTAAGGGATCTTAATTTGTACAGTGGTAAATAACAGTCACAAGTATTTATACAGTAGTTAATGAAAAATAATTTGTATCCTCCCTGTATGGACTTATGAACAAGTAGTCATTTATGCTTTCCTTCATGTCAGAAAACTTATTTTAGTTTTGTTCTGGCAACTATAAGAAAACTGCAAAGTAATATTAATGCATTCAGAGTTGATTACATGAAGTTCTAAAAGATTTAAGCTGGATTCGGGTATCAAAGTTTGGTTTTGACAAAAAAAAAAAAAAAAATTAGGTTCTCCGAATCTGTTGGATAAGTAAGAGGATAGTGACTTGTTAGTTCGCCTACCCTAAAAATATTGTTTTCCTAATGAAACATGTATAAAATATCTATATGTTCTTTTGTGTTTTAATTTTTCAATTCATAAAAATTTCATAGGAAATTTGATTGTCTAGATAAAGTTCTTGTTTATTTTCAGATTTCAACTATTGCAGAAAGTGAAGATTCGCAGGAGTCAGTGGACAGTGTAACTGATTCCCAAAAACGACGAGAAATTCTTTCAAGGAGGCCTTCCTACAGGTATGGAATTTAATAGGTAAAAAAATTAGAATCACAGTATACTGGATGCCTTAAGAGATTGCAGGAGATGTCAGAAGACAAGCTAGTCACTTGATTCAGTACCACGTGGATTCTCCCTAATAATTCTTGAAGCTTATCTAGAATAAAGAACTTCTTACTCCAGACAGTCCTGGATAAACACTGATATGTTGTGGGGTTTTTTTCCTGCTTGTATTTTTTTATAGACTGTGCTGGCTGCTGTATTTTTTTCTTTTTTTTTTTTAAGATCTATTTATTTATGCATACAAGCCAGAGGTGTGGAGGGGGTGAGAGGATTCACCAGAGACAGAGCGGGGCAACAGAACAGGCACATCTGACTGAAATATTGCTGAAGGGAGCAGCAGGCGAGACAAGAGAGGTCTGCTGCGCCATGTGGGTCACCTCCCTGACTGGCAGGAGTAATCGAACTTGTGCTATAGTGGCTGCGGTTTGCTTCATAGAGTTGTGCTTAACCTATTGTGCCACCAGGGAGGCTCCTGACTGATGCGTTTTTGTTAAAAATTTTGTAATACAATTGATAAGGTTATAGTATTTTATACTCACACATCAGTTCTATTTATCTACTTGGCAATACATTGCCAGTCATTTTTTAATGCCATAATACTTAGCAAATAATTGTTAATTTTAATAGTTGTTTTATGGTCATGTGGATATTCCCTTACTACAGTTTTTGTGTTTAGATATGCAGGTTGTTCAGTTCATGCCTTGTCTTTAAAAAAGGCCAAAAATGTGTTTTTATATGTCTCCATGCTATATGTCTCCAGAAAGAACAGTTCTACAAATATGCATAAGCTAACTTCAGAATTTAATAATTGTGGAACATGTAATATTCTGTTATTAGTCTAAATTATTTCTGTTGATACTTTCATTTTTCAGAGGGATGGTTATTTTTACCCCCACATATTTGTCAACTAAGCTAACCCTTTTCTCTGTCCTCATAGTTAAATTAAAATCCTAAATGATGGATAAACATTCCAAAAAGAAAATGGCTAAACAAACCCCAGAAATATGACTGTAGAAAAGGTCAGGAAAGAGTAGAAGTTAGGGGAGTTGTGAGCCCAGTGGTCTATGGAAAATGACTGTGAATAGTGACTGTGGAATGGTTGATATACATCTGAGGAGGTGTGAACCTATTCCCCTAAATCACATACATTGTTATAAACCCATGTCACCACAGTTAAACAAATTTCAGGAAAAAAAAAATTCTAAATGACAATCAGTATACTGATTTTGAGGTCTTAAGACATTTTATGTTCCCAAGTATGTGTTCAGAGTTTTTGTAGTCATAATTTTTTTTCCTTTTTAAATATAGATAGCTTGTAGATTTTTAATGTTTAACTCTATCCTGAAGCAAGTCTAACCAGGTATTAAGAAATTGCTGCAGGGGGGGCCTCCCTGATGGTGCAAGGATTAAAGTCTCAGCACTAGCAAGCTATCTCACAAGCCACTGCAGCATGAGTTCAGTCTCTGGCCAGGGAGGGACCCACATGGTGCAGCAGACCTCTCCTGTCTTGCCCCACTGCTCCCCTCAGCAGTGTACTTCAGTAGATCTGCGTGTTAGGGTTAGGGTTAGGATTAGGGTTAGGTTAGGGTTAGGGTTAGGGTTAGTCCGCTCACACTCATCCCACTCCTACATTCTGGACTACACACCAATACTTGTATGCATAATAAGTAAATGGATAGATAAATAAATCTAAAAAAACAATAAACTGCATGGCTTCTCAATATAAATTCTTGGCAATTTAGTGGTAGACCTTAGAAAATACAAGTTTTATGTTGAAAAATAATGTCATTTAATTTAACTGACTTACAACCTGTATTCCAGCAAACCTAATTAATGGCGCCTTAATTATTAATCAGAATGAATGCCTGAAACCACATATATGTAGAGAAAGGGCTACTTCCATGAGAAATAATGATATCTTCCCTTATAATCAGCTCTCCACAATGGGGTACCATATTTTATGGATTTTTTTTTTAAAAGATTTATTTATTCATGCATACAAGAGCTAGGGTACAGACCAGAGTTGTGGGAGGTGAGAGGATTCACCAGAGACAGAGCTGGGAGAAAACAGGCAGATTGACTGAAATCCACTGCTGAGTGGAGCAGCAGGCAAGGCAGGAGAGGTCTGCTGCTCCATGTGGGCCCCCTCCCTGGCCGGGTATTGAACTCGCGCTGCTGTGCAATGGATGCTTCACAATGCGGCGCTCAACCTGCTGTGCCACCAGGTAGGCCCTTTTATGGATTCTTGAACCCTAGTCTCTATGTCTTAATTGTTACAAAATCTTTAACAGTGTCCTCTTTATGATATACTTGTGAGGTTGGAATAATGGGTATTAATTAATAATACAAGATCAGTTTTTACTGGAACAACCCAGCTTTACAGTGATTGGTTTATACCCAGAGGAAGTCCTTAAGTGCTCTCTACTTGGTCTCATCTGACTTGATATTTTTACCAGCCATTTAGCTGAAAAACATAGAAGCCAAGCTTCTCGAATTTGCAAATGACAGAACTTTGAAGGATAAGTACCCTAATAAAGGGGAGAGAATACCATGTAAAATAGGATGAAATGTTAATGGGGATTGTACACTTTCTGAACTTGAGTTTAAAATAGGACCAGTTACTCAAGTATAGGAGTCTAGAGTAATAATTAATTTGGAAAAGATAAGTATTTATTACCATTAATGGGATAATTATTGCTAGAAAAGCTAACCCACTGTAAGGCTGCAGTGGTACAAACCTAGTGTCTAGATTATGGAAGGGAATTATTCCCACTACTCATAACATATGTGGGATATTCTTTAGGAGAAAGTAAACTGTATCTCCAGGGAAAGAATGTCATAAATGTTCTAGAGCAACAACTTGAGAAACTTGAAAATAAATGACTAAGAATGATCACTGGCTTCATGGAAACAAGTAGTAGATTTATTTGCAGGTCTAGAGTAGTAGCTTTTAAACTTTTTTTTTTTTAACCACAATAAGAAATACACTTTACAATTCTCCTTGTACAGATATATAATTGCACATGGTCACATGTGGATACATGTATAGGTATACATACAGGCACACAACATACATATAGGCATTTGAAGAAGAAATTACACAAAGCAGTACTCACCCTTACGTGTGATGTTTGGCTATTATTTGCTGTTTTCTTACTGTTGGTTACAAAATAATTGTTTGTATGGACCATATATGGGTTATAACCTCGTTATGAAAAATATCACTACTCTAGAAACCAATACTGCTGAAAATGTTGTCCACACTCCAGCATATGCAGATTCTCAGGCCCCCTACTTCACACCTAATGAATTAGAGTCTCTGGGGCAAGGACCCAGTCATCAGTGTTTTAACATGTTCTTCAAGTGCTCCTTTTATGTTAAAGTTTGTAAAACAGTCCTCTAGAACAGTGTTACCCCAAAGTGTGTCATCTGTTGATAGGCTAGCCACAGATCATGAACCTGGTTCCAAAAGTAAGCTGTCAGTTACACAGAAACCACCCTTACAAAAAGGAATAGGAATTTACTAAACTAGAACAAGCAAATACAGAAAAGAGTAAGAAATCATAGAAATTAGAAATGTAATCAGGGGAATTAAACAAAGTAAAGTGAGGTGCTCTAATAGCATTTATAGGATTTCCAAGAGGGAAATTGAAAGAAAGGAAATATTTTAAAAAGACAGTAGTAGAATGTTTTCTACAATGCCAGTAAAGGTAATTACATAAGTAAATGTAAAAGTATTATAGTTTTGGTTTGTAACTCTTCTTTTGCCCCCATATGATTTGAAAAAAAAAGTGCAGAAAAACTTAGATTTATGTTAATGAACACACACTATATGGGACGTTTAATTGTAACTAACAACACAAAAGGATCAGAACATGGCCTGACTGTTGAAACAAAGTTTATTCAGCCTGGCTTGAATTGTCAACCTGGCTTTAAGTGTCAAAAATTATTTGGGTTAAGGCCCCTCCCACCCCCAGTTCTGATTCTGTAATTCATATGAAACATGGTAAAGTTTGTATGATTTCTTTATATTCCAGCTCAGAATTTTTCTCCTATTGGTCTTTTTCATGTGTTTGAAACATTAGCCTGATTCCAAAAGTCAGAGTTATACCAAAACAGGATACACACAGGATGCCCCACAGACTCAGAAGTGCCCTACCCATACATGTATACATTTTTTTTGCACGCTCCTGATTCATTTTTATTCTTAATTTTGTGGAGTTTTACATATAATAAATAAGTGCATGTATTTGAAAGTATACAATTTTTTTTTCTTTATATATATTTGACATCAATTGTGGTCCCCATGGATTTCCCAGCTATACTACTTTTATTTTAACCACGGCCTGGGAATTCATGTTTTTAGTGTTTTTTATATTTTGGAGATTTTGGCCTTTGTCTGGAGTATATCTGAACATTTTCTCCTAGCATTATTAATCATTTTTATTTTATTCCTTTGCCATGCAAAAGGAAGTTATTTTTCTGCAGTTGATTTTATTAATCTCTTCTTTACTTGCACCTGGATTTTGAATCAGTGTTTGTATTAAGGTTAAAGAGAATTCTCATTTGTTTTTCCTACTCCATGTATGATTCCATTTTGATATATATCCCTGGTGCATCTCTTAATTTATTCGTATAAAATCTTGGATTTTCAAATTCTGTTCTAAACCCTAACTGCTTACTGCCAGGTTTTATTTTGTTTTAGTCTTTTCATATTATTTGTTTTTATCTACTGTTACTTTTATGTTAATTAACTAATTCTTTATTTTTCTAGGAAAATTTTGAATGACTTATCTTCTGATGCACCAGGAGTGCCAAGGATTGAAGAGGAGAAGTCTGAAGAAGAGACTTCAGCACCTGCCATCACCACTGTAACGGTGCCAACCCCAATTTACCAAACTAGCAGTGGACAGTATAGTGAGTACTAGATTTTGTTTTGAAAAGAAAAAAAAATTAGTAACTGTGTTTTCCTTTAAAGGAGTCATATATTCAGCTCCTTTCTCAGTGTCGATTATATTACATATTCTTTACTATTCAAAATGCAAAGGTCTAGACTTAGAAGTACCATCTTTTCCTCAAGGTATTAATTAGGATCACTAGTGAGCCCTTCAGATGACCCTTTGATTTGTGTATATACATGGACAGTCTTAGAAGTTTTTTGAGCACCCTCTTGAAACCCTAGGTATCAGTCCCTAAATGAGTTGCTACTAGAGAATAGGATTTTTTTTCCCTATAAAGAAAATAGTCATCCTTTGATTACATTTAGGGCCCAAAAAGGTCTCATTCATCTGTGTTAATAAATTATCTTCCCTTCTAAAGGCATTTTAAATCTTTATATTTAATTTATCATGATAATAGAGATGGGATAACTTTGTTGCAGTCTTAACAGTACTATTCAGTTGTCACTCCTTTCATTTCATTAAAAGGCAGTGTAGTAAATTAGGATGATGTAAGCATAAGGACTGCTGAAATTAAGAGGACAGTTTGCTTTTTGGCTCACAGAAAGCAAAGATCTCATCTGAAAAATTATTAAGTTTTAATTTCTGTGATGTCCCAGACAGGTCTCTCTTCTTTATCTAACATGTAAATCTGTTTACATTAGTTAGATAAAATCGTGTTTTATCTAACATGTTTATCTAACATGTAAATCTGTTACAAAGTACTTTTTGGGTCCTGCTTTTCTTTACTCAAAGGCAGTTGTGTGAATATACTTTGTTCTCCATTTTCTCAAGCCCTTTTTGCTATTTTAGCTCCCAAAACTGAACCACTTGACAGTAAGTAGAAAGTTATTTCTTTTCCTTGAGGTAACACTGGTTTACAGCATTATGTATGTTTTAGGGGTGAGGGTTCCACCACCAAAGCATCAATCTTCTACCACACATCATTGGAATCCTTCCATCCTTTCCTCCAGAACACAGCCTCCTCTTAGCCTTAATTTTGCAGTTAGATTCAAAGGGTTTGGTTTGGTTTTCTGTTCCTTTGCTTTGTTTCTTTATTTTACACATGTAAATGAAACCATCTAGTATTTGTTTCTCCTCAGGAAGGCATTTTTGACTAAACTATTTCTCCCTTCTTTAAGCTTAATAGGCTCTTTTTTACCTTCTTAAGTTTTTTGTTGACAGAAATAAACAGGCACTGAATGTATGTGTTGTAGGTTTTTTAGCTTTATGTCCAGTTAGTAGTAGTTGAGTTAGTAAAGATATGTATTCTAAGACATTAAAACATGACCTCTATTACCTATTTCAGCATGCCAGAGGGACTCAGAATACCCCTTACTAACAGTGATTTCACAATTGTAGTGATAATCACTTGAATTTAAAAGCATACACTTTAAAAATAAAACATAGCAGTATCTCAGATAAGGAAAAGAAGCTTTAAAAGGTAGGTGTTTAATTTGGCATGTTGCTATCCTCCAGCAACTGAAAATTGCCAATATTAGCCAATTAAATTATTTAATTCTGGAGATTTTTAAAGCTTTATTCATTATTATTATCCTCTGTTCCCTCTGCATATACACATATGGTCTTGAGGAAATTGATTTAACATTATATTCTTGATTGTCATTAAGAATCAATATAATGACTACTTACATAGTTTTTACATGGCTGTGAAAATTCAGGTGCTAGAGGTATATAGTGCTGCTAATAACCAAAAATCCTTTTCATCCCTCCTTAGTGGTAGGAGTTTGGTATATATACTGCCATTCTTTTTTATTTTATTTTTACATATATTTTTATATACATGTTAAGTATTTTTATACAAGTGAGATCTATGTTATTTGCCTACCGTGGACAGGTATATATACATATAGTTATATATATTCTTTCTTTAACAACTACATTTGGTTTCACTGTGTAAAAAATGTAAGCATTTTATTTAAACATACCCTCTACTGCACACACAGACACTGATGAACATTTAGGACATTTCTGCTGTTTAAAACAATGCTTCATGAACATTCTTAAGTGTGAAATAATGTATCAGTGGAATAATATCTAAATGGGAACTGTCGAATTGAAAGTATATATTGCCCAACGGAAACTCCCCAACAGATTCTGTGATGATTAAGTGCCATAGGATATTTCAAGTTACTTTATTGAGTCGGCTTTTGTCATAGGTTATGCTCTGCTAGCTCAGTTAGAGGACAGCAATACTGAACTGCTTTATTGGTTATACATTGAAATAACCATTTATTTAGTGCTTATTATTACATGCATACTTCTATGTTAAGTTTATGAAGATTGAAAAGAAAATCATATTTCCTAACCTCAAACTAACTTACTAGTGGTACAGCATACATTTGCTAATATATTATGTAGTTAATACTAGTATAAAGGAAGTATGAGGCATTTGGAAGCATGGTACCTCATTAAAGCCAGATAACCGCTAAGGGAGTGTAACATTCTTAACTTTTACCTTTTTTCCTTTTGTTAACAGGCATCATTATAAATTATTATGTAATTATTAGAGTGTGCCTTGTATTATAAAAATTGAATGTGGGTTTCCTGAGCAGTGCTACTTTAAGTGAAATCCTTCTTGGCAGTATTATTGGCTGTAATAATTTCTCCTTTATTTTGTCTTGCAAATTATTCTACATTAAATTTGGCATTTTGTAAAAATCTTGTATGGTATTAAACTTGTAACCATAAAATCCATTGGGTTTTAGTTGCTATTACCCAGGGAGGAGCAATACAACTGGCTAACAATGGTACCGATGGGGTACAAGGCCTACAAACATTAACCATGACCAATGCAGCTGCCACTCAGCCGGGTACTACCATACTACAGTATGCACAGACCACTGATGGACAGCAGATCTTAGTGCCCAGCAACCAAGTTGTTGTTCAAGGTAAGAACATTCAGAATTCACAGGTATAGTATATTTTTTGAAAGATTAAAATTTTATAAACATTCAGAAAAAGTAAGTATGATACAGCAAAGCACTATTAAAATGTAGTAATTTTACTTCATTATAAATATTTCCCATTAACTTTTTCATTATTCCAATTGGACCAAACTGTCATGGCATAAAAACAACTATTTTCACTTTTTAAAAACATAACATCCAGTTTTAGCACCTTTAGCACTTGGGAATAGGAGAAGCAGGGTATGTTAGAGGGAAAGGCAGTGAAATCAGGAGGTAGGAAAGCTAGATTCTTGATCCAGCTGCATAGAATGACTGTGTAACCTGAGTAATAACCTTTTGGCCTCATTTTCTTCAAGTGTCAAATGAGAACTTTACTAAATCACTGGTACGAATTTTTGGAGGTTTCAGAATTTGGTTTCTCTGCTTTTCATGCAGTATAAATTTATATGCTCTTTCCTAAGAATATCAATTTTTATTTCAGATGAAAACATTATAAGTCTCCTGGTCTATGGAAAAAGTAGTAGTTAAATCCTTAATGATTTTAGAAATCACTTTTTTCTATTTAGATTTTTAATGTTTTGTCTTCCTATTGGTTTCAGGTGTCTTTATGAATATCAGTTGACCCTGTTTTTCTGAATCCATTTGACTATCTTTAGAACACAATTTATGCATATCGAGGTGATAATCTTTTTCTAAAAATATTTTCATTACAGTGTTTTGCCTCCAAGAGGTAGGTGATGACAGTTGTGCCCCATCACCATGGGCAGAAATTTTTGAGTAATCATAAAACAACAACTAGGGAGAGTCTTAATTTACTTAAAGAACCCTAATGTACTTACAGAGAATATTCTTTTACTAAACAAATAACAAATAATATTTGAAAAAGATAATATTTTGCTTATTAATGGGAGTAAAACACCTTTTCACTTTACATGCAGGTACTCAAAAATTGTAAAGCAGGATGTCAGTGAATTTGAATTCTGAACGTCAGTTTGAAGATGGTAACATGTTTAGTATATAAATCTTTTCCATTCAAACTACACATTTTAATTGATAATATAGCAAATATGGATAATTTTATAAGGACCTTCAAATTCAGATATATTTAGTTTCCTTATTCTTAGGAGGGCATATTATTAAGTTGTTTTTAGCAGCAATCTGACAAATAGTGATTGTGTTTCTTTTCACAAATGATGAATCATGTGGCTAGAAAGACAAAACTTGATTTAACCATTATAATTTATATTAAAACATTTTGTGTTTACAAATAATATAATTGGCATCAGTGATACACTTTTTCATACTTAAAGTTTTGTTTCAATTAGAAATTTACAATAGTTGACCATAATGCTTTATTTTCTCTTCCATTTTGCTATTTTATGAAAAATCATGGTCGTTTTTATGTCGTGGCAAGAGTCTACTTGAAATTTTTTAATATGAATTTACCAATATCAAAGGAAGACATTGAGGACTATACTCTATCTAGGAAGATCATCCAAGCTGTGCCCTACTTACCTTTTAGACTTAAGGTTGGTAAGCATGTTAAACAACAGAACAGAACTGCATCCCAATGAAAGATAAATATAAGACCCAGCAGACATATTCACCCAAGTGTCTATAATAATAAGTAAATTGGGAATTATTTCTCAGTGATGACTAAAAGAGTGCTGATTCTTTCAACATTTTAGTCAGAATCTTCTGTTTTTCCCCTTTTAATGGAAAATGTATATTTAGATTGATGTTGCTACAGATAGGTAAACAACTCACAGTGCTTCATTGTCTTATACCACGCTGACTATTTTTATTTTCAGCGGCCTCTGGAGATGTACAAACATACCAGATTCGCACAGCACCCACTAGCACCATTGCCCCTGGAGTTGTTATGGCATCCTCCCCAGCACTTCCTACACAGCCTGCTGAAGAAGCAGCACGAAAGAGAGAAGTCCGCCTAATGAAGAACAGGTACTGCAAATATTGGATTTACTTAGATTGTTATAGGTCAAGTACATCTTTACGTTCTGCCAGACGTGTCCTTTATATATACTGACAAAATGATGTTTGTGTTGAATTTCTTTCTGGTAGTATTGATATTTCTTGCTAAAACTTCTTTAATAAGTTGGACTTAAGAGATGGCTAGTGTGATTATGAGTCAGTCTTTGATCACAGAATAGTTTTCTTCCATAGAATTTCCCCATAATGAATTTAATGTACAACTGTACATTTGTTTCCCTTTTGTTCTAACCAAATAGCTAGGTTATTCCTGTTTCTTGAGTGGTGTTGTCCATGAAGATCAAGAGTCTTGTGTGTAGGCTAAAATTAAATGTTATTTATATTTATTTGTAATAAACTAAGTATATGATGGCCAATCCATATTATCTTTACTCAGGATAATAACAGTTTTAACACCTAAATAGAGATTTGTCAAAGCTAGATTAATTCTCTCAGAATACCTTGTTATTAATAGCTTAAATAATTCTTAGTTAAAAAAATACTACATAATCAAAAAATCTTTCGGGCAAAGCATAGCTGTAAATGATTTTGTCATCAAAAAACATTAAATTCTTTACTCCTATTTAATTTCGTGTTTTTTAAATTTTGCTTAGGATTTAAATATTTAGCTTAGGATTTTAATATGAAAATAGGTGAACAGAAGAAAATGGAGATAAAAGTATACATAAACGTATAAAAAAATTTTAAATGGTGAAAATACTCTGCTGTTCAATCCAGTTTCTTCAAGCACTGTGAAAGAAACAGATTTAGCTCAGAACATCTGAATTCAAATCTTGGATCTATCCCTTTTGCTGTGAATTTGAAAGAACATACTAACCTACTAAACCTTAATTTTCTTCTCTGTAAAACAGGATCCCATCACCCAACCAAAGGGTCAAATAATTTCTCTGAAAGCATTCTGTCTGTAGTGCTCTGTTGAAAAGTGTTTTTATGCAGTTTCATGTTTTGGCTCATATTCTTAGATGTTATGGTGTTAGTAAATTATATCTGAGCTCTAAGAAACAGCAGAACTTTTCCTGGGATGTTAAGAAATGAGTTTGCTATACACCCAGTGACTTTTTAACTTGTTGTTCTGTCAGTTTGACTTTTAAGTTTTTAAGTTAAAATAAAAGCATAAAGGATTTATTTGTATTTAAAAGTACTATAAAATACATTTTAAACTGTGCTTCAGTCTTTAAGTTTTGAAATGTTTGTGAGGAAATGTTTAATTCTTTAAAATTAGAAGCAGATCTGATTAAGAAGTCTTAAAGGCCAACTTGTAATATATGAAGACTAGCATTTAATAAAGAAATCAGTTCTAAACAAAGAACAATTTGAGAGAAAATAAATACTCTTGATTATAAAAACAACAGAAGAATTTCAGATCATATCTGTGTAGTTTGGCTCTGCAGAGCAGAAATGTTTATCTTCATACATAAAGACTGACAGCCAGTGTGATTGCAGCAAATGAGGTGGCAGGCCTGTACTCTGTCTGCTGTTCTTTATAAGGCCAGCCCAGAGAGCTGCCGGCTTGTGAAAACTCCTTCCTTTAGCAGGTTGAGTTTCCCTTTTTCTCCATTAACTTGAGTATCTCCTCATCCTTTCACCTCTCACACACACATACAACCAAGTAGGTAGGGCACATGTACTTAGCAACCTTTGTTTGCCTAAGATCTTTAAGGAAGCTACCTTACTGTGAACTCTTTAATAAAATACCTTCCCTGTATTTAGTTTCATCCTTAGGAAACTTCCCATTGCTTCTGCCATAATCCCTTTTCTCTTTACTCCTAGATTATTGCTGCTTCTACTTTTTCAATTTCCATTCACTAGAATCTGGCTTCTGTGACCACCATACTACTATTATGTCTTTTAAAAGTGAAAAGATTCACTCCCACTTGACAAGTCTGGTATTCTCTTTGCCATTCACTTTACCTTTTGGAGTATTTGACACTTTTTTAAATGTTCAGTTCCCTAAGCTGAGGTTCAAACCACGTGGCACACCAAAGCCTTTGTGTATGTTACTTCTCAGATCCTAGTGTGTAACTGTCATCACACCTACCCTACCTCTGGAACAGAACAAATATCAGTGTGCTAGAGACTTGTCGCACCAAGGAAGTAAATATGGAACATCTTCCTGAATGCTTGTTTAACTCAAAAACTTGAGCAAAATAAACAATTTTAAGATAAACAAGAGATATAAGAGAATTTTTTACCAGCAGTAGCTGCTTTGGGTTTTGCCCCCAGAACCCCATATGAATTAATATTCATGAGGAAAGTTATAACCCCAAATTATATATTCATTCAAAAATGAAGGTAACGTCGTAAACATTCAAAAAGAAAATATCGTTATATTATAATATATAACAAAATATTGTTATATAAATATGTATTGAGCCTCACTTCTGCAGCCACTGCGGCACAAGTTTGAACCCCAGCCAGGGAGGGGACCCACATGGCACAGCAGACCTCTCCTACCTTGGCGGCTGCTCCTCTCAGCATGCTTTTCAGTCGATCTGCCTGTTTTCCCCACTTTGTCTCTAGTGAATCCTCTTAACCCCCGCACCTCTGGCCAAGTACCCCAGCTCTTGTATATGCATAATTAAAAAAAAGACTTTTAAAAAATAAAATAAATATGTATTGCTGCATTAACAAAGACATACTAAAATTTCAATAGTAAAACTACAAAAATGTCATTATCACTTATCATTACATTTTAGCAGCAATAGATCA
The DNA here is from genome assembly GCA_019455555.1 of Galemys pyrenaicus. NCBI lineage: Eukaryota > Metazoa > Chordata > Mammalia > Eulipotyphla > Talpidae > Galemys > Galemys pyrenaicus. The sequence continues at coordinate 7,351,162 of JAGFMF010011501.1, forward strand.
GCTGCTGTCATTCTCTTCCACATGTTCTCAACCAAAGAAGGAGCACTGCTTGAAGCATACCATTTTTTAATTTTTTTAAAATTTTTTTCTTAACAAAAAAAATTTTTTTTTGCTTTCTTTTCTGGGTGTAGTCCTCATGGAATTGCCACCGCCAATTCATCCGTGTACTGTCACCTTAGTCCTTTGTGCTCTTCCCATCCCTGCCTTGATCCCAGTCCCTCCCCTTGATTGCTGAATAGTATTCATTGTGTGTGTGCTTGTGTGCGCGCACCCACCACATTTTCTTGATTCAGTCGTCTTATTTTTTGGCATTTGAGTTGATTCCAAGTCTTACTTATTATACATAATGCTGTGATAAACATAGGGGTGCATGTATTCTTTTGAGTTAATGTTTTTAAGTCCTTTGGATAAATCCATAGGAGTGGGATTGGTGGGTCATAATGGTAGCTCCATTCTTAGTAGGCTGAGGAACCTCCATATAACCTTCCATAGAGGTTGGATTTGCATTTCCAACTGGCAGCATAGGAGAGTTCCTTTTTCGCCACGTCCTTATGAACATTTGTACTTGCTAGTTTTTTTAACTAAGGTGGTATTTCATTTTGGTTTTAATTTGCATTTTCCTGATTATAAGACTATGTTGAACACGTTTTCATATGCCTGCTGTCCATGTGCATTTCCTCTTTGGAGACGTGTGTTAAGTTCTTCTGCCCATTTTTTTTTTAAAGATTTATTTATGCATGCAAGAGTAGGGGTACAGGCCAGAGGCTCAGGAGGTGAGAGGATTCACCAGAGACAGAGTGGGAAGCAGAACAGGCAGATCATCTGTAACACACTGCTGAGGGGAGCAGCAGGTGAGGCAGGAGAGGTCTGCTGCGCCATGTCGGTCCCTTCCCTGGCCAGGGATCAAACTCGCGCTGCTGTGCAGCAGACGCTTCACAGTGCGGCGCTCAACCTGCTGCGCCACCAGGGAGGCCCTCTTCTGCCCATTTTTTGACTGGATTGTTTACTTTGTTTTTCTTGAGTTGTGTGAGTTCTTTGCTTGTGATCAGTCTCTTACGAGTTGTATGGAGTGCAAAAATTTTTTCCCAGTCCATGGGATGTCTCTGTGTTTTGTTTAATGTCTCTTTTGCTGTACAGAAGCTCTTTAATTTGATGTAATCTCAGCTGTTTACCTTTTCTTTCACTTTCTTTGCTTTAGGTGATGTGTCTTCAAAGATGCTACTGAGATGTATGCCACGTAGTGTTTTGAGACATGTCATTTTTGTAGCAAAGGAGGAAGGGTAATGCTTTTCAAAGCACCTGATTGAATGTGATGAACATCATGTCTGCTCATGTACCATTGGCCAAAATATAGACAAGGACAAATCCCAGAGTCAGTGAAGTAAGGAGATGTGTAAAAAATTCAGAGAACAATACAACCCCCACCATACTTGTATTATAGTTTTAGAGTGCAATAGACTTCCTGAAGGCAGAAGTAATAAAGATTAAATGGGTATGCCCAAGTAAGAATACAAAAGCCTCTTTTTAGCCAAGAAATAGATACAGTACAAAGCAAACAACAAACTAGAAACATTTTAATAAAAAACTGAATTAAGGATATAAACAAGCAGATTCATAAAAAAATGATTTAGAAATGGGGTAAAAAAAAAAGAAAAATTCCAAGCAGTTAACGTATATGCCATGTAAATTAATGTACATCCATTCAGTGATATATAATCAACCATTAAGAATGAAGAATATATTTTTGACATGAGATGTTCATTGTGGGAGAAATCAGGTCACCAAAGTATACGTTTATTAAAATTACATTTTTTTTAATTACATAAGTAAAATGTTCATTATAAGCACATTAGAAAACATAGGCAAAAAATTTAATCACTAATTATGCCACCCAAAATGTTAAAATTCTGGAGTATAATTTTTCTTCTTAATACATACATGCAAAGGTAAATAACACATTTTAAAAGTATAGTCAACTTTTTATTTTCAAATGATTTTAGAGCACAGAAGAGTTGTAAAAATAATAGAGCTCCAGATATTCTTTATCCAACACCTCTAATCTTAATGTATTACATAACCAGGCGACATTTAGAAACCTAAGACATTAATATGCTATCATATACCACTTATAATAATTAACGCAGTTGTATACTATGGTAAAACACTAACTGAACTACCCATTTTATTCAGATTTCCTCAGTTACTCCACTTGTATTCCATTTCTAGAGTCCACGATCATGTCTCCTCATCTCGTCTGATAGCTTCTTTGTTTTTAGTAATCTTGTTATTTCTGAAGATTGGCCTGTCAGGCTTCTTTAGACATATCCATCCCTCAATTTGGATTTGTCTCATATTTTGTTATGATTAGAGTAATATGGATTTGGGTGTGGTGTTCTCATCGCATCTTATGGAGCTTAACAGCATGAGTTAACTCTTGATAACTTGTTTCAAGTAGTATCTAGGTGTCTCTGCTGTAAAGTTACTATTTTCTGTTAATGCTTCATTCCTTAGAAGTGAATCATTAAATCAAGACTGCATTCATAGGGGAACAGTAAAATTCCTTATCTTTGATAGTATATCTAAGGATATACTAAGATACAAAGGGTATCTAAGTATATCTAAGAATGCTAAGGTACTCTCCTTTCTAAGAACACAGGTGAAAGAATGTGAAGATTAGGTGAAAATCACTTAGTCCATTTGGATAGTGATCCTTGGAGACTATGCAAATACCACATTTCTCTTTAAAATTTTGCTCGCTAATTTCACAGTGTTTTTCCCACAATTTTTATTGCTATCATATCTAATGGTGATTTCTGTTTTCCCCATTCCTTCTACATTTATTAATTGTAACTCCTTTAAGGAATATTTGCCCCTTCAACACTTACTTAGGGATATCTTCTTTATTCTTTGGGATATATTCCATTATTACGTATTTATGTTGTTCACATTGTTCCAGCTTTGACTTTAAGTAGGTTTCTATGTCCTCCTGGGATGGCTTACTTTTTTTTTTTTTTTTAAGATTATTTATGCATACAAGAACTGGCGTGTAGGCCAGAGATGTAGGGAGGTAAAAGAATTCATCAAAGTAGGGGACAGAACAGGCAAACCTGCTGAAATATGCTGCTGAGGGGAGCAGTGGGCAAGACAGGAGAGGTCTGCTGTGCCATGTGGGTTAGCTCCCTGACCAGGGACCTAACTCATGCTGCAGTGGCTGCTGAAAGTGGAAGGCCATGGCTTACTTTTTTTTTAAACAACATCATTACTTTCTGGCATGATGAGATTATCCAGGCTCAGCCTCACCTGTTTTCTCTGCCTTAACAGCTATTTCTTTAGTGAGCCCTGGTTCCTTTTATTGGAAAATTGTATTTAGAAGTCAAGAACTGAGCACTAAAAATAGTTAATTCTGGGGTTTCTCAGTCCTAGGCCCTCTTAAAAGGACAGACCTGGGAAATGTATATAGGTATACTAGCCCATGTATGCCCCACATCTATATTTTGGTGTCTTTATATTACTAAAATAAATAAAAATTCATATTCTTAATATCCCTGGTTCTAATCTGTTACCACAGAATTCTTTTTTGGCCTTCCCACCTTTTTTTTTTTTTTTTTTTTCTTCCCACCTTTGTATATTTGTAACTTGTTTCTTTAACAGAAACTTACCTTCCATTAAGTACAGTTTATATATTTAATATACATGTAGTTTTATTATTTTTTTTTAAAGATTTATTTATTTATGCATACAAGAGCTGGGGTACAGGCCAGAGATGAGGGAAGTGAGAGGATTCACCAGAGACAGAGTGGGGAGCAGAACAGCCTGACTGAAACACACTGCCGAGGGCAGCAGTGGGCAAAGCAGGAGAGGTCTGCTATGCCATGTGGGTCCCCTTCCTGGCCGGCGGCAGAGATCGAACTCCTGGCGCAGTGGTTACGGTTTGCTTCATAGTGCGTTGCTTAACCCTCTGCGCCACCAGAGAGGCCCTATACATGTAGTTTTATAGCTACTAAACTTTAACCCCTGTGAGAAACAAATTTACCAATTACAACATAGTATTTGTGTATAGTTCTTTGTTCTTAGCCTTAAGATACCAGGAAAAGTATTATTTTCAAAGTTATTTAGGTCTGCAGCATTTTTGTCTACCTTCTTCAGTGAGGTTACATCACACTTTTATAGTATAGTTAGATTTGTCGCCATCTTCATTCAATTCTGTGATTCCCTGACATCCTGTTTTTTTTATTTTTAAATTTGCATATGGTAATTTGACTCTTTGCTGTATAGTTCTGTAGGTTTTTATATATGTTTAGTGTTGTTTATCTACCTACCACACTACCATATGGAACAGTTACACCAACCTAAAAGGATTCCTTGTGATACTTTTTGGAAACCTCAACCCCCTCCCCCATTCCTAGAAACCACCAGACTGTCTTTTCTCCTTATGGTTTTGCCTTTTCCAGAATCTCATGTAATTGGAATCATACAGTATGTAGTACTTTCAGTCTGTCTGCTTGCACTTAGCAGAGTGCATATACTATTTATTGGTAATGATTCATAAGCTAATAGTTTTATCTATGATTATGTCATATAGATGTATTGTTGCTTGTTTGTCCATTCACCTTGAAGTTCTTAGTTATTTCCAGTTTTGTAGGATTATGACTATAGTTATAATTATTTACATAAAGGCTAAAGGCTTTCATATGAATTTTCAATTCACTTGAGTAAATATCTGGGAGTGAACTGATTGAGTGTAAAATTAACTTATGTGTAAAGTGTGAGTTCTGTGTCAAAGTTGTTAAAGACTACGGAATTGCCCTTGTAGTTATATCAAAAATTGATTTACCATATTGTGTGGGTCTGTTTCTGGGCTCTCTAGATCATTTCATTGGTCTTCGTGTCTGTCATTTCACCAGTACCACACTGCCTTGATTACTGTAGCTTCATAGTAAGTTTTGAATTTGGTAGTTTGCATCCTACAGCTTTGTTATTTTAAAGAATTGTTTTGGCTATTTTGATTCTCATATTCTGATTTTCATAGAAGTTTTAGAATCTGTTGGTGCCTATCAGAATGTTTGCTGAAATTTTTATAAGGGTTGTGTTGTTTATAGATGAAATTAAGGATAATTGATAGCGCAACAATTCTGTCTTCCATTCTATGAATAAAATATGCCCTCCATTTTCCAGCATACTGACCCTGCACATATTTTAAGTTTATACTTAAATACTTTCAGTTTTGATTGTATTTTCTTTTGAAGGGGACTTTTTTATTTTTAATGAGTTGATGATAATGGTTTACATCATTATTTCTGTAATGGAAGTGTAGCATTAAGTGTGCCCACTACCAAAGAACCCATAATTCCTCACTGTAGACCCTTGTGCTCCCTTCTTTTTTTTTTTTTAATTAAAATATTTTAAAATTTACATATACTTGCCATTAATTGTAATCCCCATGTATTCCCCATCACCATCTCACCAGTGCAC